>OX104111.1:46994159-47040162 GCA_944474755.1 Limnoperna fortunei | reverse complement strand
GAAATATTTTATTCAGGGCTTTTCCAGAAAAAAAGGTACAGGGGGGTCGGAACGCAGCTCAAAAAATGGGGTACCACCACTAAAATTTTAATTTTTTTAGAGGCACAACCTAGAAAATGTTTTTATAGAAAGTACCCCCCACCTATAAAATAAAATTGATACATCAATATGAGTATTTGATTATATTCGAATCTTAAAACCACAGATAGGATTAAATATACAATAATAAAGTTACCCTTAAATTTATCTGAATATTGTGATAGGCCGTTGGTATTTAACCAACGGCAAACGTCGTCAACACTCAATTCTTCAACAGTAGGAGAGCAAAGGCCCCGATTTGACAGATAAAGGTCAATTTAATGCCGTAAAAGTTACCTGTATGTAAAACAAAAATTTCTTAACAGCGCCATCTATAAAAATTGTTTAGTTCAGGAGAAACTGGCGAGGTGAAGTTTTTCTTAAATTAAATGTAACAATTTATACGTAATACAGGAATCGATCAAGGGTATATTTTGATGCACGACTGTATGTACGTGACGCAGATATAATCAACTGATTGCCACGAGGTTGTTTACCAACATGACCAAAACACGTGCGAGTTTTCAAATGTTGATGAACACAAATCATGTTTAATCAATGAAACTGTCGTTTTGAAGAACAAATGTTTGTTTAAATTTGACATTAAGCATGACTGGTTAAAAGTCTAGTATATAACAAATTTCCAAGAATTATTAAGACATGGTGCAATTTGACAGGAATTGAGGAAAGCTCCATGTGCCTTCGTGTTTGTAGTGAATTTGTACACATTGCGTACGTAAGACATATAATAGTTTCAAATGTGCTGTCTGTTGATAATTTAATGTTGATATATGTTTTTGGCATTTAATAACTCATATTACACCTAGAGTGACATAGCCCCTTACCCCCCCCCCCCCCCCCCAAACGTTTAAGAGGGTGAACCTATAAGGAATGAAAAATTCAATCACAGTTTAATGATGCCTATAATTCTATAACCAACCATTTCATATACTGTGGCCTCCACAACTTCTAGTTGAATTAAGATTTTTTTCAGCTGGCCTATAAAAAGTTGAATCTTTTAAAGTAGTAGTTTTGTGTAGTTTTCTTCACTATTTATACTGACTGAAATAAGTGTCATGTAATTGAGTCAATAAATCAATACAAAAAAGAAAAAAGAAACATTGTTTCCATTCTGCTTATGGGTCACTGTATCTTGCATTGTGTCTACTATGTGGACTTTGAAACTCTTGCAAGGAAAATTTGCAACATTGAGAATTCCTTGTCTGTACAAACCCTACAAGCTGCTGTCAGTGTAAAAAGCATAGGGTCTTTAATGCTACAACAACAAAAATTCTTTGTCCTTAACTATTACATTGTTTTCCAATGGCAAACAAGAATATTTGTCTACATGGTTTAATATTCCTGAATTGAAGGTTTAAAAATTTGTTCAGGTCTTGATTATATACATGTAAATGTATTGAACAATTATGTTGATTTGGGATGTCTATAATATATTTTAATGATTGTTATGATTATACCACACTTTTTTTCTCTAATGCACACAAAGCTCCAAAAATTTACCATTACATTGCAAATGTATTTCAGCCTCCCCCCCTTTTTTTTGTAGAAAAAGCCGACACAAATTTGTTCAAAGCGGCTTTGAGACCCACAAATTATACAAAAGACGTAATACTATTATATATTATATATTTAATAAGTACTGATGCGTTATCTATTCTACTTTGACAGGCAGATGCTAAATATTTTTCTAAGCGTACATCGAGTTGCTTCCAACTATTCCCCCCCCCCCCCCCTTTTCGGCATGTTGTCACCGAAAAAGCTGACACAAATTTGTTCCCGGTGGTTTTAAAAGCTGAAAATTGGAACGAAGACGTAATATTATGATTGATTTAATAATATATTGGTCGCGATTAGTCACCATTCCTATTTATATTTTTAATTTAGAGTTTTCTGTCCGCCGAGTGCCGAGTTCAGATCAAAACATGCCACTTCAAACGGCATTTTAAGCTGGTAAATTAAAACTATACAGTACGAAATTTCTATTAATGACAGGTTATTGTCTTAGGACTTTGCTGTATTTCATTTTATTGATGTATGTTACGGCAGTGCTAGGTACGATAACGAAAACTGAGACGCTCTCACGCTTACAAAAATCGGACAAAAAGTTGACCTTTAGTTGCATTTTCGGTATACACGGGCTTTTACAACATCTGGTTAATGAGACAGCAAAGCAATCTAGAGAAACTCGGCAACCAGTCCCATTCGGAACTTTCGGGCGTAAACCATTCAAAGTTTATGATGATCGGTTATTCCCCTTGCATTCATTCCGACAAAATCGTCAGTCAAAAATCGCACGGACGTCGACGAAAGCACCGCGTTTGGCGAAGTAGAAACAGAAAAACACCGACAACCGCGATTATTTTAATAAGAACATACCTACACCCACCAAAATAGAAATACCCTCAACCCCCCCTACCAAGGAAAAAAAAAATGACCTGCGTTCCGACCCCCCTGTACCTTTTTTTCTGGAAAAGCCCTCATTAATTTATTATATTTATTTTAAAAATAAAGAAGGTTAATGTGGTTAATGTCATTTGCTATATTGTGTATGGGGTTTTTTTTCTTTTTACTGATTAATATTATATACAACAAAAAAAACCTAATCCAAAAAACATTTACACATTTTTATTTTAAATGGTAAAATCTGCATTTCAGTTATTTCAATTTTAAGAAAACTACAGGCCTGTAATCGCTCACCTGGAACCCAAATGACTTTAACTGATTTAAATTTTTGAAATTGACAGTTTTAAGTAACTGTAGAAAAAACTAAACATTTCTTCAAAATTTTAGTAAAGTACAATAACTCTTATAAGGTGCCATCAGACAATTTTTGAAAATTAAATGGTTTGTAAGGTAATTTAGAAATTTACAGTTTTACTCTAGGTGTGTTATAGACTAATTTATAATACAAAAACTTATCATTTATCCAAATTCATATTTAAAGGGCAATAACTCCTATAGAGTCATCTTGCAATTTTGGACTAAGCAATCATTTGTAGGCCTTGCTTTGCTGATCATTTGTGCAATTTACAGTTTCAATCTTGCTGCTATAGTTTTCAAGTTACAGGACAAAAATGGACAATTTCATTAAAAAAAAATTGTCATTTAAGGGCAATAACTCCTATAAGGAGTTATTTGACCATTTCAGACCAATTAAGTGAATTATAGGGCTTTTATTCTGATCATTTTTTCTACTTATAATTTCACTCTAGCTGTTATGGTTTTTAAGTTACAGGACAAAAACGGAAAATTTCATAAAAAAATTGCCATTTAAAGGCAATAACTCCTATAAGGAATCATCTGACAATTTCAGACGTTACGGTGAAATGTAGGGCTTGTATTGCTGATCATTTTTGCTATTAACAGTTTCACTCTTGCTGTTACAGTTTTAAGTTACAGGACAAAAACAGAAAATTTAATAAAAAATTGTCATTTATCGGCAATAACTAATATAAGGAGTCGTCCAACAATTTCAGACCAATTAAGTGAATTGTAGGGCTTTTATTGCTGATCATTTCTGCAATTTACAGTTTCAATCTAGATGCTATAGTTTTCAAGTTACGGGACAAAAACGAACAAATTTCATAAAAAATTGCTATATAAGGTAATAACTCCTATAAGGAGTCGTCGGACAATTTCAGACACATTAAGTGAATTGAAGGCATTTTATTGCTGATCATTTTTGCTATTTACAGTTTCACTCTACCTCTTATAGTTTTCAAGTTATATTGTAAATACCAAAAATTTTGTCAAAAATCATCATTATAGGGCAATATATCCTACAAGAAGCCAATACACAACTTCACACTAATAGCAACTATTGTAGACCTTAATGTGCTGCTCAATTTGAAGTAACAGTTTTCTCTATAGCTATTATAATTTTTGAGATAATGATCAAAAACATGTGTTGACACCCATGTTTTATTTTTAGTAACAGTGGCCATCTTTGTCTGTTGATCAAAACCCTGGGTACAAATTTGAAACTAGGAACCCTAAGGATGATGGTGGCCAAGTTTGATAGCAAAAGCTCACATGGTCCTCCGGTCTAGGTGAGCTAAAAATTTGCCCCATCACATACTATTTCATAGTTTTGGTCTTTGTAAATTATTCTTGTTAATGACAAATACTTTCCCTTCCATTATTTATTATTATTAATATGAAAAAGGAATATGTGGTAAGAAGAGTAAAATTTTGTTTAAAAAAAATTATAAAAAATTTAAAATGATTTTGTTTATACTCAGGAGTATAAAAAATTACATCATTCACTACATTGTGGGTTTAATTGTAATCCAATTTTTCAGCTATATGGTGTCATATAGCTTTTAGTTGGAAGTAAGACATATTATTCTTTGTAACTGAATAATTTCTTTCATTGCATTAATATTATATGCATTTTTCAGAAAATTTCATTTACTTTTTTAAAATACCCATTATATCAAGGATGTCATATATCATCCTTGGTTTGTGCTAGCTTTATTATATTTTTTATACCAAAATTTTTTAAATCTTTAATAAAAAAAACTGATATTTTATATTACAACACATAAAAACCACTAACCCAAACCCTGTTCTTGATAAATCTTGAATGCTGTATGCAAGGGTTTTCAAAATCATGAATATACAACAGTATTAACAATAAGATCAAGTGTTAAATGCACTTTTTCAATGTCTTTCTACCAAAGGTGAACATTTCATCACATACTAAATTGGAACACAACAGGCCAGTTAACACCTCAAGTCAGGTGTGTGAATAAATCAACATGAGATAGTAAGGGCTATTCTAGAAAAATTACCCACCTGGGGGTGGAACACCACTTTATTATTTTAACGTAGGTGGGGGTATTTGGCCTTTTTATCATATTGTAAGTACAATAAAAATTGCACAAATGTTAAAAAAATTTTTATTGTGGTACCAAAAATAAGTGGCTTTCCACCCCTAATGGGAAATCTGACTGGAATAGCCCTAAATGTAATAACTTCTCATTTCTACCGTAATATAAAGACAATAAAAACCAGATACATGTATAAGATATATTTGTTGAAAACATGATAATAAAATAAATAACACATATACAGTACAATACATATTCTCTCTCGAGTCAGATTTGGACAACTTAAACATATTAAAGCCTTATTTATTTGAATAAAACACAAAATAAAGCTATATAAGTAAGATGAACATGTGCCAACTTTTTTGGAATATTGTAAATTTTAACAAACAAAATAAAAGGATCTCAAAATCAATGTAAAACTATTGGGTGGGACATTTTAAACATTATTTTTGTTAATATAAAAATTTTTTTTAAATCATTCTCTTTTTTTTCAGTCAAAATAATTTTGTCTGAACAGCAAGAAAATATTCATTCTTCAGAAATAAAGTAGCACTGTATATTTTTTTTTATTCAGTTTTAATTTTCATAAAATACAGTTTTAATGTTTTACCATGAAAAATCACAATAAAGGTGTTAACTTTGCACAATAACAAATTGTAAATGTTGATTTTTTTCTTGTAATACATGAATTGCATCATTTTTGTTTTAACTATAACTGTAAACAGTCATACTGGAGACATAGTTCTATATTGTATTATTTCTATGTTGGTTTTTACAGGTTATATGAATGCAAATACAAGTTTTGATTTGATTTATAGGTCAATGTTTATTCTACAATTTGGCTGTTGTATGTCTCCTAGATTTTGCTTTGGTAGCATTTATTTTTGGCATCATTTCAGTTGTGACTGTTGGATCCTAACTGCACATGAAGATTTAACTTCTTATATTGGTTTTGCTTCAAGTTTCATCATTTCTGTTCTTACATGACTTTCAGACTGTCATATTACTAGTATGTTACTTTAATTTATTGCCTCGTTCCTATTTTAAGTTGTCACTGTGACTGATCAACAGTCATAACTTCTACAGCTTGAGTGGCATCGGGCACTGATGTGGTGTGTGGTTTAATGTCCATTGGTGAAGAATCACCGTGTGTTGAGACCATTGTGATGTGACCCAGGTGTTGTTGAAGATGAGGCTGTAATTGTTGTTGAATATGTTGTATCTGTTGTGCTGTAAGTTGTGGAGTATGATGAGATAACTGTGATGGATCAATGGCCGTCAGTGTTCCTGTCATATTTTGGTACATAGAAACAGGTATGGTGACAATGCCTGAAATGTAACAAAATAATAATTATCATTTATCTGTAGAAATAATCATTCTTTTTTACACTTTTCAGTTGTTGCCAGGTATCATTTAAAAAACAACACAATTGTTGCATCTCTACTATCCTCTAGAGCACAAAATCACCTATAGCATTTTATCCACTTACAGGCCAAAAATTTTTCTAAAAAAGGGGGAATTCTGGGTTTTTTGGGATGTACAAATATGGGTTCTTCAAATATATAGCATGTCAAAAGATCACCTGTGCTAAAAAAAGAAGTAAAAGTAAGGCTTTTGTCCATCTATACTGTTAGTCTGTTTATCCTGCAGTCATCCTATTAAAGCATCCTTAATGCATTGCCCATGCATACAATCAGTTACTGTATATTGTCTCTTGGTAATTAACCTTGTTGACATGGGGAAAAGCTTTGTAAATTGTATCCCAGATGACTAATCTGATGTCACAATTTTTACAGTGAAATTAAAATATGTTGAACACTTAAAACGTATTGAACATTTATTTTCTATATAAAACTTCATACAATTATTCAGCCTTAATTTAAAAAGCTTGTTCTTAAAATAAACAAGGAACCTGTGAGCTACTGCTTACTCAGTATACCCCCAATGTTCACATCTTTTTAAATTTACTTAGATGACAAGTCAGTAAACTGGAAGTAGCTATTGCGTCAGACCTGAAATCTGTACTCGCAATATTGGACCACATGGTAAAGTCACATATAAAATTTCAAGTGGTTGCTGAGAAAACTGTTACAAAAGAAATCCTGTGGACAGAAGGACAGATGGAGGTAAACCAGAATACTCCCCTCTTCTTCGAATCACCTCATATTTTAAACATATTTGTGTCATTTATACTTTGGCAGATTTATTATCATAATGTGTCTGTTCCAAATATGTCTTACTACGTGTATATTTAACTTCACAAACAATTGCAAAGTGTGGGATTAATTGAACATGAATATTTGTGGTAACCACAAGCTTTTCTTTCATACTTCTATTTCACAGACCTATCTCATTACCCTCTTTTGAAACCTACCACTTGGAATGTGGTTACTAAACTTGGGTACACCTGAATACAGCTGAAATATTACTGGCAGATGTGTTTTGCATCAACCAATATTTTTTTTTAAATCTGGAAATCAACTTTACTCTATTGCAGCAATTTGCAGTTCAGCTTGTTATTATTCAAACATACGTCAAAGATTTACACAGCCCCTAGACGAGATAAGGGTAACGAGAAAATGAATCAAGTTTTAAAAAATTATATACCATATATCTCACAGTAGTAGAAATGGGATAATACTGCACATAAAGATCAAAAGAAAATACTGTAAAATAGGGATACATGCGTGTTATAATGCATTGTGAAGGATGATCACAAATCTAAATAAATTTAAATAAACCAACTAAATATTGTGACTGCATAATTTTATGTATCTAGACATGTTGCCAATTTCTTGGCAATTTATTTTTATGATGTTAACATGACTAATATCCCACAGCGGCAAAAATTCTTCATGCAAATCTACATATGATGTACTTTCTTCATGTACAGTTTCATTAAAATCTGTCAAGCGGTTTAGGAGGAGAAGCGCTTACAAGTGACAGACAGACAGACAGACAGACAGACAGGGTGATTCCTATATACCCCACAAAACTAGTTTGCGGGGGGTATAATTACTTGTGAATAAAGTTAGGTATATGGTATATTTTGCTGAGATATTATAACCTTACCCCCTATTTGTCCATCATTAGTTAGTATGATCTGTCCACTCTGGTTGATGGGCAGTGCTGCCAAGTGAGAACCATTGTCAGCACCCATGTCTAAGCTGATTGTTCCTATCTGACTGAATGACTGTGAAATATCTGTGTTCTGTGAGGCTTCAGCTAGTGTTTGCACAGCTTGTGTTGCTTCATGCTGAGGTGCATTTACCTACAAAAAGACATAGAAAAAATTCTATTCGGACTTCGAATAATTTAAAGTCGAGTTCAAAATATGAAACCTGCAGCAACGCTATTTTCAATCTATCTGATTCATTTGACAAAAAAGAAATATCTAGACAAGAACATTTTCACTGCTAAATATTTTTTAATGTTAAATAAAAACTTCTTGTATGAAACAGTTGATTCCATCTAGATAATTGAAAAACATTTTTATTTATATTTTCCTCTAACAGGTTAATACCTAAACATTTCTTATTCTGTGTATAACTAGTTAACAGTACACTGATAAGCCAGAAAAATTGCGACAACTTCCTCCAAAGCAGTAACAGCTATTTATAACATGACACATGTCCAACAATATCTTTTGTAATCAATATACTTTTTATTTCATCCTAGTCCACGGAAAATGGTGTTTTTCAAAAAATTTATCAGTTTGACCAGTGATAACAAATTTGTTGCAATACATTTTCTCATAAAGGGAAAAGGTCCTCAATGGCTCATTGGTTAGGGTATTACTGATGCCTAGCATGTCCACACTAAGCAAGTTTGAAGCCAATGCAATTTTGAAGCTGACTCCAATCAAAAATTTTGGTTCCGGCTCCCACTGCCTAATCCCCAACCAAAAATGAAGCATAGATGTCATAGCTGAAAATTGCTAAAAGTATCTTAAAAAGCGTTTTATCAATTATAAAGAGAAGTATAAAATTTTAGAAGGCACATGATATTGGAGATATAATCAACCGAAAAAAATATCTATGAAAATCTGAAAAAGATGTATGATAATACCACAACCTAATTCTAGATGAACTCAGAGAAGATAAAAAGACATGACAGAGAGAGGACACACAACAGGCAGAAAACTGATTATGTATGAAATTAGACAGCCAACTGGAGTAATTTTGTTATCCCTTGATTCCACAAGTATAACTAATGTTAAAAACAATCAACACAAACCATCAAATATGAAGTGGTATCAATTAGATTCTATCACAAACCTATGAAAATGTTATAATTCATAAATAACAATATTGTTTAGGAAATCCTAATACTATAAGTAATGTTTATCAACAAGTTCTTAGATGGTCATAAAGATTCTTTCTATTGATTCACCATAGAATATTACCCATGACATGTGGTTTCCCAACATGCTTTGTAAATTGTAATTCACAAAAGGTGCATTGGATTGAAGTGAAAAATTCATGAGTTTCTTATCCAAGGTCTGAAGTAATCTGTAGGAACTTCAATTCCTTCCACAATTAAAAAATATCCATGAAATTAACTGAAAAATTGCTGAAGTGGTTTTACAACCAAGAACATACCAATACACATGCTCCTGTTTTACAATAGCATTATGTATGTATGTATATAGGTAAACTTTGATATACTATTACATACATGTGATATTTTCTGGATCTTCCGGGACTGTCCCGGATCTGATAAACCAAATAATATCTCCTGCCAGGAGGAGGGAGAAGTCTCCTGGATCTACCCAAAATATAAACCCCAAAATAATATTAAAGTACTACAGAACTATAAAAAAACAATAATCTACTGTTGACTCCATTTCAAATATCAAATTTTGTAATGTTGTTATAAATGACCACTAGTTATGACTGTCACAGACTTACACTACAGCCAGAATGGATTACGTTAAGTCAAAGAGACCACGAAAAACACTGGTTGTCAATATTCTTGATGGACAGAAGTTTATCATTCGTGGACACTCCATTATTAATGTTCCCCATAGATCTGAGAAGAGGGCCGTGAACGTAACATAATTATCATGGACTGAATGTGTTATATTCATTATATCATGTATATAAAGACAGCCTATTGTTCCTGTAATTAAATCACTCCAGTTTTGTATAAATTTAGTCTATTTTACCAAAACGAGAAAAAGAATACTAGATAAATTATTTCTCTAATTTTGACATAATATTTCAACCGCTTGACCAGTGTGGAAAATATAGCTCTCGTCACTAGTGAATTTGTTGTTCTCAGCATTTGATTGGTTTAAAATAATAACATCACAATTAGAACTCATGACGTCATAAACAAAACACCTTCCATTTACCGCGTATTCAAGTCATGAACATAAAATTGGTGTTGGGAGAATTTGTACTTATTTAGATGTTGTATCAACACATGTAATGCTGTAGAGGAAATTTTAGCCTTCTAAGAGACCAATAATTAACATGAATTCTCACTTTCACTTGGTGCCATCTCTGGCTGTAATACAATTTAAACAACAACTGTTGAATTAACAATAATATAATTTTAACAAGCCAAGTACAAGTGCCATGTTAATGGCAACAGACATTGCCGCTATGTCATAGAATCCTTATGGTCACTGAATGTTCTTGGACATTTTTCGCTCAAATAATTGTTTGCAGTAACAAAATTGTGCATTTTTTTATGCAGACTACGAAATCCATTATGGCTGCAATGTAAATATTTATAAATGACAATAATTTAGACAAAAAATAATTCCTGTTGTTTACTTTGTTATTTATAGCACATGTATTAGTATGAAACAAAATTATTTTATTTTATAATAAATACTTTTCAGAATTAAAAAAAAGCAACAAAAGGAGTACATACATGTATATTCCTTTAATACACAAAATCAAAGTTGATGCAAAACACAACAACTGTGCATAAAAAGCAATATTTCTATGATGAAATGGTTCTTTACAGTCTTTTGTGTTATATAAATATATAATGAGGCCAAAATAAATTAATAGTGTGTTTCCTATTTCTCTCTTGAAAAAAGTAGGTTGGGTAGGTAGGGAAAAAAATTTATTTTGTTAAAACATTTTATTTTGTTTTCAAAATGTTGTGGTGTTGAAACATTCAAATTCAAAGTTTAATATTATTACGGGAAGGGACCAATTATCACAGATATTAAAAAATGGCAAATAAAAGTTTTGTATTTGTATGGGTTTTTCATAAAATATGATTTTTTGGGCTTTATATTAGAGGGAGGGACCAGTCACAGACACATTAAAGAATTTGAAAGATGACATGGTGCTGTGGCAGATTCATTTATAAATATTAAATACGAAGGAATCATACACCAAGTCTAATTTTGAGAAAAAGGTGTTGCAAAATTCACTGATATTACACAATATAAAATGTCTTGTATGGATTTAATAAGATTTGATTTTTGGGGGCTTTAATATATAAATTTTAATATTGAGGGGGGGGGGGGGGGCGGGTTGGAGGTAGTCACAGAAACATTAAAGAATGTAAAAGAAGACATGGTGCTGGGGCCGATTCATTTATAATGTGAACATGAATCATACACCAAGTCATCCTTAATTGGGGAAGAGCTTTATCTTCATTTATTTTCAAACAAACACCTTTTTCTCTTTTTTTTCTACAAACTGTCACCCTCCGGCCATCATCAACTCAAAGTCGCCACGTGCGGGATCGGGTGGCTAAAAGAATAGACCGTAGTCGCGCTAGCTTGTCGTAAAAGGCGACTTAATAGCGCCCAGTACCCTGACCGGCGTGTCAGGTCGGTTTGCCTAAAGACCGACTGGGATGTGTGCCCCAGGTGGTTGAATGGAGTACCCCTGGCAAGCTGGGGTTGTCAGGCCATAATACGGAAAACCTGACCGCAAACCATATTAGTGCACCGTGTTGGGAAAAATGCCACGTTCCTCGCACGTTAAAGAACGCTGCTGTAGTATTCACTATGAGTAGGGATTTCGATCCCGCTACAGGAGGCTAAATTGCCCGACCCTATCCATCCTCCCATTTGCCAGTGGCAATCTAAAATCCGTTACCCCTATTTTTCCTTGTGTCCCATCCCATTTTCATTCATCATCATTTCATGTTCATTTTATCATCCATTTCATGTTCATCGCCTGAATATAGCTGAAATATTGCTGCTCGGGCGTTAAACACCATTAATCAATCAATCAATCAACTCAAAGGCAACGATTGCCGTTTTTGTGGCGTTGTGACTGTCACCACATTGTTGTACGGTTTTCATCAAAGCCAGTTGCTCCCCAAACTCCAGTTTTCCTTTACAGTTAAAGTCAATACATTTTTCATGAAACGTGTTTGCAAGTTCTTATTCTGTTAATGTTCTCTCAACTTTAAAGACTCGGATTTTTGGTCTATTTGTCGTGGGGCTATAAATGTCAACTTTATACTGCTTTTCATCAAACCCGTCGGCGGAAGAGGTATCATGATGTTCTTAAAAACGCTCATCATGTCTAAGTGATCGAGAAGCGATATCATGAATACTTTCAGGTTCATGTACGTGGTCGCATTTTGCAATCCGAATTGCAATAACACTACTTGGCTGTCGGCACGCCATGCTTTAAAATCTCTGTTTTAAAGACGCTTGAATCACTTTCGTTTTCCGTTGGTTACAAACGTTTTTAAGACGAAAGATAAAAAAATTTAAAATCGTACACGGAAATGAACGGAAAAAAAATCCGGATTTTTAAAAGTTGATAAAATGTTTTAGGGTCGGCGTCCAAACGGGAGGTAGGGTCGGGAAACCGGAAACGCACAATTAATTTATTTTGGCCTGATAATGAACTTGTGCGTTATAAAATTTGCCAGGCTTTCAAATAATTATATTAAATGCTTTATTAAGGATGATGGTTATATAATACTTACACACTGAACAACTGTAGCTTGTGTGCCATCAGGTAATGTTACAATGGACTGTGGTGCAGCGTCAATTTGTATTATAGAAACTGTACCATCTGGATTATTTATAGTTTGCACCATGGTTCCAGCAAAATTTTGTGGTTGATGATGAACATGAGTTGTATGGGTAACATGACCTTGACCATCCTCTTGGAAAACATGTAACAGATCATCCCTTCCATGGTGTTTATAACAGTTTTTAACAATTGTTCTTAAAGCTTCTGTCCATGAAACCTTAAAACATTAAAAGAAAGTACAACTTAAAGACTCAGGTTTGATGGTCATTTTTGAAAAATATATGAACTATAAAATTTTACAAAGGTTATTTATGAATGTTTTTCCCAACTTTATTTGCAAAACAGGGCCACTTAAAAAAAATCAACTTTGTTTGAGGCTGATTAGAAGGTCTTTAAATCAAACAAGTTTTATACTGCTTATAAAAAAATATGGAAGTCAGTATATTAAAATAGGAAGGGTTTAGGGATAGAACCCATCATCTATGTTGGCCTAGACTGTAACATAAAGAAGAGCCTGTATTTCTCACAGAATTTATACAGGATTATTTGAACAAAGTCCTTCGGTGGTGGCCATTTTGAAATTCTGAATGGCATTAAAATCATTAACTTCGTTCAAGACCATTCATAAATGAATATTCCTGATAAGTTTTATTTTAGATGGTTAAATATTAAAGGCTTTTTAAACATTTTACCAACACATTTTAAGCTAAGCCATCATTGTAGTAGCCATCTTGGATTTCTGAACAAACACATTAACTGTAAAGGCATCTCAGGGTTCATTAACTTCAGCAGCTTAATTACATCGGAATTTAATAGATTTGCCTTTAATGACAAGGTCCAAGAAAAGCCAACATGGTGATTTCTGGATCAATGATATGATAATGATTGGAAGTAATTAGTGATTGTGACAGTTGTTTATCATACACGCTGGGTGATTATAAGTATATAATGCATTAAAAAGTAGAACAATGTTTGCATGTGCAATGTCATGATAACTTTGATGCCAAACAAAATTTCATTTAATTTTAAACTAGCCTACTTGAAAATTTCACATTTGTTTTTATATTTATAACATAATTTGAAAATAAAAAGTGCTCAATATAATTTTACAAAAACCACTCATATTGTACTTCAGCTGTGGGCCGTTAAAAATAGACACATACCCGTTTTTTATCCTCATCTGTTCGAGCATCACTTCTTACATTTGCCCACGGTAAATCAGATGGCCACCATGGAGGTCGACATTCTTCTTTACCCCAACCAGGCTTACTCCTGCCTGTTGAGTATTTTAGCATTTCTGGAATAAAATTTCTTAGCTGTGCCTGTAAAAAGAGTTTGCAAAGAATTATATTAGGTAATGTCAAAGTCAAACTACCATCAAGGTCATTTCCTACAGATCCAACACACTGGTCTACAACAACTTTACATCTACATATAAACATGTACATTTTTGGACAACTTCTTAATTTGGAACTCAAATTGTATTAGTTTGACCCACAAAATTTTACAATGATGCAGTTTGTATCTGCACATTTCAAACAATATTTAATGCAATAATAATCCTAATAACAACAAAAACGGTCTCTTACCTGGTTAAAATTTCCAATCTGTTATATGCAAAAATAACTTAAGTTAACTAATACTTAAAAATGGATACATTTACAAATTTACTTAACTTAAAGTTTCTGTAACTAGAACCATTAAAATGACCAAACTCCAAACATTGATCTTGATATACCAACCAAATAGGGCTGAAACTTATATAGTGTCCGGTGTTTACACAGATGCACATTTTTGTTGTTGCTATACAAGATATATACGACCAATCCACAGCATCATGATGTCTAATTTTAATGATATAAAAAATTATGCGAAAGTTAGTTTAAGTACTAAACAATTTGTTTATACTTGTGTCATTTTGTCTACTGGTGTAGGTATTCCATCAATAACTAAAGCTGGAAGTTCATGTAACCCTGGGTTGTCTGGTTGGGCAGGCGGAGCTTGTTCTGCAAGAGAACTTTCCAAGTCTTGCAAAATCATCTGTTTATTATTACGAATCTGAAAAGAACAGAATATTATTGTAATTGTAAGTTCACAGACCTCTAAAATTTCTGTTGCTGTTACTTGTTTTGCTCTCTAACTGTTTTTAAGTCCTGTAACTTTTTCCTACACATCGTTGTTCAATAAACCTTAATTTTCCTAAAACCAATTTCTGAAAGGTCCTTGTGTAAAGTGCACAGATAAGAAATTCATATAATTTTGAAAATTTGTATTCTTTTCTATGCAAGATTATAAATTAAAATAAAATAAAACAGCATCCCAATTATAAATAATTGTATATTGTACATGACTCTGATGTTAGTAGACACTAAATTTTTAATTGAAATTAAAAGAAAATTGCACAAATGAAACATATTTATTACAAAAAAAACATTCACAGAACACAAATTTGTCAGTAAATCTAAAATAAAACAGGCATTCATAGCATGCAACAGATAGATTTCTAGTAATCATTAGATTTCGGTAGCTTGAATTACAGATATATATCGTTCAACTGTATTCTGAAACTGAAGGAATAAAAACCCCACTGGCAGACTAGATGTGAGTGGTTACTAAAAATAGTTACGAGGTTGATTTATGTGTAAATTCTACAGTGTATGTTATTCAAATACTCTAATTTTTTTTAGATTTGAAAATAAAAGTAATAAATTTTGTTTTGAGTTAAAATTATAATTTTATGTTTGACGTAAACTTTCTACACATTTAAAGAAAACATAGATGCAGGCGCATGTACATAGCAACATTAAATAAAACATGTGACCAAAATTCCAGAAGAATCCATAAATCATTCTGAACACACCTAAACCAAAAGATGACCAGGAATTATGGCTACATAAACATATGCAACACATAAAGACCTATATTATACAATATTTTATTCTGTTAAATAAAAAATTGCGAACACAATAATTCTTTGATTTAACAAACTGAGATGTTGATAAACCTACCACGCTTTCCAGTGGCTGAGATCCAAACACTTTATAAGACTGAACTGACTGTGACAGTTTTCCTGGAGTACAACACAACACAACAGCTTGCTGTCCAACTCTGGTTGTATACTCCTCTATTGTTGCTTTAAGTTTCCTACAATGGTTGTATTCCAACATTTATACAATTTAATTTACTGAGAAGTAAAATAACATGTTACAGAATGATTGTCAGACAATTGTAGATAGTATTGTACATATATGCAATACTAAGTCACCTACTGGCAAGACCAAGGGCTATAACTTCAAATGGAATGCAAACCTATTGTCTCCTTGAGAGATGCCAGTAGAGGACCTCATCAATAAAGTAAAAAAAAGTATTTCCACATTTATCTACCATATATTTCCTTGCAGGATAGGTAAAAAACACAACAAAACACAGAGAAATGCAGGGTTTTTTTTTCATTTACAACATAAAAAGTCTTTGTTACTTTCTCTAATGGGCCAAGTGGAAGAAGAGGTCATTCTGCAAAGAAGAATAATGAGCAGATCATGCTTTTTTAATGCAACCTGTGTGACATTTTAAAGACTAGAGGCTTTCAAGAGCCTGTAATTTTCACCTGACTTACGTCAAAAGACCTTTAAGAGACATAACTATTCTTGAAAATTTATGAAAAACTTATGCGAGATTATTCCTAAGAAGGTGCTTTTCTATGGATGTTGCAATGTTGAATTTTTAATCAGCAGCAAAAATCAAGATTATAAGAGAACTATCTCAGATTTATGTCTGAATGATTTGGTTTTTAAAAGAAAGACAGTTTCAGAGAAGAAGCCTTTTATATGTTTTTTCAGATAGCTTGGTATTTCTGTTGGCCACCATGGATTTACGATCTGCTTGACACATTTAAACTTTGTAAAAGACTATCTGAGGTACATTTATACAATATCAGAATTCTTGTGGCTAAACAGTTAGTCAGAAAACAAATTTTGCAATCTTAGCCCATCAGAATGCATATTTTGGCCTTGGCAAGAATATTGAAATGTCAAAGTAAACAGATGCCAAGTAAAGCAAAGTGATGACAATTGCTCAGCTTACTCTTTGGGTCAGGTGAGCTAACAAAACTTGTTTTGGGTTTCAGGCACCATCCTGACTGTGTTCATGCTCAATTATGTTCCTTTTAATTCAATTTACAAGGTGACACAATTTTGTTGACGATTGAGTCTATCTTCAATTTCATGAGATTTTATAAAAATATGGCAATTTAAATCACCATTAGACCAGCACGTTAAGGCCTTGAATGCAAACCTAAAGTTGTTTCCTGGGGTCAGTACACAGAGCTGCTAAGCATGTCCACAGGCAGCAGGTAGGTTGTTAGATCCTTGTCAGGCCTATTAACTTTACAAGAGTAGGCACATTGTACCCATAACAAAAGGCTATATTTTCTATCCTACCTAATAATGTAAACTTTCCTAGTTGCAGTAAAAATGTTCCAAATTTTAATCCATCCAATTTCCTGTATTGTTTTGTTGTCTGTTTATAACTGAAATTCTGCTAACTGGATGTTAATCATCTACTGACATAATCAATCAACAAATGTAATTACCTTAGTAGTCTTGTTTGTTGTCGTTTACGTTTGGACGGGTTTGTCTCAAAATGGTGGGGATGCTTTCTTTTCCTAGCGGAGGCAATAGCAGCAGCTGCAGCAACACCTATTGGCCCTGATGAAAGAAAAAGATACTAATCATTAATACATTTTTTTATATTTATTTCATGTAAATACAAAGTGTAAATGCTCATACACCCTCAACATTTCAATCAAATTCTACTACAGGTTCAGTTTCTGTTATTTAGCACCTTTTAAAAAATCAGTCTCTAAAAATTTGTTGTTTACTTAACTAAATGCTAAATACAAATTATTCCTTCAGCAATAAACCAGGATTATGATTTCAGACACAATTTTCAGGATTACACATATATATTATATTTATATATTATAAAACAAAAAAATACTTCTACTGTAGCCATTTCACCTTGCAAAGACACACTTACATGTAATTACCAGGATAATGGTCGGAGAAATGTATTTTGCAAATTCATTCACTCGTACAAATATAAGGTTAGAAGTACCTGCTGCAGCTAGCTGTGCTGTTACATCATCAGCTACTGCATTATTGTAAAGATCGTTTGCATCAAAGGAACTCTCTGGAGAGCTGGGTTCACTCATATCATCACTCATCATACCAGAGGTGTACACTATGTTGTTGCTATTGCTATTGGTCAGGTGACCAATCGTCATTCCTTCTGATGTTGTTGACACTTGAATTGTATTCATTTTGTACTCCATGTTGGAACTTTTTCGAGTTATATTTTGCTCCAGGAGCCCTTGTAGGTTTAATTGTGGTCATTCTATAAATATAAATTGAAATTAACCATACTTCTTCCTTTGTAAATGTGAAATAGAAGTGTTATCCATTTTTTACAAACAATAACTGCTATAAACAATAAAAGTAATGACCAACTGGTAATAAACAAAATGAATAAAACAAACTAGTAGATTTGTTTGTTTCAAAGGCATTTAACACCACTTTCCCCATTTTTTCTGCTTTATTGTGGCAAAACAGGCTATTAAATAATTTTTCAGGAGTTATTAAAACAACATGCAAGGTAGAAGATTGCACCAGTATGTGGTCTGACAAAGTACTATATAAAGAGACATCTCTATAAAAGGACGTTTTACGGTAGTCAAGGACGTTAAAAACCCCCTTAAGTAAGTAAAAGGATGATACTGCAAAGACCAGAGAAAGATAAAGCCAGAGATAACAAAATGTTATGATACTTAAAAAAGACCTTCCAGCTTTTTGTAACATAAACAAAGCATAAATCAGTTTATGAATACACTTACACTATGGGATCTCAGTATTACCAGCCAGCCCAGGGAGCCCACTAACCAATTCAAGTGAGCTAAAGAAAAACTTTAATAGCTTATTCCACTGGCTATATACTACTACCTGCTAGAACGCAGATAGGCATCTTGTTGCACACTTCCCTCCTTGCAAAGAACATCGTACTCAATGATGATTCACACCAAACCGAGAAATCCTTTCATTTGGGGTTTTTTTTAGTTGAGTGTCATTGCAGTGGTAGAGCATTAAATAACATCACTGTCATCACCAGATTAAACTCCAATATCTCTGGATGCTAACTATCTCTCTAAGCCAAGTGAGCTAAAGTACTCAGCTCAGTCAATTTGATGGTCTATATATTAATACCTACTACTTGGTTGAATGCAGAAAGGATTTAGAGTATACTGTATACACTGAAGCCCACTAATGCTGTTGTGGAAAAAGTATGGAGCAGTTGTGTAAAGTCAACATCGAATTTCTTCAATTCAAGGATGTAAACCATGAATCCAAAGAAAATTGTACCGATATTATCTTGCATGTTTCTTTAAACAAATGATTCATTTATAATAACATACGAGTTATTCAACCAAACTACCAGCCGTCAAAGCATTACATTTTCAAGACATGTTCCTCGCTCTTAATTTGAGTGTACTGACATAAATATTCCTGAAATTAAAGTTGTGGTAGGTAAACAATAATACTGATTAGTGTACAGTTTCTCAAGCTGACGATATCAAGGGAGCTAATTCATGTTTTATTGGTCGCCATTTTATTTGCAACTTAGCCCAAATTTTAAATCTAGTTTCTGTTAGTTTTACTTGCTCATTGCAAGTGAAAACTTTTGGACAACTACGTCCACGTGCTTCTTGATTTCTGTTTATGTCAAGTTCGTCAACATGCGCAAAACAAACTGGATTCAGATGACATGCGTCCGGTTTTGGACTTGCGCGCCCAGCAGAAAGGGGTGTATAAGAAAACAACGAAAGTCGACTATATCTTTAAAGTTTTAGACTAAAAAATAATAGGAAATTGTGGAAATATACATGAACCATATGCTATTAAGCCACTGAGAGCTAGGTCTTGAATTTTTACTGTGATTCCTCGGTAATGTGGGGAAGGTGCGCGAGTGGCAAAATGATGAAGACATGCGCACAGTCCGAAATCGTGCAACTCTCTTTGTTTTGGTGTAGTTTTAAATTTAAACGAATGTTAAATCGTAAGGAGTTGTTTGATGGAAACAATTGATTCGCTCTGTGTTATTATTGTTGTCTTAAGAGTGCCCTATTGCAAACTCACCATTGTAATTTGACAAAGCAAAACACAAATTTCGATTAAAGCTGTATTCATCCGCGTGCCATTCTACATACTAAACTTCCGACTGAAAAAATAATTAATTCAATTCATTCATTTTTAAACCCGTGTCACTTTTACGACGATAAAGTAGCTTGTAGACTAACATAAGAAAATTGTATGTACATTTGAAAGACGGTGTTTATTTTTTAAATACAGAAATCATTGTATTCACTAGAGAAATGTGAGGGGGGGGGGGGTTACAGAAAATAGTTTTTAATTCCTTGTGGCGTGCGTTGTTTTGTCAGATTTTTTTACAACAAAATAAGAAATGCACAGCCCTGGCTAGAGAATTTTGTCAGTCGGAAGAGCACTGATGTTGTAACTATGTACCAGGTTTCATGAAGATAAAGAAGTGAATTAATTAAGTCATGTTCATAAACAAAAAGCTTAAACGCAAAATTAAACCAGGGGGCTTACGAACAGGCGGAAAACTATATGTCACTCAGCGTTCGTTGTCGGGACACAAAAACATGTGCCACTAAATCGTCGGAAGGTCCCGCCGGTTATTGTAGTATAGGAAGAACGAGGCCTAGCCGTGCTTTTCCGTCGATGAGTTGATCGCAAACAGCATTTGCGTCTTATTATTTCTTTTTCATTCTTTTAATTTTTACTAGTGTTTTGTTGTTTAATATTTCTGTTATAGTATTTCTGATGCTTTATAAATCCACTGGGTAAATATATATATATATATATAGTCTAAAGGAAGCTACCAACCAGTACACTTACTAAGTATCGGATCGCCAACATGACGATGCAGCATAAACGAAAAAATAATATATAAGTCTAGAGAATTATGCAACGATACAAATATAAAGATGTTTCAACTATAAAATAGTTATATTAATAAATATGACAAAATTTTCGACCAACTGATGGCCTTCTTCACTGTCAATATCAATCTATAATAAACGATAAAATTTGGATATAGGTACATCAGCATCCGGTGGTGATGTGGTCGGATCTGATTTTATTGATCTTGAACTTTCTCGAATCACATCTATCAGTCATTACATAAGGGAGTACTGTACAATTGTATAAACCATCTTATCTTTAACGTCTTGATATTCATGAATTTATTATTTATATTTTGAATGATATTTATTGTTTTTTGTTTATTCCATTGGGGTGTACAGAGCAGAGCTCTTTGATCCAGAATCTCTCTCGAGCCTCCCGTTCAGAGTCTCGCCACTTGCAGTTCTGCTCGATAATTAGGATTTTTATTCGATCAAAACCCTTTGGAGTGTGGTCGGGCAGTCTTAATTGTTGGCTTACGGGCAGAAACTTGTGGAATGGCTGTTGGGACTCGCCGACATATTGTAAGCCACAGATGGGGCACTCAAGAATGTAAATGACATTCGAGCTTTTGCAGTTAACAGTAGTGAATATTTTGTACTGTTTACCTGTGACTTTGCTGTTAAATGTGGACAAGGGTTCCATATGTTTGCAACATTTGCAGCGTTTGTCACCACAAGACTGACTTCTGCCAGCGGCAGTGCTGGGCTTTGCAATCTCTGCTCGTACCAATAAGTTGCGGAGACTGTTGGGTTGTTTAAACGCAACCATGGGGGCTCTGGAAAGATTCTTGACAATCTGGGATTTTTTTCAATCGATTTCCAATGTTCACGAATGGTGCTAATTGTGTTTTTCAAACAAGGGTGGTAAGTTAGTACGCAGGGAACTCTATTGCATTTCGTTTTTTCTTTATATTGAAGAAGGGTACTCCTCGATGTCTGCTGTGCTTTTTGAAAATTCTTTTTGATGTTATTATTCCTGTACCCTCTTCTTCTAAGGTGTCCTTGTAATTTACCTAGTCTCCTTTTAAACGAATCATCGGTGGAACAATCTTACATTGGTACAAGTGGATTATCGGATTTCTCCAATCCAGATAGTTACATTATGGAATTTTAAGTCCGAGCCTTGGCGAGGACTAAATTTCCATAATTAAACTATCGAGATTGGAGAAATCCAATAATCCAAGAGTACTAATGTAAGATTCTGTTTCTCTAATTTTAAAAAATAGTAAATTTGCGAAACGAAGCGCAAATTCTCCCAACCCCAATTTTACGTTCATGACGTGAATACGCGGTAAATTGAAGGTGTTTTGTTTATGACGTCATGAGTTCTTATTTTTTCCACACCGGTCAAGCGGTTGAAATATTACGTCAAAATTAGAGAAATGGTTGTCGCAATGTTGAGACGCGTAATGTGTGTATAATATACCTAATTGTGACATACATGACTAATAAATTTTTCTTTTTTTTTATTATAGAGTGTTCAGTTTTGATTTATTCAGTACTAAATCTTATCTAGTTAAATTTAAAATAAATCAAAACTATAACACTGTAAGAATTAGATTTTAGTACTGTCATGTATATATACAATATTCGTAAATTGTCAGACAATATACAATTTATTTGTACGAGCCTTAGAAACGGGTAGAAATGCGAGGCTCTGCCGGGCATTTCTTACCTGTGTCGCGGCGATGCAACCAGAAAATATATTTTATTCCAATGAAAAACATGGAAAATGTGATCTTCTAGCCGATTTTATACTTTAAGTTTTCGTATTTGAGTGATAGCCTTACGTCACAAACAAATTTCGTATTCGAAAACATGCCGTAAACCAGAACAGAATATTAAATATCGTTAGAAGTAAGAACAAGGGTACCAAGAGTGACGTCATTATTTACAAATAAAGCTTTGCTTTATTCGTAGGATCGTATTTGTATCACTGTGATTTGTATAGTTGTGATAGTTTAGCCGCAGAACGACGACTGGCAATGTCAGCTTTCCGGGCGTTATCTAGGTTTCTGTTGGTGATTAAAATTTTGATCTTAGAATATTTTTCCAGAATCTAGTCAGAATAAAATAAATTGTTTTAGGTTGAATTGAAAAGTAGTCTCCACATATAGCCAGTGTTCCTAATTCTGTCAACAAGTCCAGTTATGTACCGGTGGGTCACTACAAATTACCCTATTTACATATACTATAATACGCGCGCGTACATGACGAATAATTATTTCAAAACTCGTTGTCTATGTGCAATTTTGTAGCTTATATGAACGAAGCAAAACAGAACTTGAGACGTGTTCTGTAAGCTTTTCAATGGCGAAAGAAAAAATATTTTGTGTTTAAAGTCAGTGGCGTAGCTAGGTCGGAATGATGTAGAAGCCTTTTCTTGACGAGGGCCTGGGCCGCTTTTGGTCAGTTTAGACGTTTCTCTATCTCTCTCATATTTTATTTAGTCAGTCAGTCAATCAATCAATCAATGATAGCAGTAATATCACAATATTATACATCAGCGCGCGTTTGATCTATTATAATAACATTTGTTCTTAAAAATATCATCTTTGTTATGATTCGCTGTTATTGATTTTTTAGACTTACAAAGGACTATATAAAGAGCCTGGGATTGACGTAAGCCTAATACAAACATCTACCATATTAGATTTTAATGTATTCATTACTATACAATAGTTTGAGAAAAAGTCTATCTAGATTCATTTAGTTAATTTTCGTCAGACACTCGAGAATAATAGTTTTCAGTTGAATACTGTTCAGATTTCCAGGTATTGAAACTATATGCAATTCTTTTGAATGGTAGGTTTTTTTTGCTACATGAAAGGAAGAAATAATATGGTCCATTTAATAAATATGTTCAGATATATTAAGCCTATACTTAATTGATTGATAGGTTGAACGATTACGCTTCACTTCATACTTGTTTCCATATTTATTTATTGTGTTTTGCATGTTTGTTGGTATTTCCAGTGTAGTACAACTCGCAACCATAGAGTTACATATTTATACCGTCTAATTCAACTGCCCTCGTACCACCCTAGAGGTATATGTACTGTGGCAGCCAAACTGGAGGTCCGATTAGTCTGTAGAGCTTCATGGGTTCTTTTGGTTTGTCTGGGTCTATCACTACGATTTCTTTTGTAACTCGCGAGAAAAATATTACTCATTAATGTGATATAATAAACGTGGCCAGGGTCGGCGTTCCTTAATGAAGCTGGATTCACAAAGTAGGATTTGTAGCAGAAAAGCATACACTTCAATGAGAAAATGTTTTTAAGTACGTGTAAACCAATAAATTCTATGTACGCCAAAATCTTTGTTGTGGAGAAAAGAAATAAAAATACATTATATTGTGTGTAAAGAAGAAACAATAGTAAGTTATCAATTAAACTTAATCGAAAAAGCTTAGATGAAGGTAATAACAAAATACTGTAAAAACAGACAATCCACAAATCAAAGTCCAAGCAACTTCAGAATCATTGGTCCTTACTTGTTACAGGCATTTCAAAAGAAATGGTGGGATGAAACAGGTTTTATGGCATGCCAAACCTCCCGCTTCCATTACTGTAGTAATTGATTAAAAGGGGGAAGGTATCATATACCACTAGTAAATAACAGGTGTATCCAACAATCATCGTAGCACATTCATTGTACGCTGAATTCAAAAATTGGGAAAACTATCTGTAACCGTATTTTACTTTTTCTAAGTTTATATTGCAGAAATAGATGGCGTTTGCAAAATCAGTATACTCGCTTCGCTATTGCATACCGGATCAATTGAGAAATGTACACATTTTATGCAGAAGAAGATTCTTGTGCTTAGATAACCGTTGGTGTCATATTTGAGGTGTAAGTCTAAACATGTTGTAGAAGAAGCTGTTTCTGTGGTTTCTTTAATTTCTAGTTCTGAAGGATATATTAACGAAAGCCAATCAGCAAATCGAGTGTTGTTAGGTGACATTTCTTCTGCGGCCCCCAGTTGAATACAATTAAAGAATTCAGTTTTATAAAGTGATGTTTTACATATACCGTGACGTACATATCCTTACGCCTAATAGAATGTATTTTCGTATTGAACAAATTTGCCAAATAATTGGTTTGGTATGTTGTTGTTTGACGCTAAGTGAGCTATTTCTAGCCAAAACATGGCATGAATAAAACGTACATGATTTGCGTGCGAAATCTGTTGACCAACTCGCTGAAGACACATTGAAATTATTTATCATTCTGTCTTTTAGTCGAAGATTCATCTATATTTCTCTTAATTTTAGACTTTGATGGAAGCGTGTCGGGAAGTCAAAAAGCTCTTCATATGAAAATGTTGGATTTGCGACACTGCTCTGGGTCGACACATTTCAGTGTCACCGGATACTATACGAAATATTTTCCGAATAATCCAGGTTTATATCATGGCGTCTAGTTTTTATTGGAGGAGAAAACCGGAGTACCCGGAGAAAACCCCGACCTGCGGTAGGAAAACTGACAATCCTTTTCAATTAAGATTGGAGTCGAGTACACCCTGTCCGCAGCGAGAATCGAACCCGCATTCTCAGTGTAGACAGACCACGTGGTCAATAGCAGACGAACTACCTTAACCACTCGGCCACCGATGCCCCTAATCCGGGTTTAATCCGCTCCTTTAGATATTGTTCTCTGTGAAAATAATCATCTTACGTTTAAAATCAAGCTAATTTTATTAAAGTCCATGCCTATGCTCATTTTCACAACAACCCCTTCAGCACTTTTGAGATTTGACCTAAAATGACCCGTGTCTCAAAATCCAATGTTTTGCACATAAGAGATCTTACATGTCTCATGTAGGCCAAATTATACTGCCGTAAAAATCCAATTTTGAGTTTTGTGATTTGTCGAATAACGCCAAAAAGGCGCGGGTACGATTATTCGTGTAGGGGTAAAACCACTGAGGAGAATACTGGAGTCCGATGTGGAAGAATGCAAGTCAGATTTCAATTTGGATTTACGTGTTCCTATCACATAATACTAAACTAAACACACCTTTAGAGTGACATTTACGCAATGAAATCAAAACTCCAAATGGTTGCATGACTGACATTCGTTTGTGCTAAAAGTTGTCCTCCAATATTTTCGATGGCGCCATTCTTTTAGCTGTGGTAGCATATAAATAGTTGTCGAAATAACAAAATCAGTAAATGGACAGGGACAACGGAATGGTTCACTAAATCGCACAATTACATACAAACTTTTTTATTTCAAATCAACCTTCTAAACAAAATCTTAAATGGTTTGTGTTCGTGTGTATAAATAATAAAAAACACGTCATGTTTACTGGCACAAACGCATTCAAAACAATCGGCAGAAACCACCTGTTTAACAAATAACATGTACATTTAAGTTATGTGACAAAATTGAAAAAATAAAGAAAACAGAAGTCTCACAGAAAGTTACAAAGAATGCAGAAAGAGGCCAACGAAGCACGAGATGTTAGTTTATTGCGTATGGGCTACTGCAATTTTGCAGGAAAATGAACACTTTTATCAGCGAAAATGTTAAATGAAAAAAAAACAACAATCATTGTGGCATTTTAACAAGGATTTTTGTCTTTTTGGGTTTCCGATTATGTGCCGTGTCACTAAATTAAAGTTCTGGCCTCTTGGCTACAATAAACGTAGCTCCTTTGATAATTTTGTTCATCTCGCCGGAGCTACCTCATTTCTCGTTATTGAGCAAAACACACCATGGGATTTGTACACATTTTCGCCTTTAAACTGCTGCCGAGATAAAAAAAAATTTAACAGCCACATGCATACAGTTCTTATTTGTTGAACATGAATCGATAATTCAGCACGTTGCATACAGTAACTATAATGATCTATTTGTTCTTGTATTCTAATTGCACTTATTAAATTTTAAACAAAATAATAAATCTTTATAAATGGTATTAAATTTTATGAAACATAATGAAGCATGTTTCTCTAAAAAAACAAGATAAACCAGAATAGTTTGAAAATGGAAAAACATGTGATCTTTCAAAACAACATCTGGACGGAATATAAATTAAAATGCATGTAAAGGTACACCTACAAAAACTATTTTTAACAATGAAATAAACCAGTTCAACTGCCTTTGAATCTTGTACGGTGATCCATTAAATAATTCATAGACAATAATTTATTGTACATATACAGGTATTTGGTATGATACAATATAATACAATAAAATATACATTTATTACATGGACGGATTATTCTAGAAAAGTCCTGATATGGATACAATAAAATTAACATCATATATCTGCAAAAGAGAAAACGTTGACTGATTTGGAAAAAAATATAATCAGTATAGTAGAAAACGAACGCTACTGATCAAAATATGCCATATACATGTTACTATAGTAAAAATTAGGCATTCTTTATCACATAAATGTATCGAGATATATACAAGCAGACGTCATTGATCTGAGGTATATCTTTTTAACGTTTGATTTAGCTTAATCATTATACCCTAGGTAAATCTGCATGTCATGGTTCAGAGATCTCGATTTACTTGAGTATTTTATTTTCTGACATGCAATTCTCTAAAGGCTTTGCCTTGATTTAGACATTTAAATTATTTCTATTCATGTTTTAACTTACTGGCAGTTTTTCAAATTCCAAGTAATATAACTTTCATACAAAATATTTCAAATCATTCGAATAATTAACGTTGTCTTCCATGTAAATAACACGTGACTGTTAACGTGTACAAACTGAAATTATCTTCGATTCATTTTGTATCAATGATAATTAATCCAGCACTAATACACTAAAGCATTTTCAATTTGAACCCTTTTACAAAAATTTAAACATTATTGTAAGAACAAGAATACAACACAGTATCAGCAATTATTGATTAACTAACAATATCTTTGTATTAGTAAAATTTAAGAAAAAACGGATATATCGATATCTGAATTTATCAAAGAATATGAGTGAACACGATTTTCTTAAGTCAAGTCGATAACTCTTTTCTCTCTACTGAACACGACACATTTCTTAAAAAATTATACATATACTGAGCCATGTATATGAACAAACACGAGACTAGAGCATAACTATCACAAGTGTTATTACAGCTCTACGACTTAGTGGTCAAATGTCTCTAATCCATTATACTAATGTCACAATTGATATCATGTCATACATTGCCCTTAACATCAGATATCACACTTTTGAATTAAATTTCTCAAGAAACTTTGTATAATCCTCCTCGCATTTATGTATAGCTTTTACAAAGTAGTCGACATCGTCGATTGCTGCCATTAAGTCTGCCTGAATCACACACATGTTTTCGTATTTTTCTATCTCAGGTCCGGAAATACTTCGAGCATCTCTACTGCCGCTGGCGTCAAACACTCTTATATCAATGATGCTATCATTTTCGTCCTTTCTAAAATTGTCGTCGAAGAAAATATGTTGAACATTGACGTCAAAAGGGTCAATATACAAAGGTTTAGCTGCAGAAAACAAGTATCCATTGTCTTGCCAGTACTGAAAGTCGTCCATATATCCTGAAATACCCTGAGACTTTGAAAGCATATTGTATATATCACGATCGTTCGTATATTTTGTCTCTTGTTTCTCCTCTGTGTAAGTTTTGACATGAATGACTTGATTGTCCTTTCGCCTCACTTTGCCAACATTATGAACTATTGGAAGTCCCAAGTCTTTAGGGAAGCCTGGGTGATTCCCAGACAACCCAAACTCTAAACTCGAAATCACATTTGGACAATCTAACCCGTATGTTCTGAGCACAATTGCAAAGTCGCGGCCTTCATTATGAAGTTGGTGTATTGCCTTGTATACAGATGGGAGTATATAATGATAATGTTTTCCGTCCGAACCACACATTGTCAATTTACCCGAGTCAGGAACTTCCGGATGGTGCCATTGCATTTTTTTAATATGAGAATTGAAAAAAGGCAAGAAACCTTTGCCATTGTCAGTATGAGCAAAATCTCCAGTAACTACCCTTAACAATGTTCGATCTTTTGGAGTTTTAACTAGCTTCGCCTCTAAATACTTATAGAACGTTGTTGTATTAGGGGCAGGGCGAGTTAAGGATGGTTTATACGAGTGCCATTTCCAACTGGAGTCCGGTCGAACATGTCCCCACACAACCCCTGTAAGGAAACTATTTAACGCTTGCTCCATGGTAGCATTAGTCACTGAATCGGAAACCAAAATCGTATTCCTCAGGTCAAAATGAATAATTAATTTACGTTTCTTACCATTTATTTCCACACAAGAATCCATTTTAGAATCAATATTATCGATCGGAGAAATGACTTCTCCGTTCGGTGATGTAATTTTAGTTCCTAGTGTCATTTTCCTTTTTTCACCATTTTCCATTACTTACATATAATACATCGGAGTATATCTAAAGTGTATAAATGTCCCAAATTACAACTATGTGTAATTATATACACAGAGGCCTTCTTGTCTTGACTTGAATTTAACTCACCTATCCTAATCAATACAACACATTATTACAAACCAATAACGGGTAAGAATTGATTTTTTTTCTATATACAGGTATGACAGTAAAGGTAACCAATATAAATAGAACATGTACATTTAAATACGGTGGGAAAATCCAACTTTTCTCCAATAGCTGGTTTGAATTTCATAACCATAGGAAACAGTGTCCGCATAAATGACAGGCCAATCCCCACTAAAATGGATATATTTGTTGTCAGCACAATTAATAAGAAATTTGTATATAATATTAAAATTCCAAAACGCGTAGGTGGTTAAATTAATTCCGTTTCGTTTCTTACCGTAGAAAAATTAGCACAATTTAAAAAATATATTGAAATGTATATTTATTCCAAACTATTTTGTGACATTAACAATCTATACTGACAGAAAGATTGTAATATTTATCTGAATCCGGTTGAAAAGCATGATATTTTAATATATCTTTTAAAATAACATCAGATTGACAATCCACTAAAACATGACAATATGTCCAATTTGTTTCCAATATAACAATTTCAATGTTCATGTATTTTAAAATCACGTAATTAAAATGATAATAGTCTCAGAAGCAATTACAGATGATATTTTTCTCTTATCACATACCATTGATATCTCACTGAATCTCACATGATTGCAAACTGGATCTGTTAACAATCAATGGCAACCTTAATGGCGAATAGTGCACCCGGGACGTGCTTACACTTGTAGTTGTGCCTCATTTTGAAACCCACTCGTTAGAGTCAAGACCAATTTTCATGGATGACACGCTAGACCTTATCTTTCCAGGACAGTAAGGGCAGATCCGGAGAACGAAGTTGTTACCACTCGTCTGTGGCCTGCAATAATTCCAGATCTCAACCCAAAAGAGCATCTATGGGATCAATTAGGTAGGCGATAACAAGCTCTGGAACCTACTCCACAGAACGTGCAACATTTAGAAGCTCAATTTCACCGGGAAGGGCAACAGATAACACTTCAACAAATTAGATGCCTTACTGGTGCCAATACTTGTTAAAGACTAAGGGAAAGAGCAAAGACCGTCCATATTTTGATTAAATGATATGTAAATAAAATAATGATTTTTTTGTTAAATTAATTTTTCATTGTTCCCAACAATGCATATTTTTGTTTGCTATACAAATTAAAAACGAATGGCAGTCCAGTATTAGCCCAAAGGTGTTCGAATATGTATCACTTGAAAACCACCAGGGGTGCTGAACTTTTTTCCAGGTGTATAACAGCAGTCAAAGACACTTTATCAGCAACGTAAAATACTGTGTAAGTTAATGTTTATGAAGAAAATATCGTACAGTGGATACAATTACCAGAATTCTTTTATTTACCGTTTTAAACAGCCTAATACGTTTCATAGAAAACATTTCTCTGTCCGTACCGTAAATCCAGCTTATAAGTATTACATGTCGACCTTGACACATCTTAAACAATGAAAAACGTGACTATACCATTTAAAGTTCTCAATATACAAACATGTTATTTCAATGTACTAACGTGCCTAGAGATCTTTGATAATGTGTATATACAAACAAACTGTAATTTCTTATTCCAATAGTAGTATTTCTTTCGTGCCAAATTAAAAAAAAATCACACATTCGTAGACGTCCAGATAGAACAATAACAAACCCAAAAAAAACCCACAAAATATTTTAATGAGGGTTGATAAAAATAGTTGTCAGCTCATGTTAAAGTCGATAAAGGCTTTATTATATGAATAAATTTAATATGAAAGTAATCATAGATAGGTCAAAGTTAATTAAGACAACAGCGTCATACATATTTATTTGTAGACACTACCAGGTTTTTAGGAAACCTCAGGTTGACATTTGGCTTGAGAGCTTGAGCTTTTTTAAGCCCATTAAAGCTGAATCATTTCTTCTGAAGGCACTTAAACCCAGTCAAATGAAAGAATTTTTACAGTCAAATAATAAACTGTTATAAAACTCTAGGCAGCCGATCTGAAGCTCATTGCAGTCGATATTTTACTTTATTCCACTATATCTTATACCGATGCTTCGAAACGTATTCCCTCGTTGAGGTCACAGCACTTGGCTAGCGAAGATGAGGTCACAGACGATGAACTTAATCAGGCTTTTAATTTGACAAACCTTGCTGTTTATTCGTTGAACGTGTCAGTTTGTTTATTTTTGCGTTGAAGTAACATGCACACAAAAGAAAGACATAGAGAAACAATAACGGCACCTGCGAACTAACAATCGACATACTTTATCCGACCGAATATAAATTTATATTTTTATTATATTACAATAACTATTCTTTAGTTCGACGTGCGTAAAGTGCTATCCAAAGTTATAAATTAGCATGAAAACAACCTGAAATGAGTTTTAATGGTACACGTTTACGAGCCAAGTCCTCTAGAAAGTTATGTCACCCTAGCTAGAGAATCCTAAAAATAGATTCCAGAACTTTTTGTAGTGTCTAATACTAAATATTACATATGGTGTGTCAAGTCCTAATTTTGATTGGTTTGTGTAGACAATGTCCCCCCAAAATATTCTGTGTATATATTCTATTTCTAAAGCATATTTAAGGCTTGTTACTATTTTTAAAGCATATTTAAGGCATGTTACTATTTATAAAGCATATTTAAGGCTTGTCATAACTCAAATCATTGCATTGTATCACACGTGGCGTTATAACTAATTTCAGGTACGGTTTACTGAGCTATTGCGCGATAATATAGTTCAATGTTTGCATTTACCGAAGTAAGTACTTTCTATCTGTAATATTGTTTTGATTATTTTTCAGGTGAAAAACAGTATGTTTTGTATTTTGGAATGTAATACTTTTGTTATTTGCATTTGAATTAAAATATAATTCTGTTCATATATTCTTACGCGATCAAGCTGGCTAGGTGAATGATCATATTGTTGTATTCATTACATTATGTGCATGTGATTATGTGTCATAACCATTTATTGTAAATGTGTTGAACAAATAAATATTTCGTACTATTATCATAAATGCACATTAAATCTGCTCTCATCTGAATTTAATTATATAATTAACGCATTGTAAATATGTCCAACAATAATAAATTTCTTGCTACTGTTTTAATGGTGTATTAAACAATTTTCGTGATGTAAACCGTTAATATTCCATGGCTGCCTGTGCTGCTGCAGCTGATCATCATGATGAATAACAGTAAACAAGATTTTCACATGTACATCTTTGCAAAATAAAAATAACACATAAATCAATGCATTAAGAATTTCGAATATTTTTAACACAAACGATAACCAGTCCTTTAGCTCAATTGGGATTGCAGATTTAACAAACGGTACAAATGTCATGAATGTTAATAATTTGGGACAAAGATTGCACACCGACTTGATGAGGGAAGTATTACGAATCTGTAATTCCTGTCGAACATTTAAATGATGAAAACGTTTCTACTTTGGCATTGTCTTATTATTGGTTTTATGCACTTTGTAATTTTCCAGTTATTTTGTTGTTGTCGCATCATATAGAAATAAATTATTTAATTAAATTTTTTTAATACAGGTCTCAATTTCCTGTATCTTTCTTTTACTTTAAATAATTCAAATGTACAAAAATGTTAACTAAGTCCACTATAAGGCTGCATATGTCAAAAGCAATTGACTTTCCATATTGGGCCTCAAACGTACAGGTTCAACTAGTCCGGGAATCCTCTGCCGTCCAACGCTTTTATAATTTTTTTTTTGCGTGGGACGGAAAAAAAATAAAAGCGTTGGACGGCAGAGGATTCTCGGACTAAGGTTCAACATGCTGCGGTCGTAATATGCTGCGCTTGGCGAAGCTTTTTATTCTTTACTGTTACAATACTGTTGGTTATAGTATTAATTACACAATTTCTATTTTCATTATAGGACATTTATCAGATATAACAATACAAACTGACTTCTTGTTTTAATCCTCCAATTACTTTAATTGAGTTTCCCCGATATGGTTACAACCATATCTTTTCTTGTTTCTAAAAGTAGATCCGGATACGTTACTATTTATAAAGCATATTCTAATATGACGTGCTTTAAAGGCTTTGAGACCACAACTGTGGTAAAAAAATGATTTATCTATGAGCAACACGCGCTGAGAAGGGCGTGTTTTAAATGGCTGTTCCAATTACAAAACTGTAACTCCCACCGGAGAGCTATTGCATATAACGTATAAATCTTATAAATAGCGACACGCGCTATAATTATCCGTTGCAATATATTGTGTGTTACATTGACGGAACAGCCAGTTTATGGCGGAAATGATGTTTTCTATGGGTACGAAAATATTATTAATGTATTCTAATTGTCTTTTTAGAATAGAAATAATTCACGGAGGCTGTGATTTATCATTGTTTTACCACGGGATGACCATTTATGTCGTTATTTTATCCCTCGCTATGCCTCGGGATAAAATAATACAACATAACTGGTCACCCCGTGGTAAAACAATGATAAACCACAGCCTCCGTGAATTATTTCTTAATTTAAGGCTTGTTTCTAAAAATAGATCCGGATATACTCTTCCGACTCATTATTCTAAATTTAAATAAATAGAGAAAAATTCATATGTAATATAACAATTAAGGACTTTTTACTCTGTCAATACGTAGTTATATGGACCTGTAGAAAAATATTGACCGAGGACGAAGTCCGAGGTCAATATTTTCCTCCACGGTCCATATAACTACGTATTGACCTCGTAAAAAGTCCTTATTTGATAAATATGTACTGAATTAACTTTAATCTGGTGATAATTAATTGCATATAAAATTCACCCATGTAATTATTCTTATAATAAAACATCAGCTTTAATATAGGTTGACAGCCAATGTTTTGTTTTATCAACCAATGTTTTGTTGTACATGGTTTTGTAAAATCAAGATGATTTGTCGTACATGGTTTTGTGAATCAAGATGCTTACATCAAAAACGAACAGTAATAGGAATTGTGTCATTCAAAATTAAAAAAAAAACAGTTAAAAGCTATAGAATAATCAGATTATTTACATTTTGATGTCTGATAATTCGAACAGAAATTTGTATACATTATGTTTTTATATCTTCCAAACGAACTTTTGAGAGACATTATTGTGTTTGTCCGGTTTTCGTTCTTATTATTCTTTTTTTTCCGAATTATTCTTCCTTTTATTTATTCTTTCCGTTCAATCCTTTCGTAGAAATGCGATGTCTGATCGACATGAAACTTTGTGAGTATGTCGGTGCAGACCTGAGTTGTGCAATCAACTATACGCTGGGGCTTCGTTTGGGAGACATTTGTGTTGTCATCTCAACATTTAGTACTATTTAGTTTCCGTCTTGTAGTTGATTGATTGATAAATTGAATCCAGCGAGCAATATTTCAGCTACATTAAGGACGACAACAAGTTCACACAGGTAAAGGGAGGGACAAACAAGAACACAATTTTGACTTCCACTGAAAACAAAGAGTATTGGATAGGGAAGTGGAATTATGCTTTTAGTAGCGACTACAATTATCACTCGTTTTCGAAATCTACAAAATATGTCTTTAACGTGCACAGGAGGTGGCACTCTATAAACACGCCAGCAACCTGTCCGAGGCCAGGATTACGTATTATGAGTCAATCCTAAACTAGAGGACCTCATCTATTCACCGCCAAGGGGACGCACTGTTCAGCTATGTAGGTCGAGCACTTGAAATAATACTACTATGGTCCCAGTCCTGTTTTCGGTGTGAAAAGCAAAACATGTCATGTATTTAAAAAGGTGGGTCAGGACATTCCCACATTGAGTTAATATATTGATACATACAAAAGAAACGTTCTGACTGTTCTACTTTAATCCTTTAATACATACAAATGCAAACACTAATATTAAACTGAAATATAAATAAGTGTATTAAAAGTTTAAAATCTTTGGTACATACATGTATATTGTTATATTAAAAACGCAACATAAAAATCGATATAAAGCACTTTCTCAGTTAACACACAAAATCTTTATTGGTCACTCTTTTGTTTCCGACTACAGTCAATGCAGACTACATATGTAGAGTTACCCTTAGTATACAGTTTATAAAATATGAACTGTGTGGAGCAAAAAAATTGACAATCATTCCAACTAAAAAGTTATTATCTATTAAACAACTCCATGGAATTAATAAAGTTATAAATACATGTATTTTGGCACAATTGAATGATGGAACACATGTCTATGAATTTTCTAATCAAGCATTATATGTCCTTTAAAAAAATAAATAGCATTTTGAATTCTTTTAAGACAAAGAAGGCAAACGACGCCATTTTAATATGGCAGCACATTTTAATATTCTTCTGTTTCTTCTTCCTCGGCACCTTCTTCTGTGGATTCTACTCCAACTTCTTCATAATCCTTTTCTAATGCTGCCATATCTTCTCTTGCTTCGGAAAATTCTCCCTCTTCCATGCCTGAAGAGTAAAGGAATCTATAAATTCCTTTTCAAAACAAGTGATATATACATGTATATGCAAACATAAAAGGTAAATTACTAAACGAATTGTTCATCTATTGAACAAAACAATAAATATAAAAAGTCACCGGTTACAATTTATAACAGGACCCCTCTAATACTAGAGTGAACTCAATTGCTCAATGTAGTATGACGGACATGGCAGAGGTTTCACTTCAGTTTAGAAAGCACCAAGTATGTACACGTATATTTGTTTAGGCATGCTAGTTTGTATATACACGTATACATATCTTGTGCGGCTAAGCTTAGTAACCCGCATTTCTTCAGAGAAGTTTCAGCGTCGAATTCCAAAACAAATGCTCGAACAAGATTTAAAATTGCGATGACTACTATACTTGTTAATTAGATTTTGAAAAATTGAAACGTATGAATAATAATAAAATATCTACGCTTACCTTCCCCGACATACCAGTGTACGAAGGCCCTTTTAGAATACATCAAGTCAAACTTGTGGTCTAACCGTGCCCATGCCTCGGCTATAGCAGTTGTGTTACTGAGCATACAAACTGCTCTCTGTACTTGTGCTAAATCTCCACCTCCAAAAGAAAACGTTACGAGAAAAGTAAATCGTGCCAATAAAGGGGGTGAACTTGTATTAAAGGAAGTACAACGTTACAGAAAAGGTAAGTACTGAATATTTCAAATAACGATGGTCTTGTTAGAGAAGTTATCTGTGATTATACCGAATAGCAGGGTGTTTTTTGTCAACTTTTATTATATTGATCTTTTTTTTTCTCTCGCTGATTTTAAATCGACAGTCGGTCTTTATATGCACTACAATAAAAGACAGATTTGTTAATTATCTTACAGAAAAATTCGAACTTGTGGCGTAATCTGCTGAAACGTTTGTTTCTAGGTGTTATTATGTTAAAGATTTAGGCCAAGGCATCTGTTGACCAATGTGTTTTATGTTTAGTGGCAATGGCTACGTTTATAGGAAGATAAATATACAATGCATAATTTACCCTATGGATCATTCACGCAAAGTTTTGGTATAAATTGCTTCTCTGGTTTTCGCATGAGGTTTCAAAAAGAAGATGACGATAGATGTAATGTAACGGCAATACCTCGCTTAAATGATGTTCATGCGAGTTAAAAAGGAACATTATAACATAATTTCGAAATAAACAGCGATGTTGCTACTGTATACAATAAATGTCGTTACTATTTGTTCGTACTACTTGTATCGTCGATAGAGTTACGCAAGACTTCACAAAATTGCCACGCTTAAATTCACAGAATTTAATAATGTGTTTACCCTGAATTAAACTAGTAGTTTTATTTTCTTTGACTGGAAATATTATGGCTCCTTTGAACTTATGTTATTAATAAATAAATAGTCGTCAAAGATACCAAGGTTATTAAATATTCTATGCCAGACACGCGTTTCGTCTAATCAAGACTGATCGGTGGCGCTCAAACAAAAAAATATTTAAAACCCATTTATGATTAAGAAAGCATTCCATTAATGGTACGAGCTATCCAATCTGTACAATAATAACATATAGCAGATTAACCACAATATTGACTCATTTGAGCGATTTTTTTAAATGGGAGAATTCACAAGCTTTTTGAAGAGATAGTAATAAAAGTTTTAGTTGGGATAATAGAAACACTTTAATACACTCCCATACTATAATTGATAGAAAAATAATGTGTATTGTTTCCGCGTTCTCGCTATTTATCGACAAGGTCCAATTTGCCGACACTAAAGATCTACTGGTTAATAGAGTTTTCACACACCGTTAAGGATAAACCGTAAAGTACCATTATATATCAGTATTCCGAATATACGTTTATTTCTTAAAACCACAGGATACAGAAAATAATAACTGTATAAAGATTCTCTTGTATTACCTGGTACCGTTGTAGGTGGTTGGTAATTAATTCCAACTTTAAAACCAGTAGGACACCAGTCGACAAACTGGATGCTTCGTTTGGTTTTAATAGTAGCAATTGCAGCATTTACATCTTTAGGTACTACGTCACCACGGTACAGCATACAACAAGCCATATACTTCCCATGGCGGGGATCACATTTCACCATTTGGTTACATGGTTCAAAACAAGAGTTGGTGATCTCGGACACAGACAAAGCCTCGTGGTAAGCCTTTTCAGCTTTAATAAAAAACGGGTATGTCTAATACTAATCCAAAAAGTTAATTACACAGAACTGACACAACTGTGTATAAATATATATGTAAAAGATAAATCCGATAGAATCTCTAGATAGAAATAAAAATCTCATTATTTTCTAGTTCAGTATTTGTTAAGTGATTATGGCAATGAACTTGGCACAGATTACTTTCCATACAAATTTATTGTTTGCCAAATCTTCTCTATGGGCGTGAAGCAACAAATCACAATTTTTTTAAAAAATATGTTGATTCTGTCAGAGGTCCGATATTTTCCGAAAAATTGCTCGCGAGAAGTAGAGAAAAGGTGATATTCTTAGATTAAAACCGGGTCCTCTTTATGCAACCGTATACGTGGTATAGTAAGGGTAAAGCCAACGCTATAAAACAGATTTATTCCAACACAAGATTTTTATGTGAAGGGGTATTTTTGTTAAATTTAGCTAAATGATGACTTCCAGTTTTTATTGTGTGAGAAAAACATGATTAACGATAAAAACCACCGACCTTCATCAGGAAAACTTTCAAAATCCGTGTCATTTAATGTTCGAATCGGGCAAACTCTGCCCGCAGTAATTCTCGCAACCAAAGGTTATAATATATGTAATATGATATGTAATAATGAAAATCCACCTGAAATGATTGGAGCATATGTGACTAACGGAAAATGAATACGTGGATAAGGCACTAAATTCGTCTGAAACTCAGTCAAATCAACATTAAGAGCACCATCAAATCTTAATGAAGCCGTTATCGAGGACACAATTTGACCAATCAGTCTGTTAAGGTTAGTGTAAGATGGTCGTTCGATGTCTAAGTTTCTTCGGCATATATCATATATAGCTTCGTTGTCAACCATGAAAGCACAATCGGAATGTTCTAATGTTGTATGAGTGGTCAAAATAGCATTGTATGGTTCTACAACTGCTGTGGAAATCTAAAAAAAGTATGAAGTATATCATAATAAATATAAGATAAAACGTAATAGCGGCAAAACTTGAGTTGTACAACAGACAGCATTAACTTCGTATATACCTTCACAGATTTTAATTTAGAAATGCAGGCATTTGTCATTGTTTTTTTAGGTTTAAGGAAAAAAACTCAACAGAAGAAAAAAAGCATGTTAAATTAAATATGGTTGACGTTCAAATCCAATATTCTATTTTTTTTGGCGAAATTTCCGTAAAAGAGAAAGAGTTCTCATTATGATACCTGAAGTATTTACCTGGGGAGCAGGATACACAGCAAACTCTAGCTTTGACTTCTTTCCATAATCAACAGACAGACGTTCCATTAATAATGACGAAAATCCACTTCCGGTACCTCCACCGAAACTGTGAAACACGAGGAAACCTTGTAGTCCAGTACACATATCAGCCTATAACACATACAAAAATATAATAAAGAAATAAAATATTGCATGCAGACTACTTCGGTAGTACAAATAAAGTGTGACTGTATGCTTAGTTTTCCAGTGTTATATTAAGAATATTCTGGGTGCGATACAAGTCTAGTTATACGAAGTTATCACTGCAGAATTGTAGCAAAACTAGTTATGTTTTTTTTAAAGCCTTTTTATTTCTTACCTGTTTTGTGTTTTCCCTTCACAACTGATAGTGTTTATGAGCAAAATAATAGTATAGATGTAAAACAGAAGCTGAAAAGGTCAAAATTAAACTAACAAAAGATACCAAACGCACCTTATCAATACAATATATACTTACCATTTTTCGTATTTTATCCAGCACCAAATCAACAATCTCTTTACCAACCGTGTAATGGCCTCTAGCGTAGTTATTGGCTGCATCTTCTTTCCCGCTAATCAGCTGCTCTGGGTGAAAAAGTTCCCTGTAGGCACCAGTTCTAACTTCATCTGAAGTATACAATTAAAATATAAGAGGTAGGTTGACAGGAGGATAATTAGCGGTCGTCAGGCGTGGAGGGAAGTGGAAATTAGGGGAATAAATGAGCTTGAGGGGAGACAAGTAAGTGTTATCGACCCTTTGTCAACTCTCAGTTATATCAAATCATTTTCAAGGGTGATCTAGAACTAATATTTGCGATTTTAATTGCAAAGGACTAATTCCAAAGAACTTAGATATGATATGATAACGCAGGGACAGTCTAGACTGTATAGACTGTCATGGATAACGTGACAATTTCTGTATTGACATAGTTTATGGACCTCGGTCAGCTATACTGTCCTTTAGCTACGCCTGTGCAGCCCAATACAGTCTTGAACCAATAACTAGGCCAATACATGTTGAAATCAGGTACTGGTTCGACACAGTTTTATTCTAAAAATATAGGCCACAAGCGGTCAGTCGGAATCCAATAAGAACTTGTTTTATTCTAAAATAGATCAAAAAGTTCATCAATGTCTCGGATTCATGTATGAGTCTCTAACATAAAAGTCTTGTCAAAAATGCCGCTAATATAAGTGCTTCGATAGACAAGGATATTTTGGTCTTTGTTATGCGGCGCTAAAAGACAAGAATTGTATTTTGTGGCCATTTTGGCAGTCCGATCGGCACGAAAATGTATAATATTAAAGTGAGCTCACATCATTTATTGTTCAAAATAGCATTTTGTTTCGTCACATGCACGATGGGTATGGATAAACATTTTAGCGCAGAACCTTTTTTTTTAAAAGAAAATAAATATATTTTACTGTATTTATTTATAAACTATTCTAACACTCGGTCTCCAATGGAATTTACCTGAAAGATGTAGTTGTAAAGTTTTATTTTAAATTGAATCGAAAATCTTATGATACCAGCTCAGTCCGGTGTGTAAAAATATTGCAACTATAAAATCAAACCTTTTTATTGTCCAAAGACCTTATTGATACAATATAAAAAAAATAATTGGTCAGATTACAGAGCCGGTATCATACATGGATTTCGTTTTGGTAGTGTATGATAATTTTAAGAACTGTTTCGATATTTTAATTTCTGTACTTCCCTGCTTTTCAGGAACACTATTTTGTTTAATATATTTAAACGCCATTGAATATATATATATATATATATATATATATATATATATATATATATATATATATATATATGCGTGTTAGCTAAAACAACATACCAACAACACTTGGTTCTAAATCGACGTAAATGGCTCTTGGAACATGTTTACCAAAACTGGTCTCGTTGAAAAATGTGTTGTAAGATTCGTCGCCGCTCACCATGTTAGCTTTTTCATCTTGCATGGTCCCATTTGGTTGAATGTTGTGCTCAAGACAATATAACTCCCAGCATGCATTGCCAATCTGAACGCCTGCCTGTCCAACATGTATGGATATACACTCTCTCTGAAAACAAAACGAATACATTATTATTATTATAGCATATATGAGGCTATTCATGAAAATTCTATCTATCTAAATCGCAGTTTTACGGTGGCGTTCCTTTCTAGACGTCGTGTTGAAAGCATAGCAAATTCAAACTTCTGGACCGGTAAAATAATTAGCACAGTAAGTAATAGCTAAATTTTAGTAAGACAAACGCATTTTATATTACGTAATAACAACAACTGCGGGGAAACTCTAGACAGAAATGTGTTCTGCATTGTGTCTGTATAGTGAAGTGAATCTCATCTCGTCTGCCCATCAAGGAAAAACACAAGAGACGCGTGCAACATCAATTTAACATCTCTTGAACATATTACGAATGAGTTCATTACAATGATATTAACATACACTAAATTCTACAATTTTTTGTTCATTTTAACGGTAACAAACAAATTTTTAGCTTGTGTTTTATGTGTTTGAGTTTGTTATCTTTCGTGTTCCTCTTGGAAGAAAATACAATAATTACACCTGCAAATAAATCGAATCCTCTACTTTTCCACCTTAATTATTATACTACAATCCTCACACAATAAATCAGGCAACGGTGACATTTTAAATTACGGATCCCAGCAAAATTTATATATCCTGTTTATGGCCACCGAGCTAAACCCATGTCCGGTCGCGTTCTCGCCTACAACTGACCACTTACCGTCTCGCGACCGGACGTGGGTTTTCGATTATGCTTTATGTCTATAATACTATTTTCTGTATTTTGTTTAATTGGCGTAATGTTTCAATAAACGGAATAAAAATAATAATGGTACGCGGAAGTTTAACAAAGCTCCTTTAATTTTAAACTAGTATTCTTAATTCCCCCCCCCCCCCCCCAAGTTAAACTTTGGTGCGAAAACGTATTTTTTTTTATTAAATGCTTAAATTTTCTATCCTGAAATTACAAAAATACTAATTATAATTCTAATCGTTTCTATTCCAAGGTTAGAATTAGTTATTTGAGAAATGTTGAAAAAGCAAGTCTCATTTTTCAGACTTCCAAATACGTTTTCCTTATTGCAAGCGCATTTAGTAGCACGTTCTAAACCTAGTTATCTTTTATAACATCTACAGCAGTCTAGCAATGTGATAGATGCCTAAATATGCGATATTTAGTCAACTGTGTTGAGGTTTGAAATCTATGAACATATCATTTTTGTTTTCCATACATATCTTCTCTTACTGTTGATTGGAACTAATCTTCAGTTACTTATGTAGTTTTCATTAACACTAACTCAGGTATAGTCGTATAGTTTTGTGCCGTGGGGCCATTGGTTTTACGAAGGTGTATTGTTATTAAACCGGTTTTTCATTTTCCAAATTAAATCTTACTATACTCTAACTCTGTATTTCTCCGAAGATCAATTTTTCAAAAGAAGTTTAATATTTTGTCCGAAACATAATGTACAGATGTATTATCAACATATGTGTATTGTCGATTTTTTACTTAATAAAATTTGAAGGGTTTACCTATCACAAAATTTAGCACAGCCGCAACCATAATTTATCGAATGGATTTCAGCAAAATTAATTTAATACTTTAATAGATACATTAAACTGTACTGTACCGATATATAAAAATTTGTCGTCTTGAATCTTGGAACAGTGTAGCAACATAAGTTTACTTACAAGTTTCCCTGAGAAATGAACATTTTATACTATTGCAAATATTCGTATGTCTCTGTCAAGGGGTCGTATTAGCTCAATTTACGATATTACCGTGGAAAAATATTTAAACACAAAAACAAGATAGTTGTTATAATAATTCAATTTAAAATCATTTTTTATAAACAGCAAAAATAAAATAACACTTCGAACAAACAAACTAGGACCATTAAACCTTGGATACTAATTTCTGTGTTTTATCGAATTTTTTTAAACGTTTATATAACACATTCAGTGTACATTGCTGTATATGAACAACAGACTATTAATTAACCCCCCCCCCCCCCCCCCAAAAAAAAAAAAAAAAACAAAACAAAACAAAACAAAACAAAACAAAAAAACCAAAAAAAAACCAAACAAACCAAACAAACAAACAAAACAAGACAAAGAAAGAAGAAAAAAGAACAGATATTGTAAGCGTCATGAAGTCTTAATTATTATGGCATTTTTTAGTAAAAAAAAAACACAACACAACGATATTAATGCAGACATACAAATGACAGAAATTTGCGCATTTTAAATTTGTCGTTTTATATCAATTTTTAAAAACTACATTAACTTCAAATACAACTTAGTGAGTTACCTCCCATTTTGACAAATTCTGACTCAAAATCTTAACAGATTTTTCAGCAAACACAATAATTCTTGTTAAATATCTGGAATTTAATTTATCACAAATCATCTAAGACTGGTCCTAAGAAATACCTATAGTATATATTCAGCATTTCCCACTTAACACTTTCTTTGTCTGATTTTAAGGATAGTGTAAGCATTTTTTGTATACATTCAAGGATCATTCAATCATTATTACAAATATCTGTGCCTATTTAAACTATCTACGCCCCTAAATTTGTATCAAAATAACTAATTACATCATGTGTTTTAGCGAAATTATAATACTATCGGATGTTTAGTATGTTATATAGATCGAAAGCCTTTTTGAAATGCTGAATCAGATCTCCTGATATCTACGCACAGAATCTGTTAATTGCACATCCTCTGATACTAGCAGTGAAAGTAATCTGAACTACAGTTATCAGTTAAGCGAAACAGATGCTGCTTGAAATCTACAAACATTTGTCTGTAAAATCAACAGAGATAAGAAGAAATAGAAACTGATAATAAATCACGATGGAAGAAATTAATAAAGAACGGGGAAATAGTTGTATGTGCACCAGAGCAAATTTTATCTTAAATATCAACTAAGGTGTGTACACAAATTAGATATCGTTTCATGTTTAGTCCCACAAGATAAAATAGTATTTATCTGCTCGTGTCTCAAACATAATGTTAATTTGAATGCACAAATGTCGCTAAATAAATAAATAAATTTGACAGACAAGTTTAAAAGTGCACAGAGGATTATTTACTTCGCGATAAAATAGTATTAATCATTCAATGTCTGAAAAAGTAATGTTAGTTTGAAAGGCAAATAAAAAAATAAATTACAATTGACAGACAGATTATGGATTACACCTATAATTAATTACTTTGAAAAATGAATGACATAATAAAAAAAGATTTGAATGGGAAATGAAAAAATCATTTTATATACATTTGTTGAAAATAAAAAATAATATTTTAACTTAAATATCATTAAAAATTATGCGCACACATTTGGATATTAAATGAATACGTAATTGTTGTATTGCTTACCATTTTCTTTGTCTGATCTCGTTTCCTGATCCCCAATTATTCCGTCAACAGAACGTTGTAGCCGAGGTGTGTGAGGCACCGCGTACAACTAATGACTGACTGTCTGCAGGTTTTACAATTGTAGTGATGATGTCATCATTGGAGTGCAGCAGCAGCTGAATCACAAAGAAAGAAAGTGTAAAAACTGATATGCAACTTAGTCATCTCTGATCAATACACAATATTTAGTGAACATATGTGTATTATAACACATCTGGAATAATTTCAAGTGTCAGAATTTTTCAGGAGAGGAATCGTTTTACAAACTGGCACGCGTGGCGGTATTTTGAGGCATAACAAACTAATAATAAATGAAATAAGTACTATCATATGAAATTCGTTTAAAATTTAAACGAATTTGAACGACTTACAGTACTGCTGAAATTGAATCCTTTATTAATTGTCTTATGAGACTCTTATTATAAATTTTCTGTCATCATATTCCGTACAATTATTTTGAAATAAAGTTTGTTTTGTTTTGTTTGTTTGTTTGAATATTGTTTAACACCACTTTCAACAATTTTTCAGCTATGTCATGGCGGCCAGTTTTTATTGGGGGAGGAAGCCGGAGTACCCGGAGAAAACCCCCGACCTTCAGTAGGAAAACTGCAATCCTTGTCAATAAAGATTGGAGTCGAGTACACCCAGAGAATCGAACCCGCTATCTCAGTGTTGACAGACCACGTGATCAATAGTTGACGAATTACCTTAACCACTTAAGTAGACACACTGCTGTAACATAAACTATTGTGGATATATTTCCTCTTAAAATTATGGAGGAGAAGAGAGGTCATCATCCCAAATTACCGATCAAGTAAAGATAAAATCCCGAATTCGATCCCGTTCATAAATGACATTTTCCCGAATTCCAGAGAATTTCAGAATATTAATAAATTAAAAATTTCCAATATATTGTCAATATTGCTGATATTGAGAAGTAGATCAACCTGAAGTTGCTATATACTAATTTGACATAATTTTATACTATTTTATTATTAGCAACAACTTGTTCAGCATTGTAATGAGATAAGCTACAATAGGCAATACTTATAAATATGTCTGTTTGCTGTTCTCCTACTAGTGAGCTGTGAAAATGTGTAAGTAGGTAAGTTTGACATTTATTTAATTATAATACTAAATCCATATAAATTTATTCCCCGCATTCCCGGCGAAAAAATTTGCTCTTTCCCAGATCTCGCTTCTGTTTTAATCCTG
>OX104111.1:46673187-46993959 GCA_944474755.1 Limnoperna fortunei | reverse complement strand
TGATATTAATCCTCCATACACTTCAATTGTAAGCATGTTACGCAGAGATTACCATATTTATGTCGTGGTGTAAAAAGTTCACAGATTTTTACACCGACAAACATGTTCTGATAATCCGAAAATTGCTTTGTGACACATTTAAATCGGCTTTTTATTATGACAGTTTTACCTTTGATGTCGAGCAAAATTTATGTACATGACATTAATTGGCTTAACATTATTTATAATTAATTTATTAATTTCATTGTCGTATTTAGCGTGCCTCAATCTGTTATATAAACTCCAATTTTCATTTACACAAAATGACAATCGGAGACCGATAACGGAAGCATACGGAAACTCGTATAGCTGAATTGTGAGCCTGAGAGTGGAAATTCTTCGAATCTTACTATAGGCGGAATACTGTCTATGCATTTATAGTCATTTTGTTATTACTGTTTTTATTGAATAGAACATTTATTACTGCCAGTCTTTAGTATTTTTGGCTCTACAAGCTTGTTCCCCAGAGTGTTAAAAATCTCAACGCGATATTTAGATCTACATGTTCAGCTATAAACGCAATAGTTACAACATTCTGTTATTTTTGTGAATAGTCGACAAACCTACAGTAGAGTCTTTATTTAAAACTAACAATAATAAAACAAAGAAACATTTTTTAAAGGAACCGGTACTGTTTTCTAGTAATAAGAGACATGGGCAGACTAGTGATACTTACTTTCCTGTACTGTTCACTCAAACGTATCACCTGTCGGGCACAAGCTCACACCTAATTCTTTAAGGGATCGCTTCAATTCGAGGGTTTCCTCATTCGGGCTTCCTCCACCAATAAAACTGGCTACGTGTACAGCACAACCGTACTGGACTACATGTGACGTAAATAAAGCAGGTTCTTTTTTCATTAATATGATACAAGATGAAACGTGGGGCAAAAGTATAAAATTTTAGGAGAGGACATTTTAAAGATCATCCTTAAAATGTTTGCTCCATTGATTTCCGAGGAGATTGCTAGTATCTAATAATTTTTGTGAGCAATAAGTCTAATTTGGCTGAAGTATCCATATTTTAATAGAAACATAAAAATCAGTCAAATTCAGTTAAAGCTGTCCAAAGCTTGATTTTAAAATCGAACTTGTTTTGCTTAACAATAATATTAGTCATTTAAAGGCTTCTTTAAGAATATCTCAAATGTATGTAAAATTTAGCTTAAAATACTTTTTAATAAAAGTAGTAAGAAACTGAGCTTATTTTTCCAAACAGTGAAGCTGAAAACGGTAATTTAAAGGCGTTTGTTCGGTCGAGAAATTCGCCATGGAATAAAATTTCGGTCGAGGATCTTTCATACCAAGCATGCGCCAAAGCGTCTTACTTTTTTCTGAAAAATAATTCTGTATTTATTTGGTGTTGAAACGAGCCCAATTTCTATGTTATGGCATACGAATCATTCTTTTTTTTACAAATACAGTTCTAATACCAACGGCATAATTGGGAATTCAAAGCATGCTTACTTCAGTAACACTGAGCACCTCGGTAGAAGGCGGGGCTGTTTGACACAAAACTGGTTTGAGACCTCCTAGGGGTCATCTATGCAAATTTTGGTTCAATTTCTAAACAGATATTTCTATCTAGAATCAAAGACTACAGTTCAAATTAGAACTGGTTTTGCCGAGATACAATAAGCTCAGCCGTTTCTATAATATAATATTTTAAGCATCGATGGTAATCTTCGTTAGAGGCAAGAGTACTGCATCGATGGTAATATTCGTTAGAGGCAAGAGTACTGGATATAATTTAAGTCAGTGACTTCAAATGATCATCCATTTTAATCCAGTGTTAGTATTTCTTTCTTCATCAACCTTTAAAATGTGCAATCGATAGAGGATGCCTCATAATTCGAGGTAATCCACACCCAGTTTTATTCGAATTAACCGAAGTGTTTCCAAAGAGAATTTGTTGTTTGATGAAAAAAAACAATTTTGCTATTTTACTAATTCGTGTTCATTAAGACGTAGAATAAAATGTTGAAATTATCCTTGTTTATGACATTCAGTTCAAATTTGAGTTTAGTTTTTTTCTCAGAGAAAGGATGGAATCAGTAATTTTAAGTACATGTATATTCAAGCATATGGACCACTCTATTCTGTCCATGGAGATCTGCATCAATGGAAAAATCTAACAGTACTCTAATAATCTTCAATAAAGTTAAGTACGTAGACTTAACAGAAAAAATACTGGATAAGAAAATTAGACACTGCAATGACACAATCGATAGTAAAATACAACCTTTCCAGTTCTGGTCGAGTGAATGTAATAAGCCTTTTCAGTCACGAAGTCATGGTCATCGCCACTTTACATCTCCTCTGTTGCATGGTGTTTTCATAAATAGCCTACTTCCGTTTGAACAAAAACCATCATATTCGCACTAAATTGTATTTTATTGTACTCATAGCACTGCACTTCATTCTCTACAAGGAATGTCTTCAGTCATCTGTAACAGATCCTTTGTCACTCCATATAAAAAAGTAGCAATTATTTTGCCGACATTGGAAATCAGATTGTTCAACTAGTTCACATACACAAGATGAGTTGAACAAGAATAGCTTTCCTTTCTTTATTGCTTTCCGCTAACAAAGCCATAAATGCTATAAATCTTGGTAATATCATGCATCACAAGTCTGTTGCTTCCAAAATTCAACCATACTTCGGAAAAATATCCTGTACTACCCGCATTGCACCCAGATTCGTTAATTACAACGTGCATTTGCAGGATCTTTTAACAATAACTTCAGCGCCAAACCTCCCGACTGCTCTTGCCAAAATTCCCCATTCAAATACAGTAATTTAACTACATCTATATGTCGTCCTTTAGGTATATGTCAGAAAAAAGGCAAACAAATAGACTACTACCTTGTCTCAGTGGGTAAAAGTCTTGCGGACTTTGATTTAAATAAGATTCAGACGAGACGAGAGGAAAAGCATCATCAGTCTTCAGAACTCTTGACGCTGATATAACTGTGAGATATTCATGACAAAGATGTGATTGAACTAGCAGCAGATAAGGGCATTGTAACAACCCTTTCTGAAATTTTCAAAACATGTACAAATGGTTCTTTATGATGTTGTGGATTATCTATTAAGAAGTACAAATATGACGATATACTATTATCATTTTTCTTCAACGTGAGAAGTTTATTGCAAACATTACAAACATTATTCTTAACATAATTGAGAGATTTTTAATATTTCAAACACAAGGATGGGGCATGGTTGCCATGTTTAAACAAGATCAAGGAACTAAATAAGAAATATTTTTTAGAGAACCTAGCATAGATTTTTCGAAGCCTGTTGCAAAACAATTTGACTTTCAGAGGAGTCGAAATGTAAGCAAACCTGAAACAAAACTTTTCCTGTAGAATAACAAGTTAAAATAAAATTAGGAGTGTTTAAATAGGACCTAATCAAAACGTTTGCAACCAGATACAATTTTTAAGTTTACGTCAATCAAAAACAAGGATTGGCTTCGGCAGCCATGTTTCTTGTCCGATCAAGAAAAAGTTAGGAATATCTGTAGAGGACCTCAAATACATCATTTGTACAAAGTTACAAAACATTTGTAATTTTAAACAGAATATTTTTACATTTCAGTCAATCAGAAACAATTTCATGTTAAATTTTAAAATGAGGAATATTTGCGGAAAGATCTGCAGAAAACTGATCTTGCAAGTTTGGCTTCAAGCCATAGGTGATTTCAAACTGACAGGCAGATGATGGGCAAAAACAACACTAAAAACAACATTTCAGTTTGGTGAGCTAAAAAAACAAGGAATCTGTGAGCTATATTCTGGTACCCTGACGATGATATCCTTATGAGCCTAAGCGGCCTTCGAATATAACGTCAGGTCAGGAGCATTGGATTTCAACAGTGACAGCGTTGAAATTTGACGTTCGGGTATTCTCTAGACTAACCATTAGGTAATATAGATAAGTTCAAGTAGAACGAACGTATTATGACGTCATTCTCTTTGTGACGTTCAATGTTTACATTTCTCACCCGAGTTTACATTATGATTTCATAATTTAAACGTAAAGTTAACATATAATTTACATTTAAATTTTTATAAAAAAAATTGAATTTAAAGATTTAAAAAAGATTGGCATGTGCATGTAATATTAAATGGCGTCATATTATCAACCAATGAAAATGCTTATATCTGAGGTCCTGACCTGGTGTTATATTTGAAAGTGAAGCTTGCGTAAATGAAAAATATTGCACCAGGGGACCAGGTTATCTGTGAGCTACTGCTCAGAATACCCCCGGTCTTCACATCTCTTTATAGTAGTGATTATTTTCGTAAGTCAGTAAACAGTAAGTAGAGGATGTTAGAGAGACTTTGTACCACTACAACTTCGTACCAAGTAGATTTCGTACCATTCTTGGAGACTTCGTACCACACAATCAAATTAATTTATAAATAGCAAATGTTATACAATATTATTTTATTAGTTATTTATTTACATATAAATAACAAATTGTGTACAAAATAAACAAAATCAATGTTATTTATATAGCATAATTCATTATAATGATTTCAGAATGTGTTTACATTGTTATACATGTAATACATTATTTATAATGCAGATTTTCAAACTATAGGAGTCAGTGGATTGTATTAGAAATTTAATCGTCAACATAATCCACAGATGTTGTAACGGGACCCAATCCTGTTATGTGGCTCAGTTTTCAGCAGCTGGTTTGTGGTCATCGAGTCTTCTTCGTATGCCTCCAATGCCTTAAAAAGAGCCTCGCGAGTCTTCTTAAACTGTTTCCTGTGTATTCTGTTCAGGACATGTGCGGATACCAGCCTTACTTGTATGTCGACGTATTTTGACTCGCCATAAAGAAGGGACACCAGCACGTAGAATGGGAGCTGAGCAACTCCAGCTATGGTGTTGAGGCGCCGGTGCCAGCTTTCTACGTCGTTGTTAGTTCGGACTGTCTCCAAGAAGACTGACCACATGCGACCGTTGATACAAGTTGTGTCAACGTAGTTTATCAGGCTAACTACCCGCTGGCTTCCAGATTCTTCTGCTTGGTCACTCAAGCTGTAGAAGGCGGATCGAATGTGTTCTGCCGGAAGGTATGAAAGTGCCATGATCTTTCTCAGGAAGTGACACACACCCTGCCTCTCCATGTAAGCTGTGGCTAGGCCCAACTGAGTTACCTTGCTATATATATACGTTGGCCCCAATGGAAGGCACACCCTTTCACTATTGTGTGCGGAAACACTTGACGGATGGCTTGCCAAGCAGCAGCTTCAAAGTCCAATATGACCCACTCGAACTTGAGATGACCCAGGCACTCCTTTAATGGGGTCAGGACAGCAACATAATCCTGCTTCCTTCGACTGGACATGATTGCGAAGAGTAGTGAAACCTGTTTGGCATTATCATCACTCGGGACGGAGGTATTTATTGAGATGAGCTGGTAGAACGGACGTCGTCGGACAACCTTGAAAGTGCCGCCCATAAACCAACGGTGAGCTATTTTCAGGTGCTGTAGTTGACTAGGCCGGGCGAACATGATATGGTGCCGATTATCAATACGAATGTCGTCAACAAGGAACTAATCTGCATGGATGTAGTCTTCTTGTAATCGGAAGAATAAATCGTCATCTCCTGGTTCGGTCGGACGCAGCTTGTGTCTGTGTAAATTTGCAGCCATGATAATTGTCCGGCTTCGGCGGGTGTTGGTTATCGAACTTTATCATAGCCTCCTCCACTATTTTTGATGCTGGTAGATGAAGTTGCTCCCGTGCTACCTTTTTTGCCTTGGTGTTTACTTTGATCTTCGTACCAATACCAGGGAAATGGGAACTAGATATCAGTGAGATGGTACTCATATCTGAGGGCCCTGCCGACCTTGAGGTCAAGGTCAAAGGTCATCAACCATGGTATGTGACACATCGCCTTGATATTATCTATCCACATTCCAATTATCAAAAGCCTACCTCAAAAGATAAAATAGTTACAGACCGGACATGAATTTGTCATTCAGAAAGCAATAATGTGACCTTATGGTCACAGTTCAACAACCACAGTGTAAGACACATCACCTTAATATTATCTACCACATTCCAAAAATCAAAAGCCTACCTGAAAAGATAAACTAGAGGCTCCCAGGAGCCTGTAATCGCTCACCTGGAATCCAAATGACTTAAACTATATTAAAATGTTTTAAATTAATAGTTTCAGTCTAGTTGTTATAGCTTTTAAGTTACTGTGCAAAAACTAAACATTTCTTCAAAAAATTTGTTAAATACAATAACTCCTATAAGGTGCCATCGACAATTTCTGAAAATTAAATGGTTTTTAGGCATTGTCCTTTAGGGTACTTTAGAAATTTACAGTTTTACTCTACTATAGGTGCGTTATAGACTAATTTATAATTAAAAAACTGTTCATTTGTCCAAATTCATAATGAAAGGGCAATAACTTCTATAAAGAGTAATCTTGCATTTTGGACTAAGCAATCATTTGTAGGGCTTCTATTGCTGATCATTTGTGCAATTTACAGTTTTAATCTAGCTACTATAGTTTTCAAGTTACAGGACTAAAATGGAAAATTTCATAACAAAATTGTCATTTAAGGGCAATAACCCCTATAAGGAGTCATCTGACAATTTCAGACCTATTAAATGAATTGAAGGGCTTTTTTTGCTGATCATTTTTGCAATTTATTATTTCATTCTAGCTGTTATGGTTTTTAAGTTACAGGACAAAAACGGAAAATTTCATAAAAAATTGCAATTTAAGGGCAAAAACTCCTATAAGGAGTCATCTGACAATTTCAGACTTAAATAGTAATTTGTAGGGCTTGTATTGCTGATCATTTTTGCTATTAACAGTTTCACTCTAGCTGTTACAGACAGTTTTTAAGTTACAGGACAAAAACGGAAAATTTCATAAAAAATTGTCATTTATGGGCAATAACTTATTTAATGAGTTGTCTGACAATTTCAGACCAATCAAGAGAATTGTAGGGTCTTTATTGCTGATCATTTGTGCAATTTACAGTTTCAATCTAGCTGCTATAGTTTTCAAGTTACAGGACAAAAACGGAAAATTTCATAAAAAATTGCCATTTAAGGGCAATAACTCCTATAAGGAGTCATCTGACAATTTCAGACTAATACAGTGAATTGTAGGGCTTGTATTGTTGATTATTTTTGCTATTTACAGTTTTACTCTAGCTGTTATAGTTTTAAAGTTACAGGACAAAAACGGAAAATTTCATAAAAAATTACCATTTAAGGGCAATAACTCATATAAGGAGTCATCTGACAATTTCAGACCAATCAAATGAATTGTAGGGCTTTTATTACTGATCATTTTTGCCATTTACAGTTTCACTCTATTCTGGTACCCTGACGATGATATCCTCATGAGCCTAAGCGGCCTTCGGATATAACGTCAGGTCAGGAGCATTGGATTTCAACGGTGACAGCATTGAAATTTGACGTTCGGGTATTTTCTAGACTAACCATTTAGTAATATAGATAAGTTCAAGTAGAACAAACGTATTATGACGTCATTCTCTTTGTGACGTTCAATGTTTACATTTCTCACCCGAGTTTACATTATGATTTCATAATTTAAACGTAAAGTTTACATATAATTTACATTTAAATTTTTATAAAAAAAATGGAATTTAAAGATTTAAATAAGATTGGCATGTGCATGTAATATTAAATGGCGTCATATTATCAACCAATGAAAATGCTTATATCTGAGGTCCTGACCTGGTGTTATATTTGAAGTGAAGCTTGCGTCGATGAAAAATATTGCACCAGGAGACCAGGGTAAGTTTCACTCTACTTCGTATAGTTTTCAGGTTATATTGTAAATACCAAAAATTTTGTCAAAAATCATTAAACTAGAGGCTCCCAGGAGCCTGTATCGCTCACCTGAACCTGAAACCAAACAACCCTTTTCTATCCAGCTTTTCTTTGCTATAAGGAATTGCCCAACACTTCTGCAAAAGTCATTAATGTTGACCTTTTAAGGGAAATAATTCCTATAAGAAGGAGCTTTTGATGCTTAGAGGGAGAAGGGAGGTTCACTTCAAATTTGCTGTACCTGTTATACTTTTTTAACTATCAGTCGAAAACTCTCTTGACTCCCCCCCCCCCCCCATTTTCTATTTTAAGCTAACATAGCTATATAGGTAGTCAGGTGTCATGATTTGCACAATTTTGGTAGAGGACGTCCTAAAGATGATGTGTGCAATGTTTCAAAGCAGTACTTTAATGGGTTAAAGACGAGAAGATTTTTTAAAATCAATTAAAATTGATTAAAAAAATGTTCAAGGAGAATAATTCCTAAACGGTTCATCAGACAATCTTGACCCTACGTCATTTTTGTAGCCCTCATAGAGCAGAACAATTAAGCAATACTAACTTTTTCTCTAGTTCAAATAATTTTCAAGATTTTAAGGCAAAAATGTCAAAAATAATCAATTTTGACAATTAAAGGGCAATAACTCCTCCCCCACCTCCATTCTATTTTTAGCCATGGCGGCCATGTTGGTTAATCTGCAGCCATGGTTGGTGCAAACTTGGTTAAGGACATTTGACGGATGATGTGTACAAAATTTCAAAGCAGTACTTTCAGTGGTTTCAGAGGAGAAGATTTTAAAAAATCAATTAAAACTGATTAAAATAAACAGTTCAATGGGAATAACTCTTAAACGGTTAATCAGACAATCTTGACTCTAAAGGCAATTTTGTAGCCCTCATAGAGCAGAACAATTAAGCAATGCTAACTTTTTCTCTAGTTCTAATAATTTTCAAGATTTTGAGGCAAAAATGGCTAAAATCAACAATTTCGACAATTAAAGGGCAATAACTCCTATAAGGAGTCATCATACAACTTCAACCCAATGGAGTGTTTCGTAGAGCTTTTGATGCAGATGAAGGCATGTCTCTTCAGTTTTCCTGTATCTGTTACATTTTTTAAATACAAGCCAAAAAACTGTATTTTACAGCCCCCTCCCCTCCTCCAATTTTTAGCCATGGTGGCCAGGTTAATTAATCTGCAGCCATGGTTGGTGCAAACTTGGTTGAGGACATTTGACAGATGATGTGTACAAAGTTTCAAAGCAGTACTTTCAGTGGTTTCAGAGGGGAAGAGTTTAAAATATCAATTAAAACCGATTAAAATAAACAGTTCAAGGGGAATAACTCTTAAACGGTTAATCAGACAATCTTGACCCTAAAGTCACTTTTGTAGCCCTCATAGAGCAGAACAATTAAGCAATGCTAACTTTTTCTCTAGTTCTAATAATTTTCAAGATTTTGAGGCAAAAATGGCTAAAATCAACAATTTCGACAATTAAAGGGCAATAACTCCTATAAGGAGTCATCATACAACTTCAACCCAATGGAGTGTTTCGTAGAGCTTTTGATGCAGATGAAGGCATGTCTCTTCGGTTTTCCTGTATCTGTTACACTTTTTTAAATATAAGCCAAAAACTGTATTTTACAGCCCCCCCCCCCTTCCAATTTTTAGCCATGGTGGCCAGGTTGGTTAATCTGCAGCCATGGTTGGTGCAAACTTGGTTAAGGACATTTGACGGATGATGTGTACAAAGTTTCAAAGCAGTACTTTCAGTTGTTTCAGAGGAGAAGATTTTAAAAAATCAATTAAAACTGATAAAAAAAAAAACAGTTCAAGGGGAATAACTCTTAAACGGTTAATCAGACAATCTTGACCCTAAAGTCATTTTTGTAGCCCTCATAGAGCAGAACAATTAAGCAATGCTAACTTTTTCTCTAGTTCTAATAATTCTCAAGATTTTGAGGCAAAAATGGCAAAAATCATCAATTTTGACAATTAAAGGGCAATAACTCCTACAAGGAGTCATCATACAACTTTGACCCAATGGAGTGTTTTGTAGAGCTTTAGATGCTGAAGAAGGAAGGTCTCTTCGGTTTTCCTGTATCTGTTATACTTTTTAAACTATAAGCAAAAAACTGTATTTTGACCCCTCTGTTCTATTTTTAGCCATGGCGGCCATGTTGGTTGGTCTGAGGCCATGATTAGGGCAAACTTGGTAGAGGGCATTTTACTGATGATGTATGCAAAGTTTCAAAGCAATCCCTTCAGTGGTTTTTGAGGAGAAGATTTTTGAAGAAAAGTTAACGACGACGACGACGACGACGACGACGATGACGACGGACGACGACGGACGCCAAGTGATGGCAATAGCTCACATGACCCTTTGGGTCAGGTGAGCTAAAAAGGGCAATAATTCCTACAAGACGCCAATACACAACTTCGCACTAATAGCAACTATTGTAGACCTTAATGTGCTGATCAATTTGAAGTAATGGTTTTCTCTATAGCTATTATAGTTTTTTAGATAATGATCAAAAACCTGTGTTTACCCCCATGTTCTATTTTTAGTAACAGAGGCCATATTTGTCTGTTGATCAACACCCTGGGTACAAACTTGAAACTAGGAACCCTAAGGATGATTGTGGCCAAGTTTGAAAAAAATTGGCCCAGTGGTTTCAGAGGAGAAGATTTTTGAAAAAGCTTACGACGGATGACAGACGACGGACCCCAAGTGATAGCAAAAGCTCACATGGTGAGCTAAAAAGTTGCAGCCCGGACATGAATTTGTCATTCAGAAGCAATAACGTACCTCAAGGTCAAAGTTCAACAAACATGCTATGCGACACATTGCCTTGATATTATCTATCCACATTCCAAATATCACAAGCCTACCTCAAAAGATAAAAAGTTACAGCCCAGACACCATTAGTTTCGGACCGACAGACTTATCACTATAGGGGGTCCACCATAAAGTTGCTGGGCCCTAATTAACTCTGTATTCCGAAAATAGGTAATATGCTAAGGGATATTCCATTGGGGTGGAACACCCTGTATTTTTCGGGGAACCACCCATAGATTTTGTTAACACTTGTACAATTTTTATAGTAAAAAAAGGCAAAATACCCCCTCCCCCCCACCTACGTAAAAATATAAAGTGGTATTCCACCCCCAGGTGGGAAATTTGTCTAGAATAGCCCTTATAGTTTCGTGAAAGAGAGGATAAATAGTTAAAAATACAAGTACCTTCTGACAAACCCCTGCTTATAAAAACAAATTCTAGAAAAACAATTACAAAGCAGCAAAAGTTAGAAACCCAATACAACAGCCAGAAAAAAATGTCTGAAATGGGACTGAAGAAATAACACAACATACGAGAATAGTTTTTTTAATATTTAGGCTGGACAATAATATACTCTGAAGAAAAACAACAAACAGAACAAGGGCAATAACTGCCAGAAAATGCATCATAATGTAGCAACCACTGCCATATCATATCTTTAAACAAATACGATATAATCATTAATTTTACCATAAACTGCTGTCAAAAGAAATAAAAATGAAACAGTATTTGATTTCAGAAAATAATTGATCAAATTCAGCACTTTCTAAGAAATGAGTGTTCTTCCCAACAAGATTCCTCAAGTATGTTTTAATGTTACAAATCTGAAATGTAATCGCAAAAATGTTCAACTATATCCAAATTTTCAAAATGAGAAACAGCATTACATATAAAAAATGTGTACACAAATATTAATAAATATATTTGTTTTACAGATTTAGATTCTAAATGTATTTGAAGATAAAGGCTCCGGTGTATAACCAATAACTACCTCTTTTCAGTTTCGACCAATTCGGGTAATTATCCAAATCTAATGTCAACAATTTAAATCATATTGCAGTTATCTTTTCATTCATGACCAATTCAAAAATGGGTGGGTACTGTATGAGGTAATCGTTTGCTTAAGGTTCATATAACCTGATAAAATGCTATATTTTTCTTGCACAAGTAAGAAAATATAAACTGTACTCCTTTCTCAATATCTATAATATATAAATATCTATACCAAATCCAATGTATTTAAGTCATATCAAAATTGATATACCATATTTCATTTGACGAAGGACTATTTCATGAGATTGCACTTGCATGTAAAGAGTTATATATGCCAACAAAATGATATATATTGAAACTTAGGTTTGTAGTTAAGGCTTCCAGGATTCAGAAATTACTTACCAAAATAACATATGATCAAAGTGTTACAAATGGGTAACACAGTCTTTGTCGCCATTTCCTTAAATAATAGACCAAAAAAATTATAAAAAAAACAAAAACAAAACATAAAATGTGATTCAGAATTAATTTTTTATTTTAAAGTTTGACAAAGAATCTAGCAGTTTTATGGCCTAATTATTTGTCAATAAAGTAAAAATTTATTTTGATTCAAAGCAGCCATAAGGGTAACAGACATCAAGAAGGCTATTCATACAACTGTGTTCCAATGCTAAGCAATAGAAATTAATCAACTAGCTTTTAAGCCAGTTGAGCTAAAAATAAATGTGAAATTCTGTGGCATAACATTGCTGATGTTACAAAAATAATATATATTGCTATGAAATTATACATAAAAAGTTTGGTGAAAAATCCAGGTACATATTCTTGATTAATTTCTACATTATCAAATCTTTTGAAAATGCAATGACAATAATAGATATGTTGATCAGATCTCAACTAAACAATATTACCTACATTGCAGAAAATTCCAGATAAAACATATTCAATGACAGTGTTGTATGAAAACCGAGCATTAACAATATTATTTTATATGAATTACAAAACAGACTTTCACAGGACAGGAAGGGACCCTCATTCACCATTATACAATTTTTAGCACTATCAATGAATTATTAACTGTCATTCAATAACTTATTATCTCCCCTATATGTTAGGAAAATGTATCTTTCATTTTTTGTATCATTCCTTAAATGTGTGACTGTACATGTAAGACGAGGGTAAACAATTCTTCACAAAGAATCACAACAATACAACTCTTATTCAACAGCTACACATCATCTGTTGGCACAACAGAAAGCAATTATAACAAATAATAATACAACAAAAAAAAAGCTGTTACGTCTGTTAAACAGAAGCATTCCACCTCATTTAATGAGAAATGATACATTTTGTACAAAAACAATGATTTTAAATGATTAAAATACAAAGAAATTTACACCTGTTAGAAGGCATGATTTGTTGTTTTAATAAATCTCCCACTTTAATAATAACACCTATTAAATAACAAAAAATATCCGAGTTAAGTATTAGAAAATATATTCATTTTTGAATATAACCATTGTCTTATTTTTATACTTTTGATGAAAATGTGTAACACAGTCAATGATTTACTATAAACACATTTCCATCTTATACAACATAATAAAACAATTAAAACAATGAACATCTCTAGAATGTTTGAAGTTAAAAAATATCACATTGTTTACTACTGTTAATTCTGTGGATATTCAGCATATAAAAATATTAAATACTGGGTAAAAATTTGATTGATATATCTTATGAATACACATTTTTAAAAATCACGCTTTAAACTATCACAATAAAACTGGTTACCAGTGATTCATAATAGCTTTCCTATTCCTATGGGGATCATGTACATAGTGTACAAAATTGTTTGTATGCATTTTTGAAGAAAATTCTAAAAAAATGGTACACAGAAAAAAATTGATATAGAAACTGTAGGGAGTGTTAATTAATTCTAGACAAATATTCACCCCTAATAAACACAGTACAAAAGATTTAAATTAAAAAATCTGATCTCACGACAAGTGTGTTGATTTCATGTTAATTATTGCTGAAAAGCCAAATTTATACAGAAATACAGATGTATATCATTTCTAAGTACATTATGCATTTAACAAGTTCACAAACACTTTAGCAATTAAACTTAAGACATTTAATTTCTTGCTTCACAAAGGTGTCTTGAAGAGATTTTATGCAAAAATGAACTTTAAATGTAAAAAAAGTTACTGATGCGGTTTTCAAGATAATTTTGTGTTTTCATCAACAGCCAGAAACGTAAAAAGAATTGTAGCAATGAAGTAATGATAATCGTGCCAATTAAATCTTGTGGATGCATCCACAGGTGAACTTAGAAAAGTAAAAACTAAAAGCATGTATTCAGAACTTTGTTATTTCAAATTACCAGTAAATTAAAATGTACTTTTAATATTAAGCACCTTTAACAATAAAAGGTCTATTTTAAATTTTGAGATGTACCATTTGAAACAGCTATAGATGAATGTGACACTGGTTGAAGTGCTGCCATACTTTCTGCTGTTAGGGATACTGGTACCCCAAGAAGAACAGCATGAGAGCTAATTGCAGCTTCAACACTTTGTGTAATGTCAGATCTTGTGGTTTCCATACTGTCAACAAACTGTTGCTGAGAAGCAACATACTGACTATGTGTTTGATCACTATTCTGAGACTGAGATGTCTCTACATAAAAAGACTGTGGTGCGTTATGAGAGGCAGAAGTAACCAGCTGATTTAAAGAAGATGTGATTGATTTGTCATTTAAACTGTGTGATGTATCAACATAAAATCCATGACGTGTGTCGGACGATGAGTTCTGAGTGTTTGATTTTGACGAAGAAGACTGACTCTGTGCTGAAGACACAAGAGATTCCACTGTAGTAATAGTTCCATCACTAGACACTGAACCTAAAAAACCTTGTCCAGCCATCTGAGAGTTATATTCTGCTGTTTCCATCCTAAGAATATATGGAATTATACTGTCAATTTGAACATTTCCAATAAGTCCAGCAAAAAACAATTCCTCCATGATACTGGGTGTCATGCCATGTAAAGGTGGCAGTCGAAGTAATAGTTTGGCCAATCTGTCAGGATTTGTTGGGTGTGTCCGTTCAATATAAAGACGCAATTCTTGGTGTATCATGTCTTGGATTTTTTCTATTTGTGGAGAATTAATTAATGATGGATTATCTGAAAAAGAAACATTTTAGAATAATGCATTTTTCATTTGAATAAAGAAATTTCCAACTAGCAAATCATTACAATGGTTCTAATTTGATAACTTGAATGGGATTAAAAAAAAAGACCTGCTACAGATTTTCTACTTTAATAGTTTTCTATATTCTATTTGTTCTACAGGAACATTAAAATGAGTAATTTGTATGTATAAATTACATAATAAACATGTGGAACTCAATGTGTAGAAAGTTTAAAACACAATTTACAGACATTTTGAAGGTCAAATAGTTAAATATCTGTATTTGTATAAATTAGGGGTTTTGCAGTTTCCTATTATTTCTGGTCATTTTAAATTGACATTTTGCAGCTTACTCTGTTACTTGAAAGATAAGAATCAGGGCTTCAACATATTTCAAACTTACAAGGGTTACTAATAAACTGCTATGAACACACCTGACAAGCTTGAACTGTGAAGTTTATGACAAAGTGATGAGTATGGCCCACATGCCCATTGGGTTCAGCTAAAAATAGGGCATCTAATGGGACATTAAAGATACCCAACCATGCTGCAATGCTTTCAATATTCATAAACATATTTTCTGAATTAAAAAAACAGCCTATAGTAATAACTGAGCATAACAGTCCATGTCAGAAGACAATTTTTACCTTAACCATTGAGCTTTAAAATGTTTTTTATTAAATTGGTCCAACTCAAAACTACAAATGAGATTGTGCTGAAAATTCAATTTGATCTTCAATTTATAGTACTTGACAGATGTGCAAAGTTTTAACAAAATCTGTGTTTCAAGTCATCTTTTTAAAACTGTTAGTTTTGAGTTTTTTTTCAACTGACCTTACTCAAAAACTTAACATGGAATTGTGCTGAAAATTCATTTTTAGTTCACCTGACCTGAAGGGTCATGTGAGCTATTTCCATCACTTGGCGTCCGTCGTCTGTCCGTTCAACTTTTCAAAAATCTTCTTCTCTGAAACCACTTGACAGAAAGCAACCAAACTTGGTATGGTTGTTGCTTAGCATGTCCTTTACCAAACCATCGTTTGGATTTTTGATTCGTAAAAAAACATGGTCGCCATGGCTAAAAATAGAACAGGCGGGTCAAAATACAGTTTTTGGCTTATAGTTCAAAAAGTATTACAGATACAGGACTTTCCTTCTCCAGCATCAAAAGCTCTACAAAACACTCCATTGGGTCAAAGTCGTATGATGACTCCTTGTAGGAGTTATTGCCCTTTAATTGTCGAAATTGATGATTTTTGCCTCAAAATCTTGACAATTATTAGAACTAGAGAAAAAGTTAGCATTGTTTAATTGTTCTGCTCTATGAGAGCTACAAAAATGTCTTTAGGGTCAAGATTGTGTGATAAACCGTTTAAGAGTTATTCCACTTGAACTGTTTTTTTTTAATCGGTTTTAATTGATTTTTAAAAATCTTCTCCTCTGAAACCACTGAAAGTACTGCTTTGAAACTTTGTACACATTATCCGTCAAATGTCTTCAACCAAGTTTGCACAAACCATGATTAACCAAGATGGCTGCCATGGCTAAAAATAGAACGGAGGGGGTTTGGGGGGGGGGGGGGGTCAAAATACAGTTTTTGGCTTATAGTTCAAAAAGTATGACAGATACAGGAAAACTGAAGAGACCAGCCTTCATCAGCATCAAAAGCTCTACAAAACACTCCATTGTGTCGAAGTTGTATGATGACTCCTTGTAGGAGTTATTGCCCTTTAATTGTCGAAATTCATTATTTTTGCGCTATTTTTGCCACAAAATCTTAAAAATTTTTAGAACTGGAGAAAAAGTTAGCATTGCTTAATTGTTCTGCTCTATGAGGGCTACAAGAATGACTTTCGGGTCAAGATTGTCTGATTAACCGTTTAGGAATCATTCTCTTAGAACATTTTTTTAATGAATTTTAATTGATTTTAAAAAATCTTCTCTGACCAATGAAAGGACTGCTTTGAAACATTGCACACATCCTCTTAAGGATGTCCTCTACCAAAATTGTGCAAATCATTACAGCTGATTACCTACATAGCTACGTTGGCTTAAAATATAAAGGGGGGGGGGGGGAGTTATTTCACTTAAAAGGTCAAAATTAATGACTTTTTCAGAAGTGTTGGTCAATTCCTTATAGGAACGAAATTCTATATAAAAAAGGGTTGTTTGGTTTCAGGTTCAGGTGAGCGATACAGGCTCCTGGGAGCCTCTAGTTATAGCTCTCAACAGTTGTCCAACATTTTACAAAATCAATTGACATGTTTTCAAATTATCATTTGGATAATACCAGCTGTTGACAAAATATTTTTAATTGGCCCAAGTCCCCAAGTCAAATAAGACTGTGCTGAAATTAAACTTGATCTTCGTTTCATTGTACTTAACAGCTGTGCAAAGTTTAAACAAAATCTGTTTACACCAAGTACCAGGGCACTGACAGACAGACAGATACATGGACGGACACTCATGACGGGTATCACATAATATCCCACCATTTTAGTGATGATGTATATAAAGGTGCTTTGAAACATCAACCATATTATAAGCACAATTGCATTATCTTTAACATAACCAAAAATGGGAGACTATAAAATGTCAAAAATTTTCTTTACCAGGAGTAAACAGCACTAATGCTTTGAGATATGCAAATTCCTCTGTATCAACATTTAACTGGTGCATTGATTGGATATAGTTCTGTAGTTTCAGAATATGGTCTATGACTACTTTTATTCGCTCTGCAGAAGATTTATCTATAAAATAAACAACACATATAAACATACTGTAACAATTATAACATCTAAGCCATATTCAATAGCTATTCTGTACATTTCTACCCTACTGTAAAAGAACAACACTGATTAAGTCAGTCTTTATTACAAAGTTTGAATCAGCTTAGCAGTTTCAGAGAAGATGAAATTCGAAATGTATTAATAGTCCTCAGTTAAACTTACTTTTCTTAGTAAAGTACTTAGGTAATGGTATGGTCATGTGTTAAAGTTAAACTTACTTTTCTTAGTAAAGTACTTAGGTAATGGTATGGTCATGTGTTAAACTATGTCCTGCAGTGGCAGCCATTTTAGAATTTTTAGAATAAAAAATAAACCTTAAAGAGGACCATCCAATGAATACTGGTAATAAGTACTATTTTGATTGGTTAACACCATCTTCAGACAAGAAGCCTTTTTAACTTTCTCCAAAGGGTTTATGTTAAACTGTCCTGTGATGTGGTTATTTTGAATTTCCTATTGGCATTAGACATAAACCTTATAGAGGACCATCCAATGAATACTATTATAATAATAATAATAATAATAATAAATGCTTTATTTAAAGACGGTAACTCAGTTAGTTAAAAACTAATCTTCCCTGAGGCCCTCATAAAGTTCATCATACAACGTTACATGAATACAAGAGATAACATAATACATGTATTACACAATTACAAAAAAAAAAGAAAATGAAAGTTCACAATACATTTAAAATAATGAAGCATACAAACACGTATCATTAAAACAGATGAACAAGAAACATTAAACATGTAAATGTTAAGGTCCATATTGTATACAAAATATAACATTATAAATTGTCTAAATTATCTCTTGATTTTGTGTATTCAATAAAAATGATTTTAATTTAATCTTAAAAGTATCTAGAGATTTACATGAACGTACAGTGATTGGAAGTCTATTCCAGAGAAAAGGTCCAGAATAGAAAAAGGATTGTTTAAAAAGTTCTGTTTTTGGTTTTGGAATACACAAATCTCCATTTGTTGCATTTCGTAATTGATAAGGATTTTCATTAGAGATGTAATTTATCTTTCTTGTAAGATATTGTGGGGCTTCATTATTAATACATTTATGAACTAAAATACATTTATGATACAGAATTCTATTTTCAACTGTCAAAAATTCTAACTTTTTGAAAAGAGGAGCAGAGGGGGCTAAAAAGTCAGCATCTAAAATAAGTCTGACAACTCTTTTTTGGAGTTTTGCAATACGATTCAGGTTGACTGCACTACAATTTCCCCAAATAGTGATACAATAGTCAATTAAAGGCAAAATATAACCATTATAAAACAGTTTCATTGAATCGAGAGTTAGATACCTTTTAATCTTTGACAACAAATAGATTCAACTTGAAATTTTTGAACATACACTGTCAACTTGTTCAGTCCAGTGTAGATTAGAGTCAATTTTAATTCCTAAAATTTTTTCACAATTTGAAATCTCCAATGGTATTGATTTTAGACAGAGATTGAAATTTTTATTTTGTGTAACAAGCTTTTGCTTAGTTCCAATAACCATACACTTTGTTTTACTACAATTTATAAACATTTTATTTTCTTGACACCATTTTTCAATTTCAAGTATGTCTTCTTGAATTTTGGGTTGCAGAACATCTACATTTTTACCAGACAAATGAATTGTTGAGTCATCTGCATATAGGTCAGTAAGGGAATATTTAACATGAAGGGGAAAATCATTAATATATAATATAAAGAGAAGAGGTCCAAGTATTGAACCTTGGGGGACACCATACTTGATTTTCATTGGATCAGATTTTATATTTCCTATTTGGACTTGTTGTGTTCGATTGTTCAAATATGACCTGAAAAATTGAACTGTTTTTGTATTACATCCATATATATTTAATTTTTTGCATAATATATCATGGTCAACTACATCAAAAGCTTTTCTTAGGTCCAGAAGGATTGCAATGTTTATGTTCCCTTCATTCATTTGTTCAAGAAAATGATCAATAATATTAGTTAGAGCGGTTTGGCATGAATGATTTGGTCTAAATCCTGATTGTGCTGGATGAAGTAAATTTAAATTTGACAAATAACTGTAGAAATTTTTTTGAACATGGTGTTCAATAAGTTTTGTTAAAGTGGGGAGAACTGAAATTGGCCTATAGTTTGAAGTTAAATCTTTATCTCCTGATTTAAATATTGGTGATACTTTTGCATTTTTTAAAATATCAGGAAAAATACCCCTTTCAATCATTTTATTGAATATATAAGTTAAAGAAGACACAATAAATGGTGCACTTAGTTTGAGTAACTTTGGACCAATACAATCAGATCCTGCTGATTTATTTACATCAAGTTTATTTATACTCAGTAGTAAATCAGGTACCTGTATGTAGGGAATAGAAAATGGTTGTGCTAATTTATCCATTACAAATTCTCTTAGCTTGATAAAATCAGTGCATGAGGAATCAGAGTCAGTTTCTCTCAATTTGTCTACACATGTAGTAAAAAACTTATTAAATATGGTAACAATTTCTTTTGTGTCAGTAACATGTTTGTCATCTTCAATTTTTAATTTGTATGGTGTTGTATTTGGTGTAGGAGTAAGACTTTGAATGCAGCTCCACAAAATTTTTGGATCTTTAGAATCATTTACCATGTTGTTGTAATACAATTTTTTAGCATCATTTGTGAGTTGAATTGTTTTGTTTCTCCAAAATCTATAATTTGACCAGGACCTAAGAGCATGATATTTTTCCCTCATTTTTCTAGCATTACTAATTTCTTCATTATACCATTTAGGTTGTTTTTCTCTCTTTATTCTCTTAGTGATCAGTGGGGCATGTTTATTTATAATAGTGTTGAAAATAGTATACCATATTTCAATACATTTCTCTGGATCACACTCCATTTCAACTTCATAGAAGGGTGCAGTAGTTAAATCATTTAAGAAAGAAATTGAGTTTTGTTTCCATTTCTTAACCTGTTTCAGAGAAAAAAGACCTTTAAAACTTTTTCCCATAGGGTCCAATGTGAAACCTAGCCCTACGGTGGCAGCTATTTTGATTTCGAGTGGTCTTAAAAAACAAAAACCATTCAAACAATTTTGCTAGTAAATTTTGTATCAACTGGTTAACCTGTTTCAAAAAAAGCCTTTTTTAAACTTTTTTCCCATAGGGTCCTATGTTAAACAGTCCTGCATTGGCAGTACTTTGGAATTTATGATTGGCATAAAAGCATAAACTTTACAGCGGACCATACAAACAATATTGCAAGTTTTGTTTTGCTTGGTTAACTGGTTTCAAAGAAGAAGTCTTCTTAAACTTTTTCCAATAGTGTGCTATATTACACTAAGTCCTGTGGTGCTGAAAATTTTTTAATAACATTTCAGATTGGTATAAAAACTTAAAACTTTGTAGAGGAAAATCCAGTGAATACACAATCCAGTGAATACTGGTGATGAGTTTTGTTTCAATTGGTTAAACTGTTTCAGAGAAGAAGCCTTAACCTATTTTTCATAGGGTTATGTTAAACAAATTCTGCTGTGGTGGCCAAATGGGTTTTCCAAACACAAATTTGTAATGGTTGATCCAATAAACATTGTGACCAAGATTGCTTTCAATTGGCCCAGTGGTTTCAAAGAAGTTTACAGACAACGCTGATGGATGCACAGTGATGACAATAGCTCATCTGACCCTGAGTCAGGTGAACTAAAAACATACGAGAACAATTAACTTTTAATATACATTTGTATACCTTGATGCAGGGCTGTTTGCAAGTGGTTCAGTATAGCCATAAGAATCGTAGGGAGCGACATTGTCTGTGAACACTGTGCTAAACCAAGGGTAAACAACTCACTCCAACAGGACTTGACTAAAACTGTCTGTATGTCTTGACTAAAATATATCGAAACAAATTTGTAAATTGTAGATAGAGACTGAAAATAAAGCAGTACAATAAATTAAATGTTTGTTTAATTCAGACATGAGGCTTCAGAAGAGTAGTTACCATTTAAACATAAACAAGATATAGACAATATACCAGTACACTAGCTTAGAAGTCTGCAAAATATGTTTTCTGAAGTCAAGTACCACATCTATTTATGATCCATTACACAAGGCAAAAATAAGGTTATCTATAGAAAATGACAAATGAAAAGTGTGTTGTACTGCAAAACGCAAGTAAGTGAGTATTTAAAGATAGAATATGAAAAAGTTTTAAAAATCATTAAATAGGTCAAAAAGTAAGGTTTATTAAATCCATTATATTTCAGGAAGAAAAACAAGTGTGGACTGTGAGTAGGCTCACAAAGGGATACCCCCCAAGTCCAATTATCTCCCCTGAAAAATATCCGACAGCAACGAAAATTCTTCATGCACATCTACATATGATTTACTTCCTTCATGTAAAGTTTCATCAAAATCTGTCAAACAGTTTAGGAGGAGTTGCCCTTACGAGGTCTTCCACTGAATACTATATTTAAAAAGTCTAAGTCCAATTATCTCCCCTGAATAATATCCGACAGTGACAAAAATTCTTCATTCACATCTGCATATGATATACTTCCTTCATGTAAAGTTTCATCAAAATCTGTTAGGTGGTTTAGAGGAGAAGCGCTTACAAGGATGTGGACAGACGGACAGATGGACAGACAGACACAGACAGGGTGATTCCTACATACCCCAAACAAGTTTGTGGAAGGTATAATAAAATATATAGATTCAATGGTTCTAAAGAACAATTAATAGGATTTTCACTTCATGCAACTATAGGCTCCCAGGAGAACACAAATGACTCCCAACTATCTTTAAATTTTTGCAATTTACATTACAGTTTGTCTAGTTGTTGGAAATGCCAACTTAATTACATATATAAATCAGGTGAGAATTATAGACCTCTGGTTGTGTTGTAAATTAAAGACTAACAGCTAGAGTAAAAATTAACCTTAAAGACAAGGCCTACAAATCCTTAAATTTTTCAAAAATTGTCTAATGGCACCTTATTGGAGTTATTGCCCTTAATTAAAATTATTTTTAGTTTTTGCCCAGTAACTTAAAAGCTGTAATTGTATTTATATCATCTGTTGACATTTTGTTATTTAAAGAAAATTTTTTGCCTTACTTACCTAAGAATCTGAAATGCTTGTATTGACCTCGTCCAATGCATTGATAAAAACAAAAGTCTAGAAGCACTTTCACAAATATAATGTACATTAAGATAAGCTGGCATTGGAGATGGTGTGGTCAAATTAAACTGGAAATTTGATGAAGCAAGTATTGGACCTGCAATTAAATATCATAGTACAATTATAATTTTTTTCAGGTGCAATACTCAATGATACCTGTAATACTAGAAATCCATTTCCTACTAAATTCCCATTTACCTACTTGTATATACAGCTGAACTCTGGTAATTCAAACTAAAATAGCTCGAACACCTTTGATTTTTTAGCCCTGTAATTATATCATTGATGTTTTTGAAAAGAAAATCACCTTTTCTCAAAAACTTACTCATTTAAAGGTTATAGTATATTTGAATATCACCATGAAATAAAACTTAAAACTAGAGGCTCCCAGGAGCCTGTATCGCTCACCTGAACCTGAAACCAAACAACCCTTTTCTAGCCAGCTTTTCTTTGCTATAAGGAATTGCCCAACACCACTTCTGCAATAATCATTAATTTTGACCTTATAAGGGAAATAATTCCTATAAGGAGGAGCTTTTGATGCTTAGAGGGAGAAGGGAGGTTCACTTCAAATTTGCTGTACCTGTTATACTTTTTTAACTATCAGTCGAAAACTCTCTTGACTCTCTCCCACCCCCCCCCCCATTTTCTATTTTAAGCTAACGTAGCTATATAGGTCGTCAGGTGTCATGATTTGCACAATTTTGGTAGAGGATGTCCTAAAGATGATGTGTGCAATGTTTCAAAGTAGTACTTTAATGGGTTAAAGAGGAGAAGATTTTTTAAAATCAATTAAAATTGATTAAAAAAATGTTCAAGGAGAATAATTCCTAAACGGTTCATCAGACAATCTTGACCCTAAGTCATTTTTGTAGCCCTCATAGAGCAGAACAATTAAGCAATACTAACTTTTTCTCTAGTTCAAATAATTTTCAAGATTTTGAGGCAAAAATGTCAAAAATAATCAATTTTGACAATTAAAGGGCAATAACTCCTATAAGGAGTCCTCATACAACTTCAACCCAATGGAGTGTTTCGTAGAGCTTTTGATGCTGATGAAGGCATGTCTCTTCGGTTTTCCTGTATCTGTTATACTTTTTGAACTATAAGCCAAAAACTGTATTTTACCCCCCCCCCCCCCCCCTCCATTCTATTTTTAGCCATGGCGGCCATGTTGGTTAATCTGCAGCCATGGTTGGTGCAAACTTGGTTAAAGACATTTGACAGATGATGTGTACAAAATTTCAAAGCAGTACTTTCAGTGGTTTCAGAGGAGAAGATTTTAAAAAATCAAAACCGATTAAAATAAACTGTTCAAGGGGAATAACTCTTAAACGGTTAATCAGACAATCTTGACCCTAAAGGCAATTTTGTAGCCCTCATAGAGCAGAACAATTAAGCAATGCTAACTTTTTCTCTAGTTCTAATAATTTTCAAGATTTTGAGGCAAAAATGGCTAAAATCAACAATTTCGACAATTAAAGGGCAATAACTCCTATAAGGAGTCATCATACAACTTCAACCCAATGGAGTGTTTCGTAGAGCTTTTGATGCAGAAGAAGGCATGTCTCTTCGGTTTTCCTGTATCTGTTACACTTTTTTAAATATAAGCCAAAAACTGTATTTTACAGCCCCCCCCCTCCAATTTTTAGCCATGGTGGCCAGGTTGGTTAATCTGCAGCCATGGTTGGTGCAAAATTGGTTGAGGACATTTGACAGATGATGTGTACAAAGTTTCAAAGCAGTACTTCCAGTTGTTTCAGAGGAGAAGATTTTAAAAAATCAATTAAAACCGATAAAAAAAACAGTTCAAGGGGAATAACTCTTAAACGGTTAATCAGACAATCTTGACCCTAAAGGCATTTTTGTAGCCCTCATAGAGCAGAACAATTAAGCAATGCTAACTTTTTCTCTAGTTCTAATAATTTTCAAGATTTTGAGGCAAAAATGGCAAAAATCATCAATTTTGACAATTAAAGGACAATAACTCCTACAAGGAGTCATCATACAACTTTGACCAAATGGAGTGTTTTGTAGAGCTTTAGATGCTGAAGAAGGAAGGTCTCTTCGGTTTTCCTGTATCTGTTATACTTTTTGAACTATAAGCAAAAAACTGTATTTTGACCCCTCTGTTCTATTTTTAGCCATGGCGGCCATGTTGGTTGGTCTGAGGCCATGATTTGGGCAAACTTGGTAGAGGGCATTTTACTGATGATGTATGCAAAGTTTCAAAGCAATCCCTTCAGTGGTTTTTGAGGAGAAGATTTTTGAAGAAAAGTTAACGACGACGACGACGACGACGACGACGGACAACGACGGACGCCAAGTGATGGCAATAGCTCACATGACCCTTCGGGTCAGGTGAGCTAAAAATGGGTCTCTGGTATGCACTAATTATTCTTCTGCTTAATGAATGTAACCGATTAAAGCAATACAAGTAGCAACTAGTGACAGGTCTGTAAATTTCTCAAAATAACAGGTAATAATTATGTCATAATTAGTGTTTAGAAGTGAACAAAAAATAACTGATTTTAAAATTGATAATAATGACTGTATGAAGCAGATTAATTATTAACTGAACAAAGCAGACAAAAAAATTTGATGATTTTCACAAAAATCGATAGGCTTCTAATCCATATAATATGAAACAATATTCCAAAGTTTCATTGAATTTCAATTTTTCACAAATTGCCAAAAATTACAGTTGGTGGGTTGGTAAACCTAAAAATAAAAAATCAATGGCCTCATACTGTAAATGTCTGCAATTGCACATGTGTGTTCTAGTACATGTAGTTCTATTATATCTTGAAAAAATGAAAACTACTTTGAACAGGAAGTCAAGAACAAACCGTCACTTTTTGATGTAAACTTCCCATACCTTCTAATTCCACATAGTCTCTACTGTATTCAGCACTCATTGCAGAAGTGTCCATACTCAATGATGATTGGTCTAAACTAGATGATGACTGGTCTAAACTTGATTGGTCAAGATTTCCATCAACCAAATTTGAGTGATCCATATTCTAAAATGAAAAATTTCTTAAAAATTTAAAACTATTTTAAATAAACATATGCTACATTCATTCCAAAATGTTTATATACTAGTATTTCTAATCCTATATAATCTGATTACACATTACTAAAAACATGATAGTTTTCAATGTCCTAAATAACTAATTTCAATATGAAGAACATCAATTTACTGGCATTTTATAATTTAAACATAATTATGTTTTCATGACTATAATAATTATAATCAACCAATCATTCATGAAATATACAGTTATTGCACGATTATTGAAGAATAATGCTTGAAACAGAATAATTATACTCACAAGCTTGTGTAATTTATATTCTGCAATTAAGAATATTCAACAAATATTCATGCAATACTTATTAACTGAATAGCTGAACTTACATGATTGTGTACATCATACCAGCAGCAGATCAAATTGAATACATATACTAAGATACATTATGTTACACTTAACAGTTTATATTGTTTAATTAAATATTTATGAAAAAGTAAAAACTTAAAAACAAGGGAAGAAAATGATGATTTAACAAAACTGCATCACTATAAACATGCATATAAAGCATGGAAAGACAAATTACTCCAACACTGTTTTTACTAAGCAAGCACAACAACATAAAAATATATCTACAAGAAATTTAACATCTAGCTGTCTCACTGTTTATTTAAAATTTAAATGTCATAGGAGCAAAAAAATTATGCAATGATTGCAGGTCATCCACCTATGTCTGTAAACAAAGCAGTACAAAAAGATCAAACTCACAATATTCCAGTCTGTAAATATGTTCTAGATACAGAATTAAACGTCCATAGATATTGAATAAAGATACATGCATATGCAAATTCTCAAAATCATGTTCAATAATCATTCATGCATTAACAAATTGAAAATATTATGATAAAAACATCTATCTCCTTAAAGCATATTGTCTACAAGTTAGAATAAAAAATATGAAGTGTTATTTTTTCAACTAAATAACACATACAAAAATAAGATATTCAATAGTACCCCACCACATTGCATTGTTTTTAATATTCATGAACACATTTTACTGGATTAAAAAAAAAAACCAGCTGAATATGGTAACAGTCCATCTCGGAAGACAAGTTTTACCTTGACCTTGGACATATATTATAACAATAATGTCAAATTGGTAAAAATCTACAAATGGAATTGTGCTGAAAATTGAGCTTGATCTTCATTTTATAGTACTTAACAGCTGTGCAAAGTGTAAAAAAAATCTGTTGAGGCGTTTTTAAGTTATCATCTGGAAACCATCGAGGCATGGACAGACCAACGGGCACTCGTATCAATACAGAGTGTATATAAAACTAGAGGCTCTCTATAGCATGTATTGCCCACCTGATTTATATATCCAATAAAGATGGCATTTCTCCATTTGCAAAATGAGTCATTATGTTCAATTTCCAAATGGCATAAACAAAATTAACTTTCCAACAATTCAAAGCATATTACTGTTTAGCTTTAACTGGTTTTGAACATTTTTCCTCTCAGGTCATTTAAGCCAGTATTTGTGGAAACTGTGAACTTATGATTGTCAAAACAAAATATTTCTATAAATTTACTATCTAAAGGCTTATAAGCTTTGTAACAATGGGTTGACCGTTTTCAAAGAAGATGCTTTTTTAAACATATTTCTTATTGGGCCCTACCTTGAACTGTCGTTTGATGGTGGCAATTTTAAAATTCCGATTGGCATAAAAAACACCAATAATATACAGAACCATCAAAATAATAGCGAGCGGTGAGCTCTACAGCAATTGTGTGTCATGTGATCAAATGAAATCACGTGATAAAAATCTGCTTAATGCTGATATTGATTTTTTTTCGTCCGGAAGTTGATATGGTCAAAAAACTGTAACAAAGTGAATGAAGAAAAGTACTAAAAATAATTTTAAGAAAGACTTTAAAATAAAGTTGACATCGATAAAAAATATATGTTATGTTTAAAATTAACAACAAAAATTTCACAATTTTTTTTTGCAATCTCATAATCGATCTTTAAAAACTGACAATCAAATTAAATTTCATGTGATGTCACTGTTACAAAAGAAAGACGTCACATGACAACTGGAGTTTAGAGGCACTTTAACGGTGTTCAAAAGTTACGTCAATTATGAAATGCACAATAAATATTGATAATAAAGGACTATATTGTCTGTGCTCACATTTTGGCAATGCCTACTCCATATTACATTTGTACTGCTGCTAAGTTTTGTTTCAATTGGTTAAAGAATTTCAGAAAAAAACCAGACTAAATTTTTTTCCCCATAGGTTTCCTATATTAAATAAAGTGTTGCAGAGGCAGCCATTTTGAATTTCAGATTGGCCTAAATAAACTTTATAGAGGATCAATTAAATAAATACTGGTTTTAGTTTAAATTTCAATTGTTTTACTGGCTACAGGTAAGAAGCCTTCAAAAACTACTTTACATGTATATTGAGTCCTATGTTAAACTAAGACTGCTGTTGAAGCCAGTTTTGTTTTCCGATCAGAATTACACCTGCCCCAAGTACCTTTGAGTTATTTAAAAAATTAATTCAAAGGCAATTGTGGCAAGTCTAGTTAAAAAAGCAATCTGCAAATGACAATCCAGTAAACATTGTGACTAAGTTTATTTTTGATTGGCACAGTAGATTGTAATGTTAAAGTTATCAGAGGATGACACAATATGCAAAGTGATGATAACGCTAACGCCACTTCTGGTCAGGCAAGATAGTAAAAATGACTTTCAGGAAAACAAGACACAAAAAGTCTAAGCTAATGCTCAGTATTGAAACCTAGCTTTCACAAAAATTTTGCATGTATGTCAACAATGTGAAAAATCTAATTATTTGCTAAACAGGAAGTAGATGACTAAGGTGAAAATCTAAATATATTAGTTTACTAGAAAATATGCTTTAAGAATTCATAAAATGTTATTGTTTTCTCGATATTCCTATGATCTAAAATTTCACTTATTCTTCAAGTAGCTGACTTTTTAATCAATGAACAACAATCCACAACAGAAACAACAAATAGATTACACACAAGTTAGCCTGACAATAACTTTTATCATATCAAACAGGATAAAAGTAAATCTTTCCAAGGTTCACTGTGATTTTAAACAGCAACAAGTTTTTAATGCAAGTATAACTTAAAACTTCCAACAAAAATTCCTCACTTCAAAAAATTTTCATGGAAACAACAAACAAAATCTGATTTTTGTCTATTTGTTCCTTATAACTTTAAACATTTAAACCCTTTTAAGATTTGTATTTTTGAAGCTTTTTACGATTGGGTACTATTCCTCCACAAAAATATGCAACAACATAATTACCATGGCTGACAACAAATTCTGTATGTTTTTTGGATCACTGGAGAATACCTGACTTGTTTGAGTTTGATTGACAGCTTTAGCCAGTGTATCAAATGCTTTTGCAACAGAGCTTTGCCCTGAAGCAGACGTTGAGTTTGTTGTCATTTGCTGAACTAGATCCTGGGTGTCATCATTATTTTTACCCATGGTTGCCAAAGTAGTAACAACATTAGCAAGAGTACTCAGATCTGTAAAAGAAAATAGTTTCATAAGCAAGGTTATTAAAAAATGTTCTAAGGTTTTCAAAAGATCCGTAAAACAAAGAAGAGTCAAAATTCAAGGTCATTTAACAAAAAATACTTGAGCACATGATTACTAAAATTTTTTTATCATTCACAAATTGTACAATCCAATTATGCTTTACATAACCTATAATTCAAATATGAAGCATGCTTGGTTATCATTGTCAAAGGCTTTATGCTTCTATTTTAACACCAAGAAAAACTAAACTGACACCCATAATTTCTTAAAGTATTAAATGACAATGTTAATGTCTTTGTAAGTTGGGGCTGTAGAAAAGAGGTACCTGTGTTAGCAGTGGTAGAAACAGCTTGATTTGATCCCAGTAAAACTGTTCCATGTTCAGTTTCCATTATTCTCTCCTGGAGATTTGCCAGCAAATTTGTAGTAGCATTACTAGAATTGTTCTGTTGAGCTTCTCTGTACTCAAACTGAAAATTGTAAAACAAACATATACAATTCCAAAAATATTTATATAAACATAATATAAGTGCACATATGGCTTTTATTAGGTTAAGATGTTTGTTTTTGGTTATTGTTTCGTGTTATATGTTTGTCTAAATTTGTAATTGTTACTTATGGCTTTTGTTGTTCACTTTGTTTCCTTGCTACTTTTCCTTTCAACATTATTTGCATAAAACATTCTATAGTGAAATGTAAATCTACTCCAGAAGAATTGATAACAAGGTTCCCACAAATTCTTTTCATGTCCTGGTATTGAGATACAGTTGTGCAGCGAGTTTTTTCCATTAAAACAAAAAATTGCACATAAAATTACTGTGTTGAAGTGCAGTCTCATGTGCTATAAATTGATTGACTAAGTTGTTTTTCTTGAACAACCATACAGAATTTGTCATATCCTACCTCGTGTCTTGATTACATCGTTACAGGAACTGTTGTGATCTGGTTCTTGTTTCTTGGGAAACATGCATTTTAGTGTAACATAGCTAATAGGAGTTAAATAAGATTACCTTCGGTGTAAACATAGGAACTGATGCTGAATTGCTTGTAAAATCTTTTCTGATGTAGATCTTTTGTGTGGAGGTTGAGACACTTATTGGTTGTCTGATATCTTTCTCTGGTGGAGGTTTTCTTTCTTGTTGTACAGCTGTAACAAATATGTTGTTAATAAATTTAAATAATTGTTAATTCCTTACAACACAATACAAGAAATCATCAGCATTTTAAAATTTGCATAGCCATAAATTATGTAACAAGTATATGTTATTTTTGAAAAAATATTTAATGGTACACTGGCCAGATAATTTGTTTTACAAATTACCCATGTTTGAAAAATACTTTTTAATTACACTATAGGTCAAAAGTAAACTTCATTTTATTATTTCTAAAAAGTAAGCAAGAAACTATCGCAATAGATTAAAGAATGAATTTCTTTACTTACATTCTGCTCTCATTCCAACTGCTAAACATTTCTGAAGTCGACAGTACTGACATCTGTTTCTGTGTGGTTTATTAATAGGACAATCTTTGCCTCCACGACATGCATATCCAAGCTGCTTCCGTATGCTCCGCTTGAAGAATCCTTTACAGCCTTCACAACTTATAACACCATAATGTCTCCCTGAAAAAAAAAAAAGATTGGAAAATGTTTAACACCTGTGTGTTGTAAAGGGCAACATGTCTGAAGAGGATGCTTATCATGATACACACTTAACCTTGTTTATCTTGTTGAAGTCACCCTGTCATTTTGACCAAAAACTATGTCACCTTTTCATTTATTGCATTAAAGGGAAACTTCGCGAAAAAATGAAAATTTGATATGTTACTCTTCAAATAAAAAGAAATATAATTGACTTTTGATGTTTTATTGTATTCTTTACCGTTACGCTTCTAGAGTGGATTAAAGGTGGTAAAATTTTGTGTATGGGAGCCGCCATATTGACAGTATTTTATCACGTGGCTGCGTTTGTGACGTGATAAATGTAATTATCCAGTAAATATGATAAATAATCCAGTTTAAAAATACCTTTTTCTGCATTAGCTCTATGAACAATATATAAACTGTGGCGATGACTAATGACCGGCTGACAACATAAGATTACCAAATACGTTTTAATGTTTTAATGATCTTTGTTTTAATAGAAGTATTTTTAGACACAAATTTTAACCTGTCTTTATTAAACTCAGATATAATTTACCTAAATAATAATTGTAATAAAAGATATATTTATATGATTATTTTTATATATAAAATAAAATTCCGTTGATAATTTTGCACGTCTTGAAACGGCAGTTGTACCTGGACGTGAAAATGTTACAGGTAAATCATTACTCGTTTATGAAGGGTAATTAACAGAATAAGCAGGTAAACAAACAGGATGTTTACTGCAATTACTACATGTAGATCATTTGACGCCGACTTTAAAGTATGAATATTCGGACTTTTTCAAAAGCTAACCAGATTAAAGGTTAATCATGTAATTCGAAATTAGAAAGGCACACCCCTCCTGCCAAGACAGGTATGGTTTGAATACACCGAAGTGTCAGAACACAGGATGTATATAAGATTTCGAATACCTTTAGATGTCAGAGGAAACGTAAAACTTACACGTTAACTCAAATATACACAACATGTAAAATTTTAGAAACTGTGTTACACACACGCATTTAAAATATTTCAATTAATGACAGCAATTTCTTAAATAGTCAACTTCGCAAAAGTTTCGTTCAATAAGTTGCTTAATCTGATTAAGTTGAAAATAATAATACGAGTAATTTTCAATTTAATTAATATTTATGGACTTTTTTTCCTATCAAAACTGTGACTTTCTTTCCGTTTACCGTTGTTGCTGCTGTGGAAATAGTCTTAAGTAGAAGTCTTTAAATTGGTTAACTACTTGTTACACAAGTCGGTTTTTTTTGCTTATATATAGATGAGGAATACGAAACATAATCTTTCCACAACCTTGTCTTACAGTACAACCTTCTGTTATTGACCGTTTCGCGTTATTATCATTCGACGACTTTTAAGGTACTTGGATGTCTAGTATCACCATCTAGTGACGAGATGGTGACAAGATGGCGGACCTCCATAAGTGCATTTTTTACACGATAAATTCCATGCAGAAACTTAACCACTGAAAATATAATAAAATATCAAGAGGCAAATGTGTTTCTTTTAAGTTGAAGAATAACATTTCAAATTTTCATTTTTTCGCGAAGTTTCCCTTTAATAGTGTCATTTTTATCATGTTAGCACAACATTTTCATCAAAGAGGAATAACTCATTCTTCACAAAATGCATCGGTCCGTCCGACATGGTTATTATCGAAGTTCAAGTTGCCCTGATGGTTCAGCCACAGAAAATACTTTATATCTGGTAGCACTGATTCAAACAGACTTCCAACTTTTGAGTAAATATGTAAAACCAATAAAAATTGCAAAGATCCTGGGCAAATTGAATACGCACCGTCTGTTTATTTCCGGGATACGTCTAACCACCAACAATAAGAAATGAGAAAAAAATAGACTACAACGGCCTTTAATGAAAAATCGTAACTTTTAGATACACAAACACTTTAAAATGGGGTTGAAACTCAAAAGTTCGTTTAAAACATATTTAATTTTAATCATTAGCTTTGATAATATATAAAATATATACTAGTAATCTGAAATTGAAGGAATAAAAATAAATGGTTATCAATGACCTCATGATAATTTCTATAGATAGGTTTCCCATGAAGCAGTTGCTTTCAGCTTTGTGAATTATTTCTGTGTATAATAAAATGTTATTTTATTTATATTCTTTTGAATTTTGTCCAAATACACAGCTTGTTTATAATAGTTATGAATAGTATGATGTTTACATTAACTTTTATATATGATATATGTCTGTATCTACATGCATATAAGGTAGCTAGTTAAATGTAAACAATGACAACATCGACAAATTTGGTCGGGCAAAAGTTGCTTCGGTTCAGCATTTCTGGGGAAGTAGGTGGACGGAATGTCCAACAATCTTTGGAAAGATTTTGTGAAGACTGAATAACTAATACAAATCGGCGTAAGTTGGTAATCAACCGACTTGTACTTTAATTAAATAGTGTAGTAAAAACAGGTGCACAAGAAAAAATTTGCTGAAGCAAGTTTACAATGTTTCATATAAAATGACTTAATGAAAATAGCCATACTTCATTGATAATTGAACAAGTGTACTTTAATCAAAGTGACATTCAAGGTTGAATACTTATGGTAGTATGTGATACATTTATGGTAAGACCTGTAAGTTATTCTTGTATTTCAATGATGCCTCATCCCAAATAATATACAGATACTAATACAATAAGACTTGAATGTACCAACACAAGTTTTATTATCAGAGAGACATGACTTCTCCTTATAATTCTGAAATATTTGTGTATATCTATTTGACAATACCTGAAGCCTTATCTCCACAAACCACACAAGGATCAAACTTTGTTTCTATTTTAAGTTGTGTTCTCTGTCTAATTTGAAGTTGTTCATCTCTTAATCTGTCTATTCTCTGTGCATGCTGCAACTCCTGGTATTAAAAAGAACTATATAAAATATGTATTTACAAAAACCCGTTAATGTGTTCATTTACTGTTGCACAAATCTAAAACATATTGCTTCTATTTTGGAAAAACTAATTTTTTTATATGAACTGAAATTGTCAAAATAAACTACCTGAGGGTCTTTGACCAAGTTTGTAATATTTATTACTGTTGTATGAAGTTGACTCAACCCTAACAAACAAACAAACAAACAAATAGGTAACTTTTTGATATAAAAAAAAAACATACTTGAATGTACTGCAGTATTACATTTTCAGAACTACTATTTTTCATGAGCCTACAGTACAGTGTGCTTGACTATTTATAGAACCTGGACTTATTTTACTTTTGGGGACCCAAATCATTCAGAGGATCCAAATCATCATAAGGGAAGGGTTAGGGAAGAGTTAGGATGAGGGTAAGTAGTAAGTGTATTTATAGGTGGTATGTCCCTTAAAGTAAAATTAGGCCATTTAAAAAAATATTTTACTTGATATGGTGTACAATAAGGATAGTAGGCCAAATTTTACTGCAGTTATAATCCGAAGTTAGTTTTGTGATTTGTTGGATTAACAGCAGAATTCAGTCCTATTGCTCATAATGTAGCAATAAAAAATACTAACTTCAGTCTTTTTATACAAAATTCAAACATAATATTCATTGTCTTTAAGTTATTTAAGCTTTATACATTGTGAAACTAACGGGAAAGGATCTTTATTGAAGAAATTTCTTTTTTCATCTTTAAAGATGCACGTGGAAAATGCTATGTTGATCATTTTTCCGTAGATTGATAATGTGACCTAATTGTATTATAAACCTGCAAATTTGCATACTATAACAACCATTCCGTAGTAAGAATCCAGTAATTTACATATGCATTACCCAAGATGCAACCAGCCATTCAGTTTCGGGTTTCTCAACTTTTTTCATGTAAAAAACATAATTAAAAAATGGTGCACTGTTGAAAGATATCAAGATCAACAATGTCTGTATATGTAACTTCTTTTGGACATCAAAGTGCCAGGAGTGATTCACTCCTGTTCTGCTAAATTATGAGTAATGGGACTTAATTCATACCCTCGCCTAAAAAGCTACGATACAATTATTCATTCCATTAGGATAGCTGAAGGAATTATCGCAAAAGTCTAAAATGGCTAGATTGCAAAGAAAGTGACTTTATAAATAGGGAATGGTTTACAATATGTTGGAAGAAGGTTTTGGGACTGTGTAAAAAATGTATGAGGAGCTGATTACACAAAATAGGTACTGACTTCTGCAAATGTTCTGAAAAAGTCTGGAAAATTACGAAAAAAGTTTACGAACAATTCCATAATTGCTGAATTGAAAACTGTAGGAGTTGATTACACACAATAGGTACTGTCTTCTGCAAATGTTCTGAAAAATGAATAAGTTCCAAAGTCTGGAAAATAAAGGCAAAAATCCCAGGGCAACTCCCTACTAGCAGGTAAACAACAACTTCAATACATGTGCAACCTTTCTGTGAAGTTTCAGAGTCTTCACCATACTATAACCCAGGCTTGAACTTCAAAAATCTTTCAGGTTTACCTTAAGTTTTGCTGCCCAGTCAACATTAGCAGCTGTAAATCCACCCTGTAAAACTTGTGTTGGTAATCCATCTTTCAGCTTGGCTGCCAGGTCGGAAGAAGACATAATAATCTGTTGCTGTCCACCATTTGTAATAGAAGCTGTTGTGGGTGTGGCTATCTATCAGAAAAATTAAAGGATGCATATTGTTTGTTTGTTTGTTTGATGGTGTTTAACGCCAATTTCAGCTATATCATGGCGTCCAGTTTTTATTTGGGGGAGGAAGCCAGTATGGAGAAAACCCCCGACCTGCGGTAGAGGATGCATATTAATGAAATGTATAAACAATTAAATTATGTATAGAAAATTTATTAAAATACAATATTAACCATACTAGAAATTAACTTAATTATGATGATGACCATAATTAGGAAGATTCCAATTCAAATATTACTCCTGAAAGCATCATTATTTGGACAATTTGTTTTGCCTGGTGTTTAGGAAGCTTAATTTCTAATAATAGAACTAAGCTTAAGTGATATTGAATAAAGTCGAGAGTACAAATGTCAATTATTACCATTTGTTGAGCCAGGTTTATGGGTATAGGAAATGTTCCAGGTTGTATTGTTATTGTCTGCATATTTGCTGTCAGTCCAGAGTTTGCACCACTGGATGTTACACTAGCTAGGGATCCTAAGGAGGCAGGATTGATAACATGTATTATGTTATCTCCAAGTCCACCCTCCATAGTAAAAAATCTTGCAGGACTTATTGTTGCAGCTGATTGCACACCTGGTGATGTAATGGAAGCTGTACCTTCGTCCTGGGACGTCATTTATCCATCTGATTCCTATTAGTTAAACAATATAATTATTAAATATTTAAGTTTTAGTCTTTTTTATTTATCATGCAGATCCTACTGTATTGTGTACAATATGGTAATTGACTTTATTATTATTATAAAGTATGCGTGTGCTTTATACAAGTAAAAAAAGTTTCATCAAGGTCAGTTCAGAAATTGAGAAGCATATTTGATTGAATCCTCACGAAACCCTGACAAACTTAGCTAGGAAAATTTACCAGGTTAGAAGTCACAATTTGGATTGGCTATAAGTGAATGTAGCCAATCAAAAGCTCACATTCATTCACGACTTGGTTAGGGGATGATATCCTGATGTCAATTGTAAATAAACCAAACGGATGTGCTGCATTGACCACAGGGGCCTGTAAATCAATTTTCTTGCGCTTTCAAATGAAACTGGATCAATTTTTTTATAGTCGACATTGGAAAGCGCAAGAAAATCGATTTTTACAAGCCCATGTGCATAAGGGGTCATTCATAATTGTCAACATTTTTCACGAGTTTGCAAAGAGCACTAAAGGGGGGAGGGGTTTCAGTTTCAACATTTTTTCGGTACGTTCTTAACTTCCGGTAATGTGAATGTGCAGACTTGCAAAAAATGTTGACATACTCTTTTGGAGGGAGGGAGGGAGTTTTCAAAAAGAGTGCTCTTTGCAAACTTGTGAAAAATGTTGACAATTATGGATGACCCCTAAAGCATGTGAAAATCAGTGTATTTTGTACAGGAGAGTGGTAGTAGTTTGTTGTTACCACTTATTTATTATTTGCGTAACATTTACTTCCCACGCAAGAATGAGTAAGAATGGCTATGAAAAAAACTTGCTTGTTTCAAGCTATTTCATTAGTTGATATTTTGAAGTTTTATGTCATATGAAAATCTTCTAGCCCGGGAATTTCCTTGCCAAGTTTGTCAGGGTTTTGTGGACACAAAACCCTGACTTGTGAGGATGATTTGATTGACCTAATAAAGGTAAAGTTAAATATTGTTTCAGTTATTATACATGTACATTATCATTATACTGTTTTCAGCAGTTAGTAATCTACTATTGATCATGTGCATGTCTACACTGAGGCTGCATGTTCAAGTTTCATTGCCAGGCATGAATCACAAGACAGGAGTGCCAGATATACATTCCCTAGTTAAAATTAAGAAAGTGGAGGGAGCAAAAGAAAGCAAGTATTTTATACTTTTCTTATTACATTTTATATTATCTTGGTTGTTCCTATAAAATAAAACATAAACCCACTGCCCTATACCAGCTTGAGCCCTTAAGCACCCCCAGACCCCTTGTCATTATTCATGTTATTATAAGGCCAGCTTATTGCAGATCCTGGATCCACCCTTGATTGTGTGCAGGGTTTGCTTGAATCCAATTTTAATTGATGAGGATCACCAGTCTTTCTACAAAAGGTCAGTGATCTTTTCATGGTAATCTTGCTTTCTCACTCAGAATAATTTTATAAGCTAAAAAATTGCTGAAAAAGGCATAAAACATTATTCAATAAACAAACCAACATGGCAACAACAAACAAAATCAATTTGTTTTAGTCTACTTTTTTGTTATAAAAATGTACATGTATTGAAATTTCACATCTAACAACTTAAGGCAGTGTTTGATTATTGACACCCACATGCCATAGACTAGAAATCTATACCACAATGAGCTTTGCAATGAACACAGCTGTTGGCATTTGCAAGCAACCACTGAAGCTGAGGGGTGACATTGACACTTAATGTGGTAACTCTGGTTTTTGGCACTGTTTATGGAAATAGTAGTTTTAATCAGAACAAGTGTCGACTGTGATTCTATAGTTTAGAAAACAGTGACAGAAATTTTTGTTACAGACAAGACAAATGAACAAACAATGGTAAAACGGAAGCAGGGGTATAAATAAAGTTATTTTCCCTGTAAACAATCAAATAATAATTGCCATTATTGGTTAAGCTTATATATTATTTGAAATAATGTCAGACTCATAGGTAAGTAAAAAAATTAACTGCTCTGAATAAAAATGTAGGTCCAGGAAGAGATTTTTATAAGGTCACTTGCATTACTATTTACTTTGTATTTATTTTATTTATCTTGATTGGGTTTGCTTTAAATTTTATTTGTCCTCATGGTTTGTGCATCATATCTGTTTTATTTTTAATTTCAAAACCAGTAACTTCATCCAAGTTTTATATTTTATTGATCAGAAAAAACATGACCTGTCATGGCTGTAACATTTCAAACTACCAGCTTACAAATGTAGTTATGCAGAGATAAAAGTAAAAGTGTTTAAGGCATTAACTTTTTGTAGTCAGTTAATTATAATGTGTATGACAGTTATGAGAATATCCATGACTATTCTATTGATCATTACAAAATGGTACATTTTAACTACATTTTTAGCTAAATCTTATAAATAGAAACAGGCGACTATTCTATTGATCATTACAAAATGGTACATTTTAACTACATTTTTAGCTAAATCTTATAAATAGAAACAGGCGCTATCATTACTTCGTTGCAATATATTATGTGTTACATTGACGGAACAGTCAGTTGATGGTGGAAATGATGTTTTCTACAGATACGAAAATATTATAAATGTACCGTAATTGTCCTATTATAATAGAAATAATTCACAGAGGCTGTGATTTATCATTGTTCTACAATGGGATGACCATTTATGTCGTTATTTTATCCCTCGCTAACGCTCGGGATAAAATAATACGACATAAATGGTCAACTTGTTGTAAAACAATGAAAAACCACAGTCTGTGTGAATTATTTCTTAATAAGTCTGGCAAATACATGTACATGATAATAGACTGTTGGAAGCTCTGGTAATGTTTTGATGTTTTCACTAATAGATGGTGTCTAGCTGTCAAACTACAATTGTCCAAACCCTTAAGGTAATTATTTTATACTCTAAATTACAGTTAAAGTTTTTTTGTTCTGGTCCCATAACTGTATGGTCAAGATCTTTTCACAAAGAAGTAAAAGCGTCTATCAGGTTTTCCTTTCCTCATATTGTTCAATGTATACAATGTTAGAGACAGGTTTTGCTTCAGTGATACTCTATGAATTCTTGGTTAGACATTAAGGCTATTATAATGAGACTGCAAATGAATATAAACCCACTTAATGCATAGTATGTTTGTAAACAAATGTGACATAAGAAAAGTCCAGTAAGCTCTGTGCTGAAACAATTGCAAACTAAACCTATGTCTGTAACAGGAAACCTTGGAAACCTACAGGTTTACTTGAAAAAAAAAAAAAAAAAAAAAAGAAAGTATAAACCATATTTTTGCTAATAATATTAGAAGTACTGCATCATACTAAGAGAAAATAGAAAACAAGTAAAATAGTTTTTGTATGAGAATTCACAAATTTTGATTTCAACTTGAAAAATAATGACAACTGCAAAAAATATCAATTTATGAAAATTAGCTCAAAAATCAAATGTACAATTAAATGTAAGTAAAAAAAATATATTATGCCAGTTCTTTGTAAACCTATTCATGAAATCATTGCATTGTTTTAAGTAAGGATGAAACTACTTCATCGACATATTATGTAAAATATTGTTGCATTGTTCAATCAATAATTCCAGACAGTTCTCATTTAAATAATATATGCAAATGACCCACTTTTTTCCGCCGGTACAGTGCATATGCAAAAGGACAAAGGTCGGTGTCTTGCCAAGTTTCTGTCTAAGCTGAAATAAGACAAACGGTTCTGAAAATATTCAGTTTTAATCAGGATCTAATAGCACATATAAATTATATTTAGTTTATAACTTAAAGTAATAATAAAACTGCGCAACCACAAAATGAAACCCATGACCGAGTCAATCAAGACGAAACATTGAAAGGTCATGCACTTCCCTCACATGGAGCAAACGAAAGGTTATGTTTACACCGAAACTGATACTGGCCTGACGATGACTTGTGACATGCATTCGGGAATCCTGTGACAACACTTATAATATAACTCTAATGTAACATTAACTTATATTAAACAGAGAACTACGAAAAATAAAATTTAAAAAAAATTAAGGAAACTCTCAAATGGCGGCTGTCTCTAAGAGCTTAAATTATAACTTAACGTGCCATATTTTGTCACGTAATAGTCGTCATACTGTTAAATACCAATATATGTTACACTTATAATAACTACTTACAACCCCGGTATTTTTCAGATATATATTTCCGTTGAATATCAACATCAACTTGGAACTTCGTGCCAGACGAATAAAGGTCAAGGGTTGTGACCTACACCTCGAGACGCACCTGAATTCTAAAATCTGATTGGTTGGGAATGACATCACGAAAGGGAAAACACGCATCTGTTACTGCGCAATAAACAGGAAGTCGTGAAGTCCACGTTTCTTAAAAAAAGTAAACCGTGTATGTAAGTTACATGTTAGCATCAAAATGTGCAGATGTAATCGTAACATGTTATCTATTTTGTACTTACTAAAAGCATTTGGAAGATCAAAAGTATATATAAATTTCAAAAGATAAATATTTATGACGATATAGCCTGGAAAAGATTGATTTGTGGTAAACAAGACAATTCTGTATAAACTATAATCTATTATAGAAATTATAGTTCTAAACGGATTTGTCAAGTAGAAAAAACATTAAGTGATTGTGGTATGTCAGATGTATGGTTATCACAAAGTTCATCTCACTCCACTCCATTAGCAAAGATGGTAAATCCTGATTGTGTGGCAAATTTAAGCAAAATTGATGAGAAATTGTATTTAATTCTGCAAAATGTATCAATTATCACATTTTAAAAACAAGTCATTGTTTTGAAAGTTATTTTTCATTTTTACCAGTTGACTTGTGTAGAGCTTTATGTCATTTAAGATGCCTAAACCACAAACTTACGATAGAAAGGGGAAGATTTTTGTGGGGGAAGGGGAGAGTGATGATCGAGTCTGTGACCTAAGTTATTTAGAACTATGAGTTTCATTATTTATTTGAGTGTACATTTTTTGCTTCAGTAAGGACAAAGTTACATCCAACTGAACCTATTGAGAAACCAAATAAACCAAATGCTTTTAAATTATATTTTATATTTAATTCTGATAATAAGGTAGTCATTCACAAGTTAGCTTAATTTTGCAAAATTGTCTTATCAGTATTAAATTTAGATAGAATTTTTAAATTATATTGCCTCCCTTATCTTATCTGGTAATATTTTCAAAATGCCATTTTCGTCATAGATTTTTTGTACATCTATACATGTTGTTATTGTTTATATTCACATCCCCTGTCAGGGATTGAATTAATATAGAATCTTGAATCTATATTTGTTTTAAAATAATTTAAAGAAATTTTGTTATGTCTGATGTGATTGTAAGAAAAGTTGGCTCTATAGCTCTATTGTTTTTGGGCCCAATTGTTTGTATATTGCAAAACTATTAATAATATTCTAATACTATGTGTAATAATATGTGCATACTCTGCTGTCATTTTGATTACTCACATTTTGTAGGTTTGATGGGACTTGGACAGGGGTCTGGAAGTTTTCCCAGCCCATTTCGGTCATTTTTCCCCCCTAAGAAATTACCAAATTCCATGGTAGTGAATATTGGTCTCGGTTCGTTTCCTACCGAAACTTGTTTGCACGTCAGGTCAATTCGCCACGATAATCATAATGTGAATAAGCGGGTTGTACCATGGAATTTGTGATGGCTCCTACGATGTATGCATCATGTGAAAAAGAAAATATATGTAGTGATACATTCTCCTGCCTAAAAAGTCTTTATTGGAAAATGACGTTGTCTATGAAACAAAATAATGGGAAACTGCATTATTTTGATTAATATTCCGGCGAGTTTTTCATAAACCGGAAATAGGAAGTTGTCACCTAATTGCCACAAGTTCGGATCCGAATTGAAGTTATAATATACGTCATTCAGCGATCGATGCTCTTTACAAGTTTTTATTATTAAATGAAATAATCATTTTTGTTCTCATTATTTTCAATGACTTTTTATTCAAATTGGGTTTCTCTTGATTTATGTAACGTTTAGTCACATTGGCACTTGCGTAGTGTTCAAATTTTTACCAAACGTGTTTTTCATTAAAGTTGCACGACGTGTACTGTAAAGTTGTCTTATTTTCTTAGCAATGTGATACAGAAACTATATCACATTGATCTATTATATTCAATCTCTGTTGGTTTAAAATGTTGTTGCAATAGTATGTTTACGATATGGATGAAACAGAGTCTGTCACCTGTTGACCTTATTACGTAATCACCGGTCGGTGGTCAATAAACACATGTCAGCGACATGGAAATAGCCTTAGGGTTGATTTATAATACAAATTGAAGGGATTAAATCCAACAAGTGTTTATTGCACGTAAAATATACTTTTTAGATGTCTGATTTGAGCAAATCTTAGTCGGTCATTTTAGTGTAAATTTCAGTCATGTCCGGCAAATATGACCGTTTCCAGACCCATGGACTTGGACCATTTCAGAAATATAATACAATAGTAGAACTTGTGGACGCATCATCTCTGAAACCAATTGACATATTGCTTTGATATTTAGTAGGATTAATTGTTATGATGTGTAGATGTGCATACTCTAGTGTCATTGATTCATTGAATTTTGTAGGAGTTATGGGACTTTATGACCACTTTAGCAATATTTAACAATATTAAAAGCAAATTTTATCCAGCACTCTATTAAAGTTTGCACATTCTGATGAAATTTTATCATGTAAGTAGCTTAGCTTTAAGTCTGGTAGATGTTTCTCTTCTTAGCCTTAAAGTTAGCCTAAATATGACTTTTCTCTGGGTTAAATGATTTAAGATAGTTCACCTGAATCATCCTTGGGGTGTCTGTTATAAACTTTGCTAGTATTTATTCAATATATTGAAAACCATTATAGATAGCTACATGTATAGAGAATTTGACAGTAAGAAAAATATTCTGGATGCAAAGATTTAACAATAATTCATTTAGGAAAAAAATTGTCAGATGAGTTCTTAATAGGAGTCATCATCACAAATTAGCATGTGACTTCTTTTATGAGTTATTGATTGCCCTTATATTATATACCAAAGTTTTCAGAATCATCCTGTAAGATGCCCATTATATACAAAGGTGTAAAAAGTCTCAATAAAATTGAACAAGTGTATGGCAAAAATTTAGTTCAAACAATTTTTAGCTCACCAGGACCAGGTCAAACTTGGCCATAATCTTCCTTAGGGTTCTTATTCATCCTGTAACCTAAAACAGCTAGAATGAAACTGTAAATTGCAAAAAATGATCAGCAATAAAAGTTCTAAAATTCACTGTATTGGTCTGAAGTTGTCAGACGAATTCTTATATGAGTTATTGCCGTTTAATAAAAATTTTTGGTGAAATTTGTAGTTTTTGCCCTGTAACTTAAATGCCATAACAGCTCAGTAAATGACGAGAAAAGCAAGGTCAACAAATCATTGCTTAGTCAAAACTTATTAGAGGACTTATTTTAGGAGTTATTGCCCTTTAATTACGAATTTGGACAAAATAATCAGTTTTAATTATAAATTAAAGTCTATAACAGAGTAGAACTGTAAATTACTAAATTACATTAAAGAACAAGGCCTACAATCATTTGATTTTCAGAAATTTTCTGATGGCACTTCTTAGAAGTTATTGACTTAACCAAAATATTTTAAGAAATGTTTAGATTTTGCCATCACTTACAAGCTATAACAACTAGACTGAAACTGTAAATTGCAAAAACTAAAATATAGTTGGTTATTTGCGTTACAGGTGAGCAATTACAGTCTCATTGGTTTTGTCTGACTGAATGTTTTTTTATTTTTGTGTGTGAGATTGTCTGCAGTATTTTAGACAAATAGGTATATTGCCTGTTGACTAATAGTTGTACTGAATGTTTGGTTTAATGGGCTAATAGAATTGTGTGCATTTTCTTAAATCTATAAAACTGGAAATGTAAAATGCATTTTGATAAGCTATAACAGGAACAATATTTACGCAATTATATAAATACCAGCACATTAAGATTTAGGCAAAATTCCCAATAAATTTTATAAAGTAGACAACTGTATAGACTTTCTATGGTTAAATAGTAGTAGATTCATGGGAAATTAAATGAAGTACACCAGTGCAGCAGGTACATGTACCGATCCTAATTAAGAACTGGATTCAAAAACAAAACAGAGCCTATAAAGAAATGAAAGTGGCATAAAAAAATCAATCAATCCTAATTTTAGATGTTTACCTTATTCATGTTTTTATCACTTAATCTTATAGGTTTCATATAGGCAAAGGTTTATAAGGAAATTACTTGTGAAGAAAGGGATGTCTTGTAATGATTGGTCTGATAAATATATAAGAAATGTAATATAAACACTGTTTGAAGTAAACATTTTCTGAAATCTTCAAAGTTATGGTTTTATCCTTTGTAACCAATGCAAACTATTGTACCATTGTTGTAAAACAAAGTAAGGATGGTCAATTTAACATTAATTCAAAGCTTATAAAAAGGTTGTTAAATAAGATTTTTTCAGGATTTACACAATGTAGATAGTGGCAAAAGTCTCAAGAACTGGATATTGTCTAAGACTTGAAATTGGGAGATTGTCATACTGTTGGCGAGTTTTAACCTCTCTGTCAACAGATCGGAAAATGTTAAACTTAGAATCTGTCTCTTCCCTGCTTAGGATCACAATAGATTATGGATTTTGACTGGTTGACTAGTAGCCAAATTTTTCATACTGATATGTTAAGTTTCTACTGACTGCTAGCATAACACCTCCTAGACCAGTATGTACAAAGCAGGGTTATGAAAGTGCATAAAAAAGGAAAAAACTACTGTATGTCTTGGTACAGGTGTTTATGTGAATTCCACATGAACATTTTTTGAGGCTATGCTACATGTGACTGTCACAAGGAAGGAAACATATATTCAGTTTCAGTTATTATTCGGTTCTTTATAAAAAGAAGTCGGTGATGTTACCAAATAAATTTAAATTTTAGAAATGTGTGATCATTTAATGTAATATACATGTAAAGTAATACCAAGCTTTTCCTGTTATTGATCAAAATTTAAATCATTTACCAAGTTCTTATGTATATCTAATATTATTTATATTGACAAATTTGTAAAGATCAAAGTGTCAGAGTAAAATTTATGTCATTAAATAACTCATTTTGTTCATGCTTGTTAACAGTTATCCTATTTCAAATATTAACCATGACAACATATATATTTGACTTTTATTCTAACAACAAATTAGTGTGCTGGTAAATAGAAATTGAAGATACAAATTTTTTTAATTCTTATAAAATTTCATCTACCTGGGCTGATATATAGAAATTGAAGGTATGAATTTTAAATTCTTATTAAATTTCATCTACGATGTTATTAACCAATTTTTATTATTTTTTTAATTCTTGTTTTGTTGTTGTTTGCCTTTCATGTTTTTTTATTTGAAAATATTTAAAAAAAAAACCATTTTAAGCCCTTGATATTTAGGGTGGAATTTGATTTCCGTGTGCAAAAAAGCACATTTATGTTCAGCTACATGTATTAATTATAATTTTTACAAATAGTCTTCATTATAATTATTTGTACTTTTTAAAACTTCTTTTTCTCATTGATAACGATAGTTGAAGTTAAAGCTGTCTGTTGTACATACTCATGATAAATGTAAAAGGGTAGATATTAACAAAAGGATATATATATATAGGAATGACTCAGTGACAAAAAAGCATTGCTAAAATGTTAATGTTACATGTAGGAATATATATATAAGCTAGACTGATTTGGCAAGATTTTGTTTTAAGATTACATTATTTTTTAATAAGACATCAGTTGGAGACAGACTGTATTAGAACTTACTATGGCCTGTAGCATACGATACTAAAAATTTCCCTTGTAGTATGGAGTCATTACTCTTATGAAGACAGATTTAATGAGATGGCTGCAAGACAGTGTCATAACTTATACATATGAAATATTTATACACATGGGTTTTGACTCAGATTAACTTCTGAATTTTGTAATTTGGATTAAATATTTTAAATTCTAAAGGTAAAATGCAGTATTTAATACTGTTTATGTTGTTTTTTTTCCCATAAATTTTCATTGAGAACCATTGTTTGTTAAATGTCAAGAGGAACCTAAGTAGTGCCTCTTTAAAATTTAACAAAAATATCTAGACCCTTATTTTGGCCCCAACATAGAAACTGCAACTGCATCAGTTTTGTTGACATGGCTTTGAAAAAGAATATTTCTAATTTCTTTTCCTTTTGATGTTTAGGTGTAAATGTACATGTGTAATTCAATTGTGTTTATGGAGCATATTTCCTATAATTATAGAATGAGAAGACAACATGGAGTGGTAAACAGCATTTACTTAATAATATTAGTAGCTGATTCTGTGGCCAGTTTTTCTTGGAATTCTTTAAATCTTCCAAAAGAACACATTCCTTTTTTCTTCACTAATAATAACGATATTAGAAAAGAATGTGAAAATGACAAGAATTGTCCTTTTAAGGTAAGTTGTAGATTGTATGTACATACATGTATATGCCATTTGTTCTATAGTTTTAATTTAGAGTATTCAATGTGTTTTTGAAGGAAATGTGTATAGTTTATTTCTTTTTGGTGCTGCTAGTACATGAATGCAATTTATTTCTTTTTAGTGCTGAATGTTTTGTTGTAGTAGCCATCTCTAATATTTTAAACTCTATATTCAGAGAAATTTGCTTATTTTTTGTTTAATTATTTCTTGAGTTTACAAATTATGTCCTAGGACATTCAGAATAATTGGCTTTAACTATCCAACGAATATTTTTTGTGTGGAAATATTTAAAAACACAAGCTGCCTGTAGTCTTTTCAATAAAACTGCTGAAATCACATTTAATAGATCCACCCAATAATTACTATAACTCTAATAATATGGTTAAAATTATTGATTTTGGCAATCTTATTAAAATTAAATCTTTCATTTGCTCCCCCCTTTTGTTATTGGTTGCTGTGTTGTAAGCTACACACATCGACCTTAGCAAAAAGGGGGAAGCAAGTGAAAAATTTAATTTTTATTAGATTGTGATTTTGGTAAAAATAAGTTAATCAGTCAAATGGTAACTATTTAAATAGTTATTTACATGTTTTTTTCAAGCATTTTCTTGATAAATATAGGTCGAAAATTTGGTGGATCATTTTATTACAAAATGTTTTTTTTTACACAATCATGATAATGTGACATGTTAGGTAAATTTGATAATTAATTACAAAATACATATACAATTAAATATTTTTTCAAATCTACATGTATCTTGATTGTGTAGTTGTTCTATGTATTTCAAAAATAGAAGTGTTTATAAAGGTGTATAGAAATAGTTTAATGAAGGAGTGAAAGGTCACAGTTGGGTCACAATTTAATAATAAACACTCCTAGGTCTACTAAAGGTCATAACTATTGATAATTTGTTTGTCATTGTTTGATTGGTGGATACATATACTACTGTTGTAATTAGGTTTAAAACCCATAAGATTTTAACTACAATAAGTTTTGTGACATGCAGATAAATTTGGGTAACCTGTAACCCCAAAAAAAAATTTTTTCTTTCTGTGAAAAAATAATTTTAATCTACTGTTAATTAAGTGATAAAGTAAAATATATGTACATGTACTAGTTAAAGATTTAAATAATAAATTAATGTACCTGTTTGATACCAAAGTGCTGTGTATACATGTACATGTACATGTATAGAATTCATGTTACCTTACATAAAAGTCACTATAACAATGCTTATTTACATATTATTATAATAAATAAATATTATTTTTTAATTAAATATTTTATAAACCTAAAAGTTAAATTGCTTTGACTCAGTTATTGTAAATGCTATTTTATCTTTAAACATTTAAGGCATATAACATTGTTTTTTTTAAGATTTGAAACAGCCAGGTAAAAGTATGTGGAAATGTCTTTAGCATGTGACAATTGCAAATATTTCACTCAATGCATAGGGCAGCATTTTTAAGACCTGATAACAAAAACTAAATATTACATTTAAAGAAAATATATACTCTATAGATGACTGTCCACTTAAAAAGAATTATTATGTTTTGATTGCAGGACAGTCTTTTTGTCAAAAAATGTTGGGGGTATGAACAGAAATGTCTGGAGGAACATAGACTGAGTTTGCCATCATGTCCTGAAAGTAGTCGAGGATGGTAGGTTAATGTTCGAAGATTGATTGTTGTCTGTTGACTATTGTATATGCCAGATACAGCAAATGTAAGGGAGATAACTGTTGGCATAGTGTCTTGTAAGCATCTAGACAAAATATGTAGGAGCATATTAGATACAGTATAAGTGTTTTTTTTTCGCATTGGAAAAATTTAGGGTTTTTGTTAAAAAACTGGGAATATTTTGGCATAATGTAATTATCACGGTCCATAATCAGAATGAATAACTCTATCGTTTTTCCTAATATTTGATGTGTATTTATTTTTGCATTCCAACTTTTACCTCAAGTTTAGCGAAAAAAAAAACTAATAGTATACAGTTACTAATGAAAGAGAGAGTAACCAAGGCTACTAAATTGTCTTTAGATATTCATTTTTGGGTAATTAAAATGCTTTTAATTCAGCATAATAACATTTAAAATCGTATAATGGTCATAAAAGGTGCTTTAACAAGATGCAAAATTAGGAATGATTTTCATTTAGATTATTTGTTTAAATATTTTAACTGCTAAACATGATAGTCAAATACATTTTGTTTCCCTGCTTTAATCCTTAAGTGCAAATGATGTTTTTTGTCTCGCCTGCGACGAAAGTCGCTGGAGGCGAGACATATGTATGGGAGCGGCAGTGGCGTAAACACTTGACATCTTGCTTCATATCTTTGTAAGCCCAAGCCCTAGGTCCATCAAATTTGGTCCAGAGGTAGCTTATGATTAGTACTTGCCAGTCCGTCACCTGTCACCTGACCTTGACCTCAATTTCACGGTCCAGCGACTACGTTAAAGATTTTGGGTTACGACAGTTCCTCTGTAACTACGCATCGTAGGATGACAATATTTGGTGTATAGGTTGCTGATGACTAGTACATGACTGTCTGGTAGGTGTCACCTGACCTTGACCTCAATTTCACGGTCCAGCGACTACATTAAAGTTTTTTGGTTACGACAGTTCCTCTGTAACTACACATGGTAGGATGACAATATTTGGTATATACTAGTAGGTTGCTGATGACTAGTACATGACTGTCTGGTAGGTGTCACCTGACCTTGACCTCAATTTCACGGTCCATCGACTACGTTAAAGTTTTTGGGTTACGATAGTTCCTCTGTAACTACGCATGGTAGGATGACAATATTTGGTATATAGGTTGCTGATGAATAGTACATGACTGTCTGGTAGGTTCCACCTGACCTTGACCTCAATTTCACGGTCCAGCGACTACGTTTTTGGGTTACGACTGTTCCACTGTAACTATGCAGGGTATGGTGACAATATTTTGTATACAGGCAGCTGCTGATATTTAATGCTATTTAGGTAATGCTTATGACGAAATTTATTTTCGTTACTGATGCGGAATACAGGCGAGACGTTTTTCTGTGTCCACACTTGTATAGTTTATAAGGAATAACTAAATTTCTGTGCACTTGATTGGCTGTAAACTAGCTTAAAACAGATGATTAAATTTTGTGCCATTTAAGGACCAAAACAATTTTCTTGAAATTACAAAATATTCAGTTTGCAGGCCACATAAGGTGCATGTTTTGTCCAGTGATCTTCTCTTATGGCTTTGAAGCTCCAATATTTATATTTGGTAGGATATTTGAACAAATTATTGAGGTTTGCAGGGCCAATAGATTTTGAGATAATGTGGATTGATATTAATTAATCCAATTTTGTGTGTTTTGTGAGCGAGGACAAACCAAGAAATTAAGAATTCAATGAATTATTTCTTCCAGACAATCTATAAAGGGTAGTAAACTGATGAGGCATAATTCAAATCTATGTAGTTCTAATTTACTTCCTTGAAACCACAGTTTGATACATAACAACTTTGTAGAATTGTCCATTTATTATGCTTTGGCTTCAAACATGGCCACCATATGGAATACATATTTCTTATTGGCTTAAATTTAACTACCCATTAAAAAACTGTAATTTTATTGCTGATAATTGTTGAATTAGTTTAATCCTTGATAAGATATGTTAGCAATTATAATCTTCTCCCAACTTGCAGGGCTGCAACCAAAGAGGCTCAGATTGAGGCATTTTGGAAGGCAGCAGATTTTGGATATATGAAAGAAAGACGAGATGAATTGAAAGTCTTATGTAAACCTGAAAGTGAGGTAGTGGTCTTTTGGTAAATATTTAATGATTTAAGGATGGTGATCAAATGTAGACAAGTTTTGTATGCATTAACAAAACTGTTCACTTGTACTTCTTTAAATTTATGTTCATACAATTTTTAAGAATTCACTGAAGTAAAACAGTCATTTTGAAAAAGACAATTTAGAATTAAAACAAAACAAAAATGAATTGGCAGGTGTGTGTAAGGTTATTATTATTAATTTCAGGAGGATTCTCTTTTAGAATGTGCAAGATATACCAGATTTTGTAGAGCTAAAAATATCTTTATAGATTTTACTAATTCCAAGCTTAAGGAAGGGAATGATAGGTGAGTGCTACTGCAGTATTTAATTTTAAATGATCTAAAGACATTTTACATTGTAAATTGGTATGTTTTGTGAATTGCTTAGTTACATGTATTCTGTTTTATGGCAAGGTTTATTCTCATTTAAAATGTTCACTATTTACATGAAAGTTCATGCATTTTAGCCATCTGTTATCAGCTCACATTATGGGTTCGCTTGAGTTGAAAGATGATTGACTTGAAAAATTGATCAGTAAATTGTAACCCGGTCTGGCAATTCTCCTCAAGTACTCTGGCATAGTCTGTGTATAAAACTATACGCCACAGTAAAGCTAAAATATTGTGACTTAAAGTCAGTACTGGAAATGTTTGATGCTAACATACCGTGACTAAAAGTCATACTTTTCTACATTCTGAGAAATTGTTCTTGTAGTTTGCTTTGCATATAAAGTGTATTACATGTATCAGATTTTGCAATATTTTAAAGCCATTTTTTATACTATACAATGCAAACTTTAAAGAATTTTCTTTCTTGTTTACCTTTTATTCCATACACTATTGGTATGAATCTCAGGATCCCATGAAGTACCAGTATTTTTACAGTTTAATTCATAGAAATATATTGATTGTAAATTAATTCACATCCTACTTTCGCAGTACTTTATAATAAAACACCATGTGAGCAGTAACATTGGAATAGCTAATTGAAACGTTAACTGGCAACAACGATATGTAGTTTTAATAGCTGTAGCAAAGATTCTCAGTATTGAATTCAGTTATAGTGGACAATAGACATCACTCTTATTTAAAATATTTGATTTATTTAAGGTTTAGAGAAAATGTATTTAAGGAAGGAGAAATTGGTGGAAGATGTAAACTTAACAAAGGTTTATTAAGAGGTGAAGGAGAACATAAAAGTCCCTTGCAATCCTGGTATATATCTAGTTTTATGAACTTTATATTTTATGACATTAACTTAAAAAACTTGATAATTTCAGATTTGTTGCATTTACTAGTATATAATAGGGCCCAATAAAGTTTAGAGAGGTTTCCATTTTCAAATAATTTTTGACATTACAAAACAATATTTACAAGTATAGGTAAGGCCACACAAAATCAATTTTAAGGTTCTCAGGCCAAATTTTTCAAAAATAGATGAGGGAGGGAGGCTTTTTTTTATCATTTTATTGGTCTAAAATCAGACGAGGGAGGCATTTTTTTTATTCGTTATCTTGCACAAAATTTAACTGGTAAAGATCTCAATTGATACAGCAAAGAATTTCTATATTAAACATTCATATTTGTATATGAAATGTGTTTAAAGGTTATTACATAAAAGAACCCCTTTTAAATTGTTAAATTGTTTATGCAACCTGGGTTATAGTATAGTGAAATTGAGGGGAGGGGGGCAGGGATCGTCGCAATGCATCTAGATGCATATTGAACACGTCTTTGCAGCAACTAATGCATACTAGTACAGTTATCGGATGTTTACGAATTTTAGTCGTGTCAATTTGTCTCCAATGCATGATAACATATCATACAAACGGTGATCGAAATTAACCCGGGATTTGCCATTTTCAAAAATGACGAGTCCAGGACACCATAAAAAATCCTACAAAGTATCACTGATAGGGTACATATTTTGTGTAATCAACACTTCCTAAAGCTTTTAACCTATATCCCTTACACTTTCCAGAAGCAGATTGCACATATTATAGTTGCGACCTGCTATTATGGTATCGTTTTATGAGATGTTTCTATATTTGGGAACATCAAATCCTACAGCTTTAAACCCAGATCCCTGAAAAATCACAGAAATATTGCACTGGTATTGGTTGTGCACCTGCTATTATAGAATGTGTTTTCCCCATTTTTCCACGATTGGGAACGTCGTAATTTTTCAATGAGGGTACCAATTTTGTGTAATCAACTTCTCCAGCTCGCTACCCAGATCCCTGAAACTGCACCAAAAGATTGCACACATATTAAAGTTGTGCACCTGATCTTATTTAAGGAATGTTTTCCCATGACATTTCCACGAGAACTTCTTTCAGCAAATTTTATAGATGGTACCGTTTTTGTGCTATAAACCCTTCCTTTTTTGTCACAAAAATGTAAACGATTCTCCGTTTAATAAAGCTCTTGTTTTGCAACGCCGCCATTTAAGACAAACGATTTGTTTTTGTTTATTTTTCTCGGCTATCCAATCTCAATAGTCGTGAACTCGAAGGATTCCGTAACCCTCCTTTACTTTTATTGTATTTCTAGGGATCGTGACCTGAATGTTTGTAATATACCTGACACTTATTATTCGCCGCCTCTACCTAGTCTCTTCGTATCGTCTCCTCTTATCGTCTGATCATCTCATCTTCTCTTATCTTCTCACTTCGAACTGGCGGGTAATTCTGTCACAGCCGTGTAGACTCTAGAGATATCTTTATTCCAAAAGGAGGCTTAGTGTTGAGTCTACGATGAATCCCGAGAAACCTCGGTGATGGCCGTGGTAGTTACCGGAAGAATTCACTACACTCTCCCCCTCTTAAAAAGGTCGGAGGCTATCCGCTGGACATCAAGGTGGGCTTGCTTGCTGGTAATCTCTCAGTGAATTCTTTACAAAACAATTACTTTATCCTATTTACATCTGTCTGCTTAGTAAGGAAATAAAATATGGCCTTCCAGCCTCTCAAATTGGTTGATAAGTTTCTTCATATCAACATGGTTAAAAAATTTGGTTCAAACTTAAACTATGTACACCATACATCAGAATCTGTTGTTAATTTCTAGGCGAAAGTTAATGCAGTCCAAATAAGGAAGCAGCATTAACCGTAGTGGTTCTACAAACTTTTTCCACCGACTCTCCTCGGATTCTTGCCACTGCCCTGGCTGTCTCCCCAAGGTAGATGGGACTGTTAGAGGATACTCCCGGAGGGGGCATGTATGGGGCATCTGTCTCCAGCAGCAAACGATTGGCTGGTACTTCTCTAAGTGCTTTCCTTTGAGTCTCATCAAATTTAGTAGTCAAGTGTGTGAAGCCAAAGTATGTATTTTCGAAGTGGTGGTTCCAAAGCTGAATTATTGTAGGAGTTCCAGTGAAGCAATGCAGTATAAATTTTTGAAGTGGTCCGAAATATTTGGCACAGGTTTTCAAAAGAAGAATGTATAGCAGCTGGCTGTACTGGTCCTCAGGTGCTAAACGGACGTGCAACACAATTGGTTTGTTAACTGCTTGAATGAAGGGGGCAACACTGCAAAGGAAATCCAACTGCCCTTGCCACTCCTCCTCAGGTGCCGATCTGTCCATCCCAATTTCTCCTATGGGGCTCACCCTTTCTGACCCTATCAGTTCCAGAAACTGGTTGTGTTGTTCCTCTGTCAGCCGACTGACCTTCTTAGGATGGACTCCTACTGCCACCTTCCACTGGTCCTGAATGGGTATCGTCTTCGGATAATACTCAGGGTCACAGTAGATTAGGAGGGCTCCAATCACATTGACTGGCACTCTTGGGGGCCTTTCCATCTGGTTCTGGATCCAGTCTTCCATACCCAGTTGCACATTACCCAGCAACCTCTTACTAGTCCTGTCCAAATGGAGGTGGGAATCAAAGACATCCCAAGCTTCCCATCTAGATGTGTCAAGCTCCTCTGACCTCTCTCCGCTTTCGGCTTGAGTTGATGGTGTTCTAAGATGTAGGACTCCTCTGATGTCGAGGGTAGAACCCTTCAACACCAGAGTATACCTCATGACGCCTATGGTTACTGTCCCCCTTCTTCCTCCACATCCTCGATCTGGTGATCAGCTATCTCATCTGGGTCGCCACACACATCCACAGTAACCACCTTTCTCTTGTCCTCTCCCAAGTCTTCACCCTCGTCCCACTCTGGCTGTCTCCTGTGCACAACAGGTCTCATACTTGTGGACATTTCCCCTCTCTTTCTCTTCCTTCCCGCTGGGCTTACAAAATTATCGGGATTATTCATAAAATCTCTCCCCAAGTTCAAGTATGTCTCTACTGCATCCTCAGGCAGTCTCTGTAGCATAGCTACCTGGTACCTCCAGTGGATCAGCACACTGGTGTGGTTTGGAGGGTTCAAGGTATACCTGTTGTAGGGGGGTCTCCTCCATAGTAAAGTGTCCGACAGGCTCCTCATCTGCTCGATATGCCGACCCAATATCCCTGCCTTCCTGGGAATAAATTCGGGCTGTTGGGTACACCATCTCAGCAAGTCCAAGATTGACTCACTCTTTGCTAGATGCTTGGCCAGGAACAGCAATACCTCCCCTCGTATCTCATTCATCTTTGGAAACTTTTCGGGCTTAACTGGGGGACAATGAAAGTCCCACATTATTTTGGGCAGGTGCATTTGATTCACATGGTTCTGCAGCCCTCTGGTCTGGTATTGGCAATTACTCAATGGACAATTAGCCTTGCGTCCTCTGGGTGGCATAGTGTCTTCCTCCTCCTCTCCTGGCAACTCCATCATATTCCCCTCCTTGACCTCTACCTCTCTACAGGACTTCTTCCAAGGTCTTTTCTCCTCCTCACCTGAACTACTATCGCTCAAATCAACCTTCCTGATGTAATTTTCATTTCTATCCTTCTTCACTTCGTCTTCCATTTCCTCTGTCTTTCTCAACCTGAAATGGAAGTTTACTGTTAGCTACAATGACTTGTGTTGTATCCCAGAGGGGTACAACCATGGGGTCTGACACCGTGGGCAAAAGTAGTTCTGTAATTTCTCCCCAACTTCTGACGTCATTTGAACACATTCTCCATGCATCCAGTCTTTGCAGCCGTCACATTGGATCATAAATCGACCATTATCTACACTGGAACAAATACAATACAGTGGACCCTCTATACTGGTGATGTCTTCTCCTGCTGACAATCTACGACGAAATACCAATAACCAATCTGGTAGTTCTTTATCCCTGCATTGTTTCATTCGATCATGGTTGATCACTACAACTCTTGTTCGCATATGTACTCTATACACATATGAGGACATCTTCTGTATCACAATTCCTGATCCTTGCCACGGTGCATCCAGCTTTTTGTGTGCTGTATCCAATATATAAACTGCATCCCCTAGATTATACTCGTACTTTCTCATGTTTATATCATAATCTCTTTTCATCAACTCTTGCCTTGTCTGTAAAGTTTCCCTAGCAATTTTGTGAGCTTCCTGCATACTAGTTGTCAGCTTTCTCACATAGTCTTCTGCATCCTCAAACTGTTCATCTGAGCTTGGTTTGAATACAAGATCAGCTGGGAGGTTCACTTCTCTTCCCAACATCATCTTGTTCGGTGTCATTCCTGTTATCCTGTTAACTGAAGATCTTATCGCACAGGCTAACTGGGGAAGATATTCATCCCAATCTTGTTGACTTTCACTTACAAAACATCCAACGGCATCCATCAAGATTCTATTATATCTCTCTACTTGCCCATTGGCAGATGGTCTGTAAGGAGTAGTTCTGGTCTTATTAATCCAGAGCAACTCACATAAAGCTTTAAATAGTTTTCCCTCGAAATTTCTACCTTGGTCTGTGTGGATGGTGAAAGGACATCCGAATCTTGCGAAGGACTCATTGACTGCTGCCTTGGCTGTGATTTCTGCCTTCTGCGATGGAAGTGGGATAATTTCACACCATTTAGTAAACTGATCCACCATGACTAATATGTTAGTGTTCCCTCTGGGCGTTTCAGGGAGGGGTCCAAGGAAATCTAGGTGTACTCTCTCCATTGGAGCACCGGCATGGAACTTTGTCATTGGCGCCTTGGCTTTTCGTGGTGGTTTTTTGTACTTGTTACAATTTTGACAAGCCTTTACAAACTGCTCTATAAACTCATTCATGCGATACCAATAATACCTTGCCTTGATTCTTTCTCTGGTACGTTGTATTCCTTGGTGTCCTGCACATACCAAATCGTGGTTGAGACTAGTCAGCTCTTCTTGGTAATCTTTTGGTACCACTAATCGTTTTAGTCCATTCTTTGAAGAATTATACAACAGACCTTCAGGTTTAAGGTAGAAAAACTCTTTATTGACCAGATATTTCTTTGCTGATGGACTACTTATTGCTATTTGGTCTTGCGATGGTGCTTCCCCTCTCTGTAACAAGTGGAGTATCAACTTCAAGTCATCCTCGTTGTTCTGAGCTTCGATGATAACCTCAGGCGAATATCGCTCAAGGTAACAACCAGTGTCCTTTATCTCTACCTCATTTATCATCTGGATGTCAACTCTGGTTTCCTTGTCTTCTATGTGTTTAACAAAGACTGACTCTTTTAGCTCTCTACTTTCAGTTTTAGGGGGTTGTTGTCTGCTTTCCTCTTGCAGTCTACTTCCTCGTCTGGTAGCTACCATTTGTACCTGACATCCCTTTACTATTTCAATGTACTGGTCTACTCCCAGATCGGAGTCTTCGTCTCTGTCCCCTTCATGAAATAACATTTTAAGGCTATCAGTTTCCAAACCTGGATACTCAAGAGTCTCATCTCTCATGGTTTCCTCTATGGCCATTAATTTAGGACCTTTGGTATCTCCCTTACTATTATGTCTAGCTGCCTTTTTCCAGCTTCTGTATCTACTTTCGAATGCTTCACATTGTCTTAAAACTAATTTTAACTGTTGGTATAAACCATCTTTAAATTTTGTAAGATAAACTTCAGAAGTGGGTACAAAAATATTTTGTAACTTGTTAGCACAAGATTCAATTTCTTGTTTAACTTTATTAATTTCAGTAAGTAACTTTTCTTTCATTATTCTTCTCTTAGCTATATTACAGATAATGTTTTTTATATCTTTGTCTAAGGCTGCTAAATCTTTAATCAAAGTTCCTAATTTGTCAATGTCTATTTGTAACAAGTCTTGAACTAGCTGGGACCTTGTCTCTCTGTTAATACTCACTGTACTCTGTTGTACTAGAATCTTGGACAACTCTATTGTATCATCTATTTCCCTGGCGAAAATATTCCAACTACGATGAACATTCATGCAGTGGGAGCACCCTCGGCATGGTAAATCTATCGGTGCCACATGGATTGACATCTCCTTGCAGGGGTTGTCTACTTGGTACCTGGACAGAACATCTGCATTCGTATGCTTTGATCCACTTCTGTGACGAACTTCCATGTGGTATTGGCTTAGCACCTCAAGCCACCTTGCTAGCTGTCCCTGAGAGTCCCGAAAGTTCATCAACCATCTCAAGCTATTATGGTCTGTTCTCACAATGAATCCCCTTCCTAATAGGTGGTGTCTAAAGTGTTGAGTGAACCGGACAACAGCTAAGAGTTCCTTCCGGGTGGTACAATAACAGCGCTGGGCTGGTGACAAAGTAAAACTGCCATAAGCTATCGTTCTTTCTTGTCCATTTTGGACTTGGACAAGCTCTGCCCCAATGGCTTTATTCGAGGCATCTGTGTCCAAAATGAACATATCATCCTTGTTTGGAATGGTCAGGACTGGTGTACTTTGGAGTGCCTTTTTAAGCTGTTCATATGCCCCTTGTTGTTCTGGGCCCCATTTCCATGACTTCTTCTTTATAATCTCTGTCAGTGGTGTGGACATTTTGGACAGATCTTTGATAAATGTCCGATGGTAGTTTACAAATCCCAGGAATTGTTCTACCTGTTTTGGTGTTTTGGGTGCTTTCCATTTCTTTATTGTCTGTACATAGTCATCTCCAATGGACAATCCATTTTTGTCTGTCTGCCTAAAAATGTTGTCTCCCTGGTATACACAGCTCACATTTTGATGGTTTCAGCTTTATACCATACTCTTGGAATCTCTGAAGAACCCTCTTTAAATTTTCAAGGTGCGATTTAAAATCCTTACCAATAACCAAAATGTCGTCCAGGAAAGCTAGTACAATTTCCCAGCTTAATCCCCTCAATACCAACTGCATTGCTCTTGCGTATGTGGCTGGCGCATTGCACAGTCCAAAACTCATTCTGGTGAACTGGAATAACCCATGTTTCGTTATGAATGCCGTCTTTGGCTTGTCTTCATCCTTCATCTTTCCTTATAGTAGGCACTATTGGCATCGAGCTTGGTAAACCATTCATTTCCCGAAAGTGAATCGATGCATTCTTCGATGAGAGGCAAAGGAAGATTTCCTTCTTCATCACTTCATTCAGCTTTGGGTAATCTATGGCATATCTTACCGAACCGTCACGTTTGCGGATCAGGACCGGAGGGGAGGCCCACTCTGAGGTTGAAGGTTCTATCACTCCAGTATCTAGAAGTTTCTGGAGGTGTTTTTTCTCGTCTTCCTCAAACCCAACTGGTGTGCGTCTCCACCTTTGATGGATTAGTTTCGCTGACCCGGTGTCGATTGTATGTTCTACCTGATGAAATTGACCAAGATCAAATTGGTCTTTCGAAAATACGTCTTGGTACTCCTCAATTACTTGCTGTAGTGCCTCTCCCTCCTCCTCAGACAATTGTATTCTAGCTGAACTCACTAACTTACCCAAGTCTTCATTTAATTCTGTATGCTCCCTGGTAAGAGTGACATTTAGGGCTCGTACTGTCTCTTCAGATTCCATCTCCTCCACTCTGCAAGCTTGAGCTATGACTCTGCCTTTCTTTAATGTGTATGGGTTGTCAGATGTATTTATAAAACATAGAGTAGGACTACCTGATTCATAGAAGCATCTTGGCATTATTAGAGGTGTTGTGTCCTCCAATGGTTGTTCTACGATAAAACTTTGAAGGTTGGCATTTAGCTCTCCCTGAACATGGACTACTGAGTTAGCAGGGACTACAGTTCTACGAGGTAAAGAGACCTTCGCAACCATGGGTACTGCTCGTCCTGCTCCATAATATGTTCTAAGTTCTTCTCCATGTAGGGACAAAGTTCTTTTATTCCTCTTTAAATCCATCACTGCTTCCTGTTCATCTAGAAAGTCTAGATTATTAGAGGTGTTGTGTCCTCCAATGGTTGTTCTACGATAAAACTTTGAAGGTTGGCATTTAGCTCTCCCTGAATATGGACTACTGAGTTAGCAGGGACTACAGTTCTACGAGGTAAAGAGACCTTCGCAACCATGGGTACTGCTCGTCCTGCTCCATAATATATTCTAAGTTCTTCTCCATGTAGGGACAAAGTTCTTTTATTCCTCTTTAAATCCATCACTGCTTCCTGTTCATCTAGAAAGTCTAGCCCAAGTAACATGTCATCATCTATGGGTGCTACACAAACTTCTAATTGGTAAACTCTGCTTCCCAGTTTCAATTCAACCGGACCTACCATCATGATATTCATCTTCATTCCTCTTCCTGCCCCATGCATGAGTGATTTGCACAAAACCGGTGGTTTCTCCTCTAATTTTTCATAAGTCCTATCTGAAATGATTGTCATTTCTGCAGCAGAGTCTAAGACTGTGACCAATCTGTAGTTATTCACGTATACAGGAACTCGAAGCATTTTTGCATCTCCCGTCTTTATAACAGACAATGTTCTTCCCAAACTATCCATGATCTCATACGGAATCTCTTTGTCAATCAGGTTTTGTGTCCTGTTAGGGTCTTCTAGTCTCTGTTCTGGCTTCTCTGTGTTGGCTGATATCATGTCAACATTGCTTGTCACGTTTTCTTCACTTTTCAATTTCGTATTGCCATGGGTGTTCGCCAAGGTGGATTCTTGTGTCCCTTGCTTTTGCTGAGTTATTGTTGAATTTACTACGATGAGGGATTCCATTGGTACAGGAATATCAACGTGGACTGGTGAAGGTGTGGTAACCAGGGCAATCTCAATTTTTTCTATTATTTCAGCTCTCTCATGCTTCTGTTCTTTAACTTTTTCTGCATTATTATTTAATGGTGGGTGATAATTTTCAGCATGGGTCGGTTTTATCCCACTCTGACCGACCCTTACTTGTTTAAAGGCTTCTCTGTTTTTTCATTTTTTCCCTGGCCTTTGTCTCTTTGCTGAGTTGGCTTTAAGCAGTGTCTTGCAATATGGCCATGCCCTCCACAGTTGTAACATCTAAATGTTCCTCCCTTTTCTGAACCATACTGTTTTGACTGCGCATTGGAAACTTTCTTTAGTAATTCCTGGAGGGTGGCATTAGTTGTTTCTTGAAATATTGACATGCTCTCTACTAACCGTGCTATTTGTTCCTCCATGGTGGGTTTATTATCCTCCTTTTGTCTAACTGTTTGACACAGTGGTTCAAGATACTTAGTTTTACCTTTTGACCCATAAATGGAAGTGTCCAAATGTTGGCTGAGTTTAACTAGCTGGCAGGCTTCCTCAATGGTCTTAGGCTTCAGCATAGAAGCTGATTTCCCCGCTTCTTTATCATTGAGGGCCTGCAAAAATTTAGTGATGATCTGGGTCTGAATATAATGATCTGGAACATCCCAGAAAGCTTTGTCGGCCAAACTGGAAAGCCTATCTGCCCATTCATCTGTGGTTTCTGTGGGGCTTTGTCGCGCACTGTGGAACTGTACTTGAAGTGTTTCCATCTCATTGGCATGGTTGAAACGTTTTTCCATTTTCTGTATGACTTCCTAGTAGGTAACATCTCTATTGTGTCTTATCAGGTTGGTGACATATCGGCTGGCTGCCCCGGTTAGACACCAGCACAGCTGATTTCTTAGTTCTAAGTCATTCCATCTTGAAGAGTCAGTAAATATCTCAAATTTCACCAGAAAAGATGCCCAGTCTTCAATTTTGTCGGTTCCATCAAATTTGAAAGATTTAACCATTGTTGGTGGTGGTTGTGATTGTCTTGAACTGTAGGACATTGGTCGAGAATCTGCGATGAGAGACTGATGTGGTATTGGTGTTTCCATCAGGTCTGAGGGGGTCCAACTAAATTATCTCTGCGAACTGGTGTCACTGTTGTGTGTCTTGTGGGGGTGTAAGACTGGGTTGGTACATGTCTGCCAACAGTAAGGCCTGGTATATACTGTTGACTTGGTCTGGTCAACTGAATGTTCCGGTCATTATTGGCGCTGATTCTCTTGGTTCCTCTTCCCTCTCTTGCGAAGGAGTGGTCTTTATCCTACTCACTTGTCTAGGCATGGACAGCGTTGTGGTTTGCTGGGTCACTTGTCGTGGTGTTGATGTTATGAACTTCACCCTTCTAGGATTTGTAATAATCGGTGTATTGTTGTTGACTGGCATCGCATATCCATGGTCTTCAACAATATCAAGATTTGGTGGTCTTTGTGTGGACGCCTTCGATGAATGAAGGTCTTCGACTTTCATGTGTTGTTGTAACAACTGTGCGCTTGTCTGTTGGATTCTTTCTAGCTCATCCAACATTTCTTGTTGTTGTTCTGCGATGGCTACCATATCGTCTTCATGAATTGACTCAAGATTTAAACTTTCTGCATGATCTTGGGCAGTTGAAAAATCTATGAGGTGAGGTATTCTTTCCATCTTAATGTGCGGTATGGTCGCCAACAATTCTGGGGTTATGTCGGAGGTTTTTCTCAACTCCCATATTCTAAAGGCTGTCGCTTTTCCCACCGACGGCAGACCCAACAAGTCATCATAGCTACACACATTAATTTGTAATTTGTGCATAGATTCAGCCATGCTCTCTATATTTTCTGATATCTTGTCAATAAATTTAACTTTAAACCAATGATTGATTACTTTAAATTTGTAAAATCGATTTTACTGATTTTACTTTGACACACAATAGATGTATATATTTTAGAAAATATGTGTGGGACAATGATGCCAAGTGATGTTTATATTGCCATCTCAAATTGTTTATTTTTGTGTGTTATTGTTTTCAACTTTCATGAAATTAACATCTATGTCATTTATTTTATGACTCTCATCACTTTTTATCTTCAAATCAATCTGTGTTTTCGATTTCATCAAAATGGCGAACACGTGGTTTTATGACGGATGCAGCTGCAGTCTGCTGAGAATTTTTTCGTGTTGTGTATGTCAAACAATTCAGTCACCCGCACTACCAATTTATATTGTATTTCTAGGGATCGTGACCTGAATGTTTGTAATATACCTGACACTTATTATTCGCCGCCTCTACCTAGTCTCTTCGTATCGTCTCCTCTTATCGTCTGATCGTCTCGTCTTCTCTTATCTTCTCACTTCGAAACTGGCGGGTAATTCTGTCACAGCCGTGTAGACTCTAGAGAGATCTTTATTCCAAAAGGAGGCTTAGTGTTGAGTCCCGAGAAACCTCGGTGATGGCCGTGGTAATTACCGGAAGAATTCACTACACTTTCAAACGCTTGTATGCACTATGTATTCTTTCGGAAGTTATCATTAGAATAAGCAAAGATGTCCGATCTTTCCGAATGCAGTGGCGGGAAATTATGAAGCGGATCGGACCGGATAATTTTTTTAAACGGAAACAGCTCCGCATTTCCGGATTTTTATTTTATTGAAAACCCTATAAAATCGGCAATGCGGCGGGGTGAAAACGGATGCGCGCGGGCCTGAGAACCGTAAATCTAATTTTATATGGCCTAAAGTAGAGAAGTCTAAACAGCTTTTTGTGTAAGGACGTGAAAGTTTGCAAGATTTTCATTAAACACATAACAGTTGTACGAAACGTTCTGCTGTGTTGTCAGCATATCTTTTTTAGTTATTGAGTAGTCAAATAGATGCTGTGTTCACAATAAAACAAAAAGCTTGTACTTACATGTCAAGTTATAGCCTGTTGTCAGTGTGAAATAAAATTCTTTAAACTTCTGGTTAATTCATTTTCATGTTGCTTTTTGTTTCAGGTATGGTGAATTAGAACAGTATACATCATTACAATTCAAACCAGAGAGTCGCTGTGATATTGTTATAGATAAACCTACCATACTCATCAAATTAGATGCAGGTATATTGTCTAACCATCACTAATATCTCTATAGTTATTTAAATTAAGAGATCATTCAGTAAAACAGTGAAACATTTGTAAATTCTGAATGTATGGAAATCTTGTGTAAATCTAAAAAACAGTTTCAGTTACAATATTTAAAATTTATGTAACCGGAAAACCTGTCCAAACAGGTTAAAAGAAGTAAGTCCCAAAGGGTTATTTATAGGCAAGTTTAGAAGCTGAAGTACCTAGTGGGGACCATTGATGAAGAACCTAGTAGGGATCATTGACAAGGTCAGATGTTGAGCTAATTATTATTAAAACAGGTCAGTTCTAGGATCATTTATGATTACCTTTGTTGTTATATTGTAACCTAAAAACTAAGATGTATAACATATACAGAAATTACAGGGTAGATTATTTATTTACTGTGCCATCCTCCAAAAATGAAGTATGATTATACCCCCCGCTTGAAAAGCGGGGGGTATATAGTGTTCATGGTGTCCGTCCGTCCGTCCGTCCGTTACACTTTCTATTATTTGCAACTCCTCCTACACCACTGAAAGGAATTTGATGAAACTTACACAGAATCTTTGTCTCATAGTGCCATTGTGCAGGAGATATTTAACATTTTGATCGGAATGATATTTGGGGTTTCCCATAGAAAAACATGGACTTTGTCATTGACCTAAGGGGGTCCATATCTCTTATGTGCAACTCCTCCTACACCACTGAATGGAATTTAATGAAACTTACACAGAATGCTTGTCACATAGTGCCATTGTGCAGGAGATATTAAACATTTTGGTCGGATGGATATTTGGGGTTTCCCATAGAAAAACATGGACATTGTCAATGACCTAAGGGGGTCCTCGTGTCTTATGTGCAACTCCTCCTACACCACTGAATGGAATTTAAAGAAACTTACACAGCATCCTTGTCACATAGTGCCATTGTGCAGGAGATATTAAACATTTTGATCGGATCGATATTTGGGGTTTCCCATAGAAAAACATGGACATTGTCATTGACCTAAGGGGGTCCTCATGTCTTATGTGCAACTCCTCCTACACCACTGAATGGAATTTGTTGAAACTTACACAGAAACCTTGTCACATAGTGCCATTGTGCAGGAGATATTTATTATTTTGATCGGAATGATATTTGGGGTTTCCCATAGAACAACACGGACTGTCATTGACATAAGGGGATACCCATTTCTTATGTGCGACTCCTCCTACACCACTGAATGGAATTTGTTGAAACTTACACAGAATCCATGTCACATAGTGCCATTGTGCAGGAGATATTTAACATTTTGATCGGAATGATATTTGGGGTTTCCCATAGAAAAACATAGAGTTTGTAATGGACATAATGGGATACCCATCTTTTATTTGCAATTCCTCCTACACCACTGAATGGAATTTGTTGAAACTTATACAGAATCTTGGTCACATATTGCCATTGTGCATTGGATATTAAACATTTTGATCAGAATATTATTGGAGGTTTGCCATAGAAAAACATGGACTTTGTCATTGACATAAGGGATGCCATTCTTTGGGGGATTGGGGAGGGTTACATGCATTATCTGCAATTTCGCCTTCACGTTTAACTAGATAAAGTTTCAATTTCATAATTAAGAAAACCTGAATTTTCAAAGTAATTGTGAAGCGGGGGGATCAATGGTGAGAATTGCTCACAGGTGTTTTTACTCTAGTTATTATTATTATTAATGGTTGCCACCTCAACAAACGTAAATTGGGAATTTGATTGCCCGGCAGAAATTTTGGTCCCTCGGGTGTTCTGGGCAACTGTTACTTTTTATACCCCTGCTCGACAGAGTTGGGGGTATATAGTGGTCCTCATGTCCGTCCGTCCGTCCTTCCGTCCGTCCGTTCGTCCATCCACATTTGGTTTCCGGATGATAATTCAAAAAGTTTACATCCGATTTGAATGAAACTTTGGGATATTGTCATATATCAGGTTGGTAAGAAGCCTATCGATTTTGAGGGAAATCCGTCAAATTTCAAGGTCACAGTCCACGAAAAACGTTAGAAATTTTAACATAAAAGTTGTTTCCGGACAATAACTCAAAAAGTTTGCATCCGATTTGAATGAAACTTTGGGATATTGTTATATATCAGGTTGGTAAGAAGCCTATCGATTTTGGGGGAAATCCGTCAAATTTCAAGGTCACAGTCCACAAAAAACGTTAGAAATTTTAACATAAAAGTTGTTTCCGGACAATAACTCAAAAAGTTTGCATCCGATTTGAATGAAACTTTGGGATATTGTTATATACCAGGTTGGTAAAAACCCTTTTGATTTTGGGGGAAATCCATCAAATTTCAAGGTCGCAGTCCACGAAAAACGTTAGAAATTTTCACAAAAGCGGGGGTATCAGCGATCGCTAGATCGACTTTGTCTAGTTATCACTGTGATAAGCTGCAGTAGTACAAATAAATGTTACTGTCCAGGGGAACTATGTCTTAAATGGTATATTTTTGTTTTGTTTGTATATTGTTTAACACCACTTTTAGCAATTGTTAAGCTATGTAATGGTGACCAATTTTTACTGGGGGATGACCCTTCACTTGCAGCAGAAAACTTGCAGTCCTTGTCAGTTCAAGGTTGGAGTCGATCGCACTCTGCCCACAATTAGGCTCAAACTCACTGTAAATTGCTGTCATACCCCCATTCTGCCAAGTTTGGATTTAAAACATGTTGCTGCAAATGACATGAGAATTTATAAGACAGATGCCACAAAATAAACATCTTTTATTTTTGTGACTGTTTTCAGGTGTGAATCTTTATCACCATTTTTGTGACTTTGTCAACATCTATGCATCACAACATGTCAACAACTCATTTTCAACAGATGTTTATATAGTCATGTGGGATACAGTAAGTATGATGTCATACAAATTTATCGAACTGTTGTTTTTGCTCACAATTTTTTGAGATGTTAAGTTGGTTAAGACAACATAACCATTTTCAAATTGAATGTTTGTTGATGCTAACTTTGATAATTTTTTTCTTTACTGTGTACATCTGTGGATTGACTATTTATAGAGGTGTGGGGTGGGCTAGAGGGGGGTCCATTAACAGGTTAACAAGTTTTTATTCTCCCAAAACAGATAGAGTAAATTTAAAATAATGATAACAGATAACAGCAATTTACATTAGAAAACAGAAAACAGTGAGTTCAAAATAAAAAAAAAACCAGATAACAGCAGAATGTCATAGAAAGGCAATACTATTAACCGCAAACATGGTTTTTATTTTCATTATAACAGTTAACAACAATGTCAATTTTTAAGAAAACAGATAACAGCTAATGGTTGAGAAACAGTTAATAGTTGCTTTATCTTAAAAAAAAAACAGTTAACACACCTATAAAAATGCCAAAACACATTAACTGGTCTCACCACAATGGGGGAAGTGGGAGACAAAGTCGCCCTACTGGGACCTGGAGTCACCCTACAGCGCCTCAAAAGCGAAGTCAAAGTCGCCCTGTTACTTTCCTAAAGTCGCCAGATGGTTCACAGTAGATACTTGCATATGATCTGGTCCAAATGATTCACCCAGACTACCAATTTATCATTAAATGTGTAATTCCAATCAAAACTGCAAACAATATGCGTATTTAATATTTTTTCAAAGGATTTACGTCTTTCAACTGGATTACGCGCCATTTGTTTATTTACCGGATTTCACTAATTACCGGAAGTGAACAACGAAGAAAAGTAAAGTACAATGGCCCATACTGAAAAATCGTAATTTGTTTAATAAACAAACACTTTCAATTGGTTTCAGACTTCAGTTCTTTGAAAACATATTGTATTTTAACAATTTTATTTGATAAACATGAGCTGCACTTGAAAGAAGAAAGATGTATAGTAATTATTGACATCATGAAAAGTTCTGTAGATGGGTGTTCCATGAAGCAATTTTTGATCATCACAACTTTGTCCAAGTGGAAATGTGCCGAACAGAAGAATTATTTCTGGGTTTAATGTCATGTTAGTTTATCTATCTTCTTTGAAAATTTTGCTTACATAAACATGACTTGTTCATAACAATCTGTTAGAAATATTATGATGTATACAAGAACTTCATGAATGATGTTTATGTCTACACCTATACAAATATTTTTAGTTGATCTATTTTTATTTGTGAATACCTTGTATGGATACAAGTACTGAAGTAGATAGATTGTTTGTTTGATTGGGTTTAAAGCCAATTTCAGCAATTTTTCAGGTATATCATGGCGTCCAGTTTTTATTGGAGGAGGAAGCCGGAGTAACCGGAGAAAACCCCCGACCTGCGGTGGGAAAACTGGCAATCCTTGTCAATTTAGATTGGAGTCGAGTACACCCTACCCGCAGTGAGAATCGAACACACAATCTCAGTGTTGACAGACCACGTGATCAATAGTAGACGAACTACCTTGACAACTCCGCCACCGAGGCCCCCTGAAGTAGATAGAAAAATAAATTGCTATATCTGGTGCTTTTTTTCATTGATTTAATAATAATAAAGGTTACATGCTATTTGATATTGCATCTCATTAATAATAATGAAAAAGACAGGAAAAAACTGAATCTAAATGTGTTATGATTTAAAAACACGAGAGAAATCCACAATTATAAAAAAATGATGTAAATTATGAAAAATGTATATAACTGCTGCGAAAACTAATTATTTGTATGGTCCCCCTGACTTCTCCCTGTTGTCTCCTGAAGTCTCTTATCAGGGCCTTACTTCTCCCTGTTTGGCTGCCAGGGAGAAGTCACTTCTCCCTACTTTTTTAGAGTGTGGTGACCCCTGCATTAAGATAAAAGATTTTGGTACCCCCCCTTTATATATATTATACACATTAACCTGTATTTATGTTTAAATATGATAAATCAATATATTGTAAACTAAAGAAATTTAGTATGTTAAACTTTCATCAGATAAAACACATTACACCACAATCTTGTACATGTATCAGAAAATAGTGTCCCTAGATTTACTATAGAGTATAATAGAAACAGTGAAAATATTTCAAATAATAGAAACTACAATGGATGAGGATGAGTACCAAAAGAATGGTTTATTTCAGCATATTTACTTATTTCAGCATATGTACTATGTATTCATTATTGTAACATACATTATTTCTAAATTACAGAGTGACCTGTTTTATAGAGATTTCTTTGAAGTGACATGGAAAGCCTTTACTGACTATCCTGTTATTAAATTAAATGAATATGATGGAAAAAAGGTTAGTCATATTCCATGTTATGTTAATCTCACCCTGACCAAAGGTTCATTAGAACTTTTGCTATCACTTGGCGTCTGTAGTCTGTCTTCCATTGTCTGTCGGTTGTAAACATTTTAAAAAATCTGGAACCACTTGGCTAAATTTATTCAAACTTGGCTGCAATCATCCTTTGGTTATTTAGTTTCCAAATTTATTTAGGCTGTTGATCGATGGTTAAAGATGGCCACTAATACATAATATAAAACATAAGTTTGCAAAACACAATTTGGTTATAATTGTTTTAGAAAAAAACTGTTACCATAAATTGATCTTTTTTAAGCTCTATAAAAGTTCCTATTAGTCTAATGTTGTGTAATGACTTCTTGTAGGAGGTATTTCCGATAAATTATGAATTTTGACAAATTTTCAGTTTTTGCAATATAGCTTAAAAACTAAAAGAGCTAGATTCACATAGTAAATGCATGATGATGCCTACAAAACATTTAGTTGGTCCGAAATTGTTAGATCCACTCCTTTTAGTGTTATTTGGTCCGATATCTCCTAATAGGAGTTATTTCTGTTTAATGATGATTTTTTAAAGAAAATTTTTACTTTTTTGTCATGTAACCTAAAAACTAAATTCCAAAATGGTCAGCAATTCAAGTCCTACAATTCACTGTATAGTTTTTAACAGCAAAAATGAAACTACTAATTGCAAAATTTTCAGCAATTCAAATCCTACAATTCACATTTTCGCCCAGTAATAAGCTTTAACAACAACTGAAACTGTAAATTGCAAAAATTTAAAGGTGGTTAATGTCAGTTGTGTTCCAGGTGTGCATTACCATGTTCCTGGGAGCCTGTGGTCTGTTGTTTGCTACATTTTAAACTTTCATTTGAAAATACAAGTGTTAGTATATTTTGAGTATTTATTAATTACAATTGGCCTTAATTGTTTCAAATATTTTTATCCAATACTAAAAAAATCTGCAAATCAACATAACTACTCAAGAATATAAAGTACATAAACAAGAGTAATATAAGATTGACAGTGAAACGCTTCTGCTAACTTGACTCTTCTAAACAAGACATTTATAGATTATTTATGTTTTTTTAAACAAGATGAATTTTCTTATTGAAGGGTGACATCCCTGAGATGAGATGATGAGATTTCGAGTTTCAAAGAACCAGTTTAAAAAAACTGTAAAAAGATCTGTTTATCACTGTTTTGAAACATTGTGACGTTAAATCCTTCTCTTGTTTCTGTGCATTTTGATTTTAAACGTCATTGTTTGGTAATTCGATTATGACTACATCTTCTAAATTCCCCAAAATTTTCATTTCAGAAACCATAGGCTTTATGTACTAAAATGTTATTTTATAAGTAAAAAAGCCTTTTAGAATTGGGGTAAAAAACTAAACTAATCATTTTGCAATAGCAAACATACACAAAAAAGAACTATTGTACTTAGTGATTGCATTCTCTGCTACAAATCTAGAAAAGATATTGCAGGTTTTAGGAAGAAAAACGCACCCTTTAATTCCTGCTAATTTTGTCATATACACATTTTTCACAAATATTTTTTCCCTTGATTTGGTGACTATATTTTTTTATTTCTTCAAATTAGAGAGTAAGTTATCGTACATCGTTTTTAAAAAAATGTAGTTTTATTATCAATTTTTTGCCATCTGATATTTTGTGTATCCCAAATCCTTAACAAATAGCGGCAGGAACTAATTAATTCCACATTTATGCTCAAAACTTATATATTTTTAAATTCATTATGAGATAGTTGTCTCTTACATTTGGATAAATGACCTTGATTTTTAGCATAACCAATGTAAACAAAGATGGCGGCATTCAGTATCGATGTTGATTACAAATGATTTGTATAATAAATTGACGTTGATGATTTGTTAAATTTAAAACTATTCTTCTGTTCAATAAAGAAAATAAAGTTATAGATTTCAGTTGTATTTATTAAAATCAAAAGATGGTTTATAAATGAAATGACTAACATTTGGTACAAAAAAAATCAGCAAATAATCATACACTAGTTGGACGATCGCTGCTACCAAAATACACAATGCTGTATTTTCACTGTTACCTATCAACAGTTATGTTTCAGAGATGCTGTTATTTCATTGTTACCTATTTACAGGTATGTTTCCGAGATGCTGTATTTTCACTTTTACCCAGGATGAGATATGGATTGTTTTATAACATGCCGTTGGTAAGTTGTATTTTTTTAACATTTAAATTTCAAAATAATAATTTTTTATTTTCCATCATATGTGTCTTTGAAACTTTCCATAGTTATTATAATATTAAGTTAGTATTCATTTTCCACTCACTGATCTTCCAATTTTGTACTAATTTCGATATGTATTGATATTTGGTACAAATGATTGATATATTAGGTCCTCTACAAAATATGCTCATTATACCCCACACAACGAAGTTGCAGGGGTATAATGTTTTTGACTGGACCGTCCGTTAGTCCATCTGTCCATCCGTCTGTGATCACAATTTGTGGACGCAACTCCTCTGAAACCACTCAACAGAATTTTAACGAAACTTGGTATGCAAGAAGTACACCATATGTAGTGGTGCATATTACCAGGAATTTTTGATCCACAAATTTTTTGGGAGTTATGGCCCTTTGGACTTAGAAATTTGTGGAAAACCCCGATTCATCAGCTTGTGGACGCAACTCCTCTGAAAACACTCTACAGAATTTATTGAAACTTGGAAAGCAAGAAATACAGCATACGTAGTTGTGCTTATTACCTGCAATGTTTGATCCACAAATTTTAGTGGGAGTTATGGCCCTTTAGACTAAGAAATATGCCGAAAACCCTGATTGATCAGCTTGTGGACGCAACTCCTCTGAAACCACTCAAAAGAATTTAACGAAACTTGGTATGCAAGAAGAACACCATATGTAGTTATGCATATTACCAGGAATTTTTAATCTGCAAATTTTTGTGGGAGTTATGGCCCATTGGACTTAGGAATTTGTGGAATTTCATTATTTTTTATTATACCCCATGCAACAAAGTTGCGGAGGCTATAATGTTTTTAACTGGTCAGTCAGTCAAGTCCCTTTGTTTGTCCTATTCTTGTAAGCACAACTCCTCAGTAACTACTGATAAGAATTTTATTAAACTTGGTTGTAATGAAGCACCCCATTTGTGGTTGTGCATTTCAACAGGAAATTATGATACAATATTTTTTGTAGTAGTTATTCCTCCTTTAAACTGAGAAAATTTTCAAAATATATGTATATAACAACTTGTATGTGCTTATACTGATCACAATTTTAGGGAACTTTTTTTTTTTTTTTTTTTTTTTTTTTTTTACATTTGTAAAATTTATTATTTATTATCAATATATAGTACAGCACTAATAAACTAACAAAAACAAAGCAATCAACAAAACCAATAAACACAAGACAGCACATATTTTATATTTAAATATTATCAACAGTTTTATGAACATATTTATTCCGGATAATAATTGTTCCTCCTGGAACATTTTAGAATATAACAAAAGTTCCACGGAAAATTTCTTATATAATGATATTTCCATTTCTTTCTGGTGGAATTTTCCTTATGACATTGGATAAAATATTACATAATGAATGTTCCAACTGGAACTTCCGTTAATTATAATAAAAGATCTCTAGAACAAGTATTATGATGGAACTTATTTGGTGCAGGCCTGTCAACTTTTAAAAATCTCCATGGGGGTTTTTTATGCACCAAAAAAAAATTGCGCGCGAAAGTCTTTTCTTTTACAGATACATGTTCATTATTGTACAGCCAGCTGTGAAGGGATAAATATTTAACATATACATGTAGTTTGTTTTGCAATAAACTGTTCAATTCCTGTTTAAATTTGCAACTAAAGCCAAAAGGCAAAGAAATAAGGCTTGAAGGTGTCACACTTTATTAACAAAAATTATTTTACTAAGTCCATGAAGTCAGTAGCTGCATGCTGTGCAACATCATTAATACCCCCATGATCAACTTTGAAATCTTTATTACATAATTTACAATATGCATGTGAGTCACCCTGATGGGATTTACTCATTTCTCTAGAAAACGGCACGAGGACCGTTTTTTCTTACTCGGAGGAGTGGACAACCATGCTTAATTGAACTCATCTAAAACTGATGATATTTTGTGAAATGCCCATATATATATATACGAAACAGAAAAAATGAATACATTTCACGGTATCAAAACAGCATCCAAGCAGACATCTTTAAACCCGTTCCGCCCATTCAAGTTTTTTTCATTAACCCTTTTGATCTTTTTGATTGAGTAATTAAAAACCCCAATTAGGAATGTAGTTAATAATGGTTAAAATTAATTATTTTTTACCAAAGACTAATAAAATTACCGTAATCCCATTACGACAACAACACCCAAGCTCCGAATTTCAATTTAACTAATCATCCTATTAGGAACAAATTACTCATAATTATGTATCACTCGACTTTTGTATACAACAAGAAAAACAATAAAAATGTCAAATTTATGGCTTTAATTAACTCTACGCCACCAGGTCAATTGGTCTTTAGATGAAGCGTAAAATTAGCCGACATCGTTATGAAACGAATAATTTGATTGGATGTTGTGGATGCTGTGGACAGTTGCTTCCCATGGTTGAAAATCGTGATTTTCCAAATTTTATCGGTAGGCATTGTTCAAAATCGGGTTTTTTATCCATTTTCACAAAATCAAGACCCGAAAATCGGGAAAAGCCGCGAAAATCGGGAAAGTTGACAGGCCTGTTGGTGGGTAGAAGAGTTGCAGTTTGTGTATATAATTTAGGCGTCTTGTGATGGTCCATTCATTAATGGAATTAATGAAAAATTCTGCCTGCATGTATTTGGTAGTGGATCTCTGCTGCCGACTAAGTTTAGATTCTGTGATCATTTTAATTTTGGTGGGTAGAAGAGTACCTTCTTCTTGCAGTTTTGGAAGTATAGCAAGTAAAACGGCTTCTTCTCATCGCCGTTTCTCTTATTAATTCGACGAAAATAGAGACTACTTAGGGAAAAAATTTAAAATGTTGAATTGACTACATATTTATAATTATCAAAAACATTTATTGTGTAAAATTTAAATTAAAACCATAATAAAATTTTAAATTGAATCCAATACTCTGGATAAACAGCGAAAGCATATAAGTTGATTTTAAAAGAACTTGAAAAAAATCTCAAGCATGAATAAAAACTTGAAATTATTAACTACATGCACAAGAAAACTATATAAGCGTTCGTTATTAAAGGACAATTAAAAATAATAATTGGATCCCTTTCTTTGAAATTAATTGTTGAAAAAGCGTAATCTGTAATATTCCCAAACTGCAAAATATTTGTAAAAAGTTCGAATATTTTGAAATATTTTTTTTTTTTTTTTTATTTCTTTTTTGAGAAGTCAGGGTTTGAACAATACCTGACCTGACTATCACCACCTGACTAGGGTGTACAGGGGGAATTCAATACTAATTTATGTATTTGACTAATTTATCATTAATAGTACTACAATACTCATTCATTGATATAAAACAGAAAAAAAAAACAAAAGAAGATAATTATGAAGAAGACTCTTTCACCTCACACATCATTTTAGGGAACTTGATAGGTATGTGGGAGCGTGCTCACTAGGGTTCTTTAATTTCATCATAAACAGGTGAAGTACATGGTTGCCATGGGGAATTCTTGCTTCGGATCATTTTAAAAACTTATAAACTACAGCATAGGAGGTCAAAAACAAAGATTAATCATTTGTACGTAAACATTGTCACAATATGTTTTTCTATTGTATCTAGTAACCAGGTGAGCTATATTGCCCCTTTACAGACTCCGGGTTTATTTCCAGATTTTAGCAACCATCCTATTTTAGGGCTGTTCAGCAAAATATACATGGTATCCCGAGATGGCAAAACAAAAAAAATATACAATATAGATGGCTATCGTTCAATGGAAATTGCATCTATGTTCAGTTGCTTTACTTAATAAAATGCTTCTGTGGGTGGGTGTTATGTAACATTAAAAATTTTTGTTAAGCTGAGCCTTGAAATTGAATTGATGAATTGAAATAGACTTATCTTAGCAAATGTTTTGAAAGAATGTAAACTAGCATCCAATTACGTTTTCCAATTTTTCCTACTTCGGGGGCTCTCAGTAATTTAGGACTTTTTTTTAAAACTGGGAAAAGATCCCAAAATCTCAAACGCAATAAATAATAATGTCTGCCTCTTGGGATGTAGCACATGTTTGTTCCTCCTTCCATTCACCTCTATGGTTTGTTAGGAGTTAAAAAAAATTAAACTTCTATAGGGGGTCCTCTAATTTTCAAGTGCTGTTCCTGGGTACCATGTATGTTTTGCTGGAACAGTCCTAAGATGTAAATATGTTTGTTACCAAATTTAAGCAACTATCAAATTGTAAGAGGTATACATAAAACTTGACTCATATGATGGAGTGAAATATTTGTTCAAAATATTAGTATTAACATTCGCTAGACATTTTAAATCTGAGACAATTTTAGACTCTTCTAAGACTCATCATTAAACTTCAGATATTATATTGTACAAACAATTACTATGTTGAAGAATTTTTATAACCAAAAGTAAAACTAGTTATTCAGAATATGCCAATATCATCAATACATTCAAACAGACAAACTTTCAAAATAGTAAATGTGTGATTTAAGGCAGGAAATTTATTAAGTGGCTTAATCATTGAATAAACCAGTGATATTTCATGTCAGAACCACAGTGTAACCACTGGGCTCCTGATAATCTCTGGTACTAACAGTCCACAAGAAAAGGCATCCATTCAGTGGATGCATATACAATCTATTGAGATACCAAGGTTATACAATTTACTATGCCAGATATACAAGCAACAGCATGTAACTGCTATAGTTGAGTGTAAAATAGAATTATCAGGGATTTCTATTGTCATAAATAGTAACAATTTTTGTAGATTCCAGGTTGCCATAGCAGCAGTTTTTTCAAGGCTTTTAATCAACATCTGATGCACAGACTTCAAGTAAATCAAGATGGTCCATTGGTAGGTAAACCTATAAGTAGTTTCAATGGAGAAAATAATAGTCAAGTAAGTAGACTATACACATATGATGGATATGGATTCATGTCAACCACTGATATAGTTCTGCAACGAACTGCAAAACTGAAAAGGGTGTGTGTACCAATCTGTGCCAAGCTTGACATCAATGTTGTCGAGACATATTTTCTGGTTAAAATTGAAGTGTTTTATATTGGTGCATAAAAAATTAAAGTGTTTAAATGGTTTTCCAAAACAGAATGCTTCTTTATAGTGGAGAGTGTCCTAAAACAAGTTTTACTGTTATATCTTTGCAGAAAGAGAAGATAAGAGTGACACTGTTATCAAGAACCACAAAGTATAGGAAGATTTTAAATGAAGATGAGGTAATACATGGAAAGAAAATTGCACTCTTAAATGTACCATAAAAACTCACCCAATAAGACTACTGTGCTTATAAGACTATACCCCTTTTTCAGAAAAATTTCAGTACTTTGTCTTGCCCTCTTATAAAATGAATATCAAACCAGTAAAACAACTACACGAATGTATGAGTAATAACATAAAAATACTGCTAAGGAAGTAAGTAATTGTTGTCACCTAAATTGAAGCTTGCAATGTCTTCAGAGTGACAGAAGCTTATTTCAGTATTGATGGTTTTGGTTTGTTATTTACATGATCATTGAATAACATTTTTGTGTGTCCAATATCTTGTTCTTCATTTATCAAGAATAAACTTTTCCTTGTATGAAAAATAGTTTAGGCATCAATAACACTACTTATTAATTTGTAAATAGTTTGTCAAACAGTTATACATCTCTTCTTTCTTAAGGGCTATTCCCGAAAAAAATGTCACCAGGGGGCAGAACGCTCATGAAATTTAGGGGTACCACCGATAGATTTTTATTAAAACGTACCTCCCCCACCAACAATTTCCCATTTCCAATGAGCCCCCATACCAACATATTTTTTTTAATAAAAATCCTTTTTATGATTTGTTTTTATATCCTACAGATGTAAAACTGTATCCCTGTAAGTGATTAACATGTCAGAATAGACACATAAATGTTATGTATCATTTGCAGTTTTATTCTACAAAGTTGTATTTGACAGATAATTACCTACTTTTAACCTACTTTCATTTCTTTGGAAAATAATGGTATATAAAATTGAAAGAATGATGCAAGTCATAAATGAAAATTTATGATAACAAGTGGACTATCTTACAATTTAGCACATTTTATAAGATTTTATTTATACTGAAATAATAAATCTTTGTTCCATTGAGTCATTTGTTTGCATTTACTTTCTTTTAAGTGATTATGTCATAACATTTGACCATCAATGTGTAATTGCAAATTGTTCATCCTGAAATAGTGTTTTGAATACACTTCTCACATTGTATAATTAACTCAAAGGACAGACTACTGGTATACATTTATGATCAAATGTGCTTTATGAAAGATTTCAATATCCTTGCAATGTTTTTAATATATACAGATCTATAGTTGAATAAAACCAAAATTACAACAAGTTCCAGCAACAAGTTTAGCTTTCCTGATGATCCTCTTTTAAAGACTTATTAGACATTTTAGAGTGCTCGAGCAAAAGGTTGTAAATATCAAACACAAGAATTTGAAGCCAAATATGTCAAATGGGAAGCCAATTCATAGTCAAGAATAACCCTTGTAGGAAAACCTTAAAATTCAAAGCAAATAATTGTTTCCAATGGCATTGTCACAAAACTTGACAATCTTTCACAACATGTACTGTGGACACATTCTGTATCTACCTCACAGGTGTTTACAGATTCAGGTCTGGTACAGTTTTTCCTTGATTGACAGCTTCACAATGGATGCAACTAGCAGGAACTGCTTACCCTTGAAGAGAACCAGAGCCTAATTTTTGTCCCCCGGGACATAGGCATCTGATTTCTTGTGAACGAATTTTCTGGGCCAAATCCTTTGATACTAGGTGGGATTTGTTATAGATGTACAAACTATACCGCCATTTTGATTCTTCAATTTTTGTAGGATTTGTGGGTTGATTGTTTGGTTGTTTGCTTTACGTCCAGTGAGCAGTATTTCATCTATATTCAGGATGAGAACAAATTAACCAATAAATCAATGGAAAAGAGGTTTGGGATGGGACACAGGGAACACAATGTTGATTGCTGATGGAAAAGTAAGGAGTATTGGGTAGGATCGGAGAAACCTCTTGGCAAAATGCTTTGAAACTTGGTAGAATTTGTTGCCATGATGTGTAGATAACCTCCGTCCCATGAATGTTTTGTTGGCATAGCCCTTACTGGCTTACTGCATATTATCAAGTGAGATTAACTACTTAAGATATAACAATTTTTTTCAATACTTAAAATTTTTGACATTGTCTTTCAAATTAATGTTTTTCTTCTCCAGAATTGAAGCTAGTAACAAAACTAGGTCTGCCTTGTTATTCTGTGAAACTCATTTTTTCCCTACTAAAACATAACTTCAGCTCCTCTTTTGTAAATAAACATAGAGTTTGAAAATTTTTTCATGGCTTCTGACCGTCCAGACTTGGCAATTTTCTTTTCCTCTTGTTGCTGTACATAATCAAGTATTTTTTCTAGAGCAATTCCAATCATGTCACTGAAAGAGCTTAATTCTGAACCAATGAGAATGTCTATTACATAGTTTATATTTTTGGATGGTAAAAAAAAGTCAGGAACTAATAACCATTGTGGCAAGTTGGATTTTGCAAAGGCAAGTTGTGATGGTCTGGAAGAAGGTTTTCATCCATAATTGGCTGGATTTTAACTTTGTTCACTGGTTTTCCATGCCATGCATCATCTGGCCTATATACTGCATATTCATGGTGCCCATCCCAAGTGTTTTCAGGGTTGTGTGCCTTATTATAAATTGATATTGCAGTAAAACATTTAACACTTTCTCTTAAGGAAAAAATTTGACATATTTTATCCCATATTGGACCTTTTTGGGATATTTTGAAATTGTTTTGAATCCGATGATTGTCTATTTTTAGAAACTCCTTAATTTTTTTATCCAACGATCCCTCAAAAACCCATGAAGATTCATCGGGAGCCAAATAGGACTTCATTGTTCCTCCTGCGTATGGTGTGCATCCTCTGCTGCAAATTTCATATTTTCTTAATATTTTGATGTGCTGAAACAACCATTCTCATCAGTCTCTACATCATTGATAGCATGGGAATCTATTTCACCCAACTGACTTAAAGCCCTACTTTCACCAACATGATATCTTTCTACCGAGTGCAGTTTGGAGTCTCCTTCAGCATAAGAAATAACTTTGACTCTGTCTAAGTCCAGTAACCTTCTAAATAAAGTCATTAACATTTTTGTTAATTTGATTCTGGGGTGCTCGTTGCCACCACCATCCACAGTAAAGATTATTTCTGTAGCAAACTTCTTGTTGGATAGAAAATAGTCTTTAAATTCTGACATTACAAATAGAGTTTCATTAAGATGACGGAAAGCTCCTTCTTTTTCAAAAAAGGACATTTTTACTATACTTATTCCATCTCCAGCTAACTGTGACCTAGAAAGAGGAATGCCTGATAATTGATTAATGTATTCCTGTGATTCTGTTATTCTCTCAATCAGTTGATATGTAGTTATGGCCAAAGTGCGGTTTTTATCTTTTTCCCAATCATGATCTGAGTATGTAATTTTTTTCCAAGATTTACTTGGTCTTTGCACAATTTCCACATCAATATGCACCAATGCTTTGTTGTCCCTTGCAATACCAACTGCTTTCCTATTAAACATGTTTTTGAAGGTGTAATTCATACTTGCTTTAGCAAAGTGACTATTTATAGACTTGTGCTTCTGTCCATCTCTTTCTCAAAGATATTCCTGGGTTTATCCCTTTACCCTCAGGATGACGTTTAGCCTGTTTTGTTCGGAAACGGAAATTCTCAGTATAAGTATATGCAGTTGATAATTTAATAGGGATGTTGACAACTTGATTTAAAACAGAAACACAATGTGGCATGTCAATCCAGCTCTTTTTATCAAAGAATAAAGTGTCACAAATGAACCAAGGATGCGAGCTCAACCCTTGACCTGCAGAATCAAATAATGACAGCATTATGGAGGCTAAGTCGGGGTACTGTTCTGGAAATGATGGATGGCCTGATCTTGGTAATCGTATTGATTGACAATTTTTTCTTTTGTTTGATTGAACTGAAGATTTTTTTAATTCGACTTCAGCATGATTAAGAGATTTCTTATTAAAAGAAATCCCCAAGTTCCACTTTCCCATAATTTTTTTGGACATCAGATTACATAAAACCACTTTCAAAAGATTGCGGTCATATGATGTGGTGCAATATGCCAAAGCAGGCTTCAAGAAATCAATAGATAAGAAATTGACTTCATCTTGAATAATCTTTTTTCTAACAGGCCAATCAATTTTTACCATTAACTTGTCCCAATTTATGCTTTCAGACTTTTCTACAATATACAAATGTAGCTACCCCTGCTGCCATACACCGGTATGACTGGTAATTTTCTGATGAATAGATCTCTCACTTCTGAAGATTTGTAGGCTTTCATACCAATACCATTTTGAGTCACCCCAAATGATTTACATTCAGTTTTAACAGTCAAGAAAAATGTATGCATCACGTAAGCACACAAATTCCATTATCCTTGAGTTTTTCAGCTAATATTATAAATCCATAACTTCTAATTCTTTTTGAATAGTGTAATTTCTTGTTGTTTACAGTTTTAATATGGTTTTTGACTGCTAGAAAAAGGACACATTTTGCCATCATACCACATACAACATTTGTTTGCATTAGACAGCCAATACTAATAGCCTAATTTTATGTTTTCATGAAATATTTCAACAAACTTAATATCATTACATTTTGCATTGTGTTCCTTCACAATAGTTTTGAATATTAATAAGCATATCCTGACACATGCACTAGACCCTTGATCCAAATTCTTTCCAACAGTATTCTGGCATAGACCTGGTAGAATGACCTCAAGACCATCTTCTGTCTGAAATGTTTTATATGCAGTAGCATTATCTTTTTTGGCATTCTAATCTTTTTATACTCCCGCTCGACAGAGTTGGGGGTATATAGTGGTCCTCATGTCCGTCTGTCCGTCTGTTCTTCCGTCCGTCTGTCTGTCCGTTCGTCCACATTTGGTTTCCGGATGATAATTCAAAAAGTTTACATCTGATTTGAATGAAACTTTGGGATATTGTTATATATCAGGTTGGTAAGAAGCCTATTGATTTTGGGGGAAATCCGTCAAATTTCAAGGTCACAGTCTACGAAAAACGTTGGAAATTTTAACAAATAAGTTGTTTCCGGACAATAACTCAAAAAGTTTACATCTGATTTGAATGAAACTTTGGGATATTGTCATATATTAGGTTGGTAAGAAGCCTATTGATTTTGGGGGAAATCCATCAAATTTCAAGGTCACAGTCCACGAAAAACGTTAGAAATTTTTACAAAAAAGTTGTTTCCGGACAATAACTCAAAAAGTTTGCATTCAATTTGAATGAAACTTTAGGATATTGTTTTATATCAGGTTTATAAAAAGCCTTTTGATTTTGGGGGAAATGGGTTAAATTTCAAGGTCACAGTCCACGAAAAACGTTAGAAATTTTAACAAAAAAGTTGTTTCCGGACGATAACTCAAATAGTTTGCATGTGATTTGAATGAGACTTTGGGATAGTGTTATATATCAGGTTGGTAAGAAGCCTATTGATTTTGGGGGAAATCCGTCAAATTTCAAGGTCACAGTCCACGAAAAACATTAGAAATTTTTACAAAAAAGTTGTTTCCGGACAATAACTCAAAAAGTTTGCATCTGATTTTAATGAAACTGTAAAATATTGTTATATATTTTGTTGGTAAGAAGCCTATTGATTTTGGTGGAAATCTATCAAATTTCAAGGTCACAGTCCACAAAAAACGTTAGAAATTTTTACAAAATGCGGGGGTATTAGTGATCGCTAGATCAACTTTGTCTAGTTTCCATCTACTTTAACAGGCTCTTTGTATTTATACCAAATTTAGCTGAAGTTTCTGTTGCAATGACTTCTACAAATTCCTCTCCATCTAGATTCATAAGGACTAAACTTCACGGCCTTCTGTGTCCACATCAATATTGACTACAGTTGATGTTTTGGTCTTAGCATGTTCCTTGTCCAAAATGATGGGCAGAGATGCTTTAATGGTTATAGCTGTGTCGTCAGTCTTGCTGAGGTCCAGATCAACTGGTGTAGCTCTTTCCTTAAGCTCCTTTGCAGTTTTAAACATAACTTTGCTGATACATGTACTAGTTTTGGTTTTCTTCCTCGCTTTTTGTCAGACGGTCCATTTTTGTTCCTGTTGTTAATTTGGTTGCTCCAATTTTTTGAAATATTGTCTAACAGGACGTTTTCTAATCTGACATAATTTTGTAACTTTTTAATATGACACCTATTTGAATTTTTGTCCTGATGTGTAATTATTCCTTTCCTGATTCTGTCATGAAGAGTTCTCTTCCAATTTTATTGTTATTTCAAGTCTTGTATTGTTTGTATTTTGACTTTAAGGGGATTACTAAGGGAAAGGGGAACTAAACCTATATTGCTGACCATGTTTGATAAAGGTGTGAACTATCTCTCTGCTAATTCTACTTCTTTCAAGGTGTAAAACGGTTAATTCCTGTTTAGAAAACAAGATGAATGGAACATCTTATGAAATCTATAATCATCTGCTATGTTTTGTAGTTATTTTGAACAAAATGTGTTTTGAAGTTATTTATGCAAATTGGTATATATTTCAAAGTTTGTTGACATATTATGATTTTGATAAACATTTATAATTCTGACATGTCATGAGCGGTCCATAGAAATACCCAAGAATACCCCAGAATACCCAACAATACCTCATCAAACTACAAAATTGACATGAATGACAACAAAAATGTTTATATACATTTAAGCCATTAAATTGGTTCATAAATGAGCAAAATCGGTCAGTCTGAATTTGTATTGTGATTCAATTGGCATGCGCTGCATAATCCTTTGATGTAGTGATAAACCTAGTCAAGCCCATTCCTGCGTGTGGCGGTTGTTTCAGCATTGACTTATTTTATGAGCATAAGTCTATAATAAACATAGTTACGCAATTTATAAATAAATGTTAATTGCAAATAACATTTTCTTCACAGCTGAATAATCACACTATTGGTGTCACACTGAAAGCGGCATTCAACCTCGTTTATTGTAAAACATATTTATATAAATATTTCAAACATATTTATATCAATATTTCAAACATATTTATACAAATATTTCATACAAAAAGCATACTCAAGAAAAATAAAGAGTACATTAATAACCTAAATATATAAATGTTAAAGCAATGAAGTACTAAAATTATTTCGGTTCTTCTACATGGCTCCAATTTCGATTTTTTCTATATTTAAATAATATTTCTCATCTGCAATATGTATTTTGTACACAAAAACATTGTTCTCATGTCTATTTTGTAGTTTTATGAGGTATTCTTGGGTATTTCTATGGACCCGTCATGAGGAACTCTTACTCTTAGATACCGGTAATCTGATTATCTTTAGAGACTGAACATGTGCTAAGCTGTAAATAAACATTTGATTATTAAACTTTTGAAATTCTGTTTATATCTCTTTCACGTATGGTTTAAGTATTAAATTAATTAATACATAATTTTATCTAATTACTTTAATCTAGTAGATCTTATTTTAATTAGGACAATGTAAGCTAAGTGTCATGACTCAATAAACAATCACAACTAGACCATAAAAACTGTATATCTTCAACTATACAACGTTTTGTTTTGGAGAAATTTAACAATTCCTCAGGGGATTGTAAAATTAAATTGCAATTTCATAATTTGTCCATTTAACCTTTTGAGATACATATGAATTTTACCCCTTAGTGGCTGGCCATTTCTTTCCAATTTCTCTAAAAAAGTCCTCTTATAAGCAGAGATATATAGTATGTATCAAACATTTTTCTCCAAGTCTGCAGTGCTGCTTGATGTATTCCACTTTTGGCTTTGTTCAGTAATTTGTAACCTTACATTTTTGGGAAGGTTGCGTAGCAAACTTTCCCCTTGCTAACGCTCTAATACATAGAAACTACTGCGACCGGCGTGTAATCAAACCTTACGCTCGTAAAATATAGGTCACATTTGAGGAATCTATCAATTTCATGAATCGGTGCACCACATTTATCTTGAACAACTTTACTATACATGTCCTTTCGTATGTCTCATTTACTGTATAATTGATAACTAATATTACGATTTCAACTAATATTCCATGTTCATCCGCGAGAGACAGACTCGTTACACTTTTTGGTTTCGGAAATCAACGCGATATTTGGCAATCCTCGCGATAGCTGTTCACTGAACCGACAAATGTAGTACTGACAGTGGCACCAGTCTAATAATATTTGACGACGTTATTATGATTAAAGTGATTTAATGATTATTTTATGCGATCGTGTGGTCGTCGTTTCATACGGTTTTGCATTCTATTTTTTACGTGTTTAATTAAATGAAAATCAACACAAAAGTGTGTGCTTTGTCGATGTACAGATTTGCAGAGCAGCGCCATCTATAAAATTTTTTAAGGTTGGGAGAATGGCATGTAGAAGTTTCGTAAATAAAATACAAGTATATTTAAATATATAACAATTTCTAACTAATAAAAATGTATTGAAAAAGATATTTTGGTGTTTATGACACAAGAATAGTAAATGCATTATTCGACATCGGTGATCAATTGCACTCACCATTTCGCTACATTATTTCGTAGTAAGCTGACACAATATTTGTTCCCGGTCCTTTTGATTAATTTTTATAATTGGTAATTCATGCTGAACCAGTAATATTACTCGTTACACGAGTCGAAATTGGTCAACACCCATCGTAATAAGCCAAAAAACGTACCAATTTTCCGTGCATGTTTACCTCACGAAATTGCCATCGTTTTAAACGATGTTGCATTTTTATGCTTTAAGTATCTAATTAAACGAAAGGCAAAACGATATATTTTTCTTCATTTTGTGTGTTCCTTCAAACAAAGGAAGATGTGATCAAGTCAATGTGTTTTAGCAGACGTTTTTTGAGTGACAAATAAAACCTCTTAGCGCGTATGTTCGATCTTATATTCCTTATGAGATCCAAAAAGGTGCAAATTGAAATCAGCAATTATTTTTTAACATTTGTTCAGCCTTTTGAAATGCTGTTTTTTAATTTGATAGAGCGATTTTCCAAGGTTAATTTTGACCAAAATTAGAATGGGTGTAACTTGGAGCAAGCGACTATTGTCCGTTTGAAAACTTTGTGGTAATGTCGTTTGCGGTTTAGGCGCAAATGCCATAGAACGTCACGAAAGCTGGCGGTCTTTTGCAAACATCGTAAGACACTTGTTGAAAACAAAAAGTGTCAGATTGCGTAGCAAAAGTCAAGTACATGTAAACAATAAGCATAGTATGGAATATGTACAGTGGAAATTTTTTTAATATCGCATATTGAATATTAATTTTAAAAAATGCAAGCAGAAAAGCACTCCATTTGATTGTGTCTTTTAGTATAAGCTATTAACACACTGTTTAAATTTAAAACAAACTAGTTGACATGCATTCAATTTCTGATTATAAAGATATATGTTGCCTCATACAGTCGTTTTTGTTTGTTTGAATCCGGGGGATTTATAAAAATTGATTTACATGCGCTTTTGAATAATACTGGCTCAATCTTGTTATAGTGTGTGGGACTCGATATAACAAAATCGACCCAGTATCATTCGAAAGCACATGTAAATCGTCATGCACAGATCCCCGTGTTGTAATTGTTTAATACCACTTTCAGCAATTTTTCAACTATATTTGGGCGTCCTGTTTTTATTGAAGGAGAAAGCCAGATTGTAGGAGTCTTTTAATAATTGTCAAGATTGAAGTTGAGCACACCCTGGCAGCAGTAAGACTCAAACAAGTGCTGACAGGCATTCGATCAATAGTAGATGAATACTTCCTTAACCACTCGGCAAACTGAAGCCCTGGAGTATTACAGAAATGAATTATTTTAGTTTTGAATATTTTAGAAGCTTATGCCATTGCTTACATTTATAGGGAGACATTTACATATATGTACATGTATTTGATGCAAGTTATATTCCAACCATATAACAGGTGCGATTTTTATGTCTGAAATGGGCAGCAGCAATTTGTCTTATTTATTAATATATTTATAACATTTGTTTGCCATTTTTTGATGTAGGGGATACCTATCTCTTATCCACAACTACTTCCACCACTGAGTGGGATTTGATGAAACTTTCGCAGATCTTTGTCATATGTTGGAATTGTGCACCTGATTATTTAGAGTTTGAGCAACGATTTTTGGAGTTTCCAATAGCAAAGCCCTGGACATTGCCATTCAAGACATAAGGGAGCTGGGGCTATCAATTATGAGGATTGCAAAGTTTTTTTCTAGTCTTTTAAATTTATATCTAATATGTTTCTAAATTTACCTGATTTATTTTACATCGGTTTGTTTTATTGCCTGTCAAACATGAGGCAGGAATCTCATTTCATAATTGCGAAGCAACCTTTCCTTCGGTGCATTCTGCACTTTGATTATAAGAGTAGCTTATAGATAAAAGGTGACAAGATGGAACAATGTGTGGGATACATAAACTAGATAAAATTAAAATTGTTTATGGCTGTGAATTGAATTTTTTATAATTACCCTTTCATATATTTTCCATTCAGTTTGAATAATTATTTCAGAGATTTCATTATGTCTCGCCCACTTCATGAGGAGACATATTATTTTTGTCCTTTCTCCATCAAAAAGTTATTCTGCTTAACTTCTCTGAAACTACTCAACCAAATTTTAGGAAACTTGGTATGTAACAAGTACACCATATCTATTTGTTCACATTACCAGGAAATTTTTATCCTCAAAATTTTGTTGGAGTTTATGTGACTTTGTACATAGATTTTTTATGAAAATCCACATGGGTAAAGGGGGAGACATCGTTTTTTATATGCCTAACAAACTTTAATAGAAAATTTATTTTCTCCATTATAGTTAGTTAGCACTATGAAGACAGTAGGAGAATTTGAAGTGAAAAGAGTAGATTTTAATCTGTAAGTTTGTTTTCATATACAAAATTAGTTTTGTAGAACAGAAAACACTTTTAAAATTTCACACTTGGACTTTGTAATGGCTTTCAGCTATTTTTAACTACAGTTGTACATAGTAGTATGGAAAATAGTTACATTCCTTATTAAATGCCTTGTCTTGTTGATCAACTGCTGTAAAATTATATACTGTTATAACTTGGTTAACATGACCTCTAAGGTAACATTGAAAATAGGTTTATTACTCATCACTAACTATAGGTTCGATTAATTTGAAATTATCTTCCATGCATTAGCCTTATTGCCTAACATAGGTCATCTTTAGGCAGATGTTATAAATAACTGTCAGTTTAAACAAGAATTGCTGCATGTCTCAATTATACAGTTGGTACTATTCTCACCCAGAATGCATAAGAATTGTGGGTTAATTCCCTGGTTGGTCACATTTATGAGACTTGCTGCATCTCTTTTCAAAACGAAACAAGATTAGTTCATTGGGATCCTCTAACTGCTGGCCGTTATTTCAAAGAACCAGTACAAGAAAATCAGTTCCCAGCAACATACAATTATTTTGAGTTAAAATGCTTTGCTCAGTATTAAAATTTCTTAATTTACTTGACAACAGTGTAAATCGAAAGTTTTGATTGAATGAAAATAAAAAAATTTTCAGCTGAGAATATGTTTATGGCCTGGGTACCATAAAAATTTCTTTGCTGAGAATATCTTTCTTCTCAATTTTAGCCAATCGTAACTTTTGATTTTCTCTGTTTTCATGCTAATTGAAAAAAAAAACATTTTAAAGGTTTTATGGCACTGGGGCGTTATCCACTGCAGAGCAGACATACTAAAACAAAAAGTCTTGATATAATGTAGCAAAAAAGTTCCCATTCGGCAATCAAACAATAATAAAACAACTCAACAATGAGTAATTTAAATTTTGTTCCTGCACATGACTTGACTTGTTCATTGGGTATTGTCAGTTTTGTTCCTACACATGACTTATTCCTTGGGTATAAGTGTCAGTTTTGTTCCTGCACATGACTTGTTCATTGTGTATAAGTGTCAGTTTTGTTCCTACACATGACTTGTTCCTTGGGTATAAGTAGTGTTGGGGAATCGGAAAATTTTCATAATCGATTATCGGAAATAATCGAAAAGACATAATCGATTAATAATCGGAAAATCTTTTTTAGTGTATCAATTAACATTTTATAAAATCCAAAATATTCCCAAACCCTGGATTTGGTTTTTCCAGGGTATGAATAAATTTGTCTAGTCTCGTAGTTGTTGTTATTTGGGTCATGATCGACCGCTTCGACCTTGTCATCCATTTTACTATACCCGGAAACGGATCGGACAGGTTAATTACAGAACAAAACCGGACAGAATTGAATTTCCGTATTTCGATCGGCGATGTCTGCGACATCCGATTTTTATTTTGAACATCGATTAGTAAGATCGGCGGGTGAAAAACGACAGTTTATCGATTGTAGGCGATAATCGTTCCATCACTAGGTATAAGTGTCAGTTTTGTTCCTGCACATGACTTGTTCATTTGTCATCAGTTTTCAGCTGTTATATAGTGATGTGGCATAATTTTAGTTTCCCTGACAGCGGTAGTTGTTAAATAACCAGGTTTCATTGTAGAATTCACATAAAAATTTATGAATTTATCTTTTCACATTTCTTTTTATATTGTAGTGAAATGTCATTCTTGGACCAAGTCAAGGTAAGTTATACAGTTATTAATAACTATAAAATTTGTCATGTTTTTGTTCTTACAAATAGCAAGAAAATCAGTGCTATTCATCAACAAACCATACATAATTTATCTGGTTTTGTCTATTGCACTTTTTGAATTGCCTTGGAAAACATTCAATAATGACCTCGGATTGCTGAAAAATTGCTGAAAGTGGCGTTAAAACACCATTTAAACAAACAATAATGACCTCGGAAGGCTGTTATGGCATGCTCTGTTGCCTCGGGTCATTTCAGCCATCATCTGCCATTATTACGGACCTTGGACATATAACAGACCCATTTTCCTACCACAGGTTGAGGGTTTTCTCCGGGTACTCTGGCTTCCTCCCCCAATAAAAACTGGATGCCATGATATAGCTGAAAAATTGCTGAAAATGGCATTAAATACCATCAAACAAACATATAACCAACCCATTAATTAATATTATAATTCATTATCTTTCCATTTAACCATACCAAATGTCACCTCTTTATATCTATTCTGTCACTTATCAATGTTTTAAACGTTTTTGTTATGTAACATTAATTAAACTATAAACATTTCCATTACAGATTTCACATAACAGTGATATATTTATTGGTATGCATGGTGCAGGGCTTACACATGTTCTGTTCCAACCAGACTGGGGTGTTCTGATGGAAATGTAAGTATTAGGTTTGCATTAAATTACATTGGAATCTCCTACTTAAATGAATAAACTATATCTGTTAAGCCAAGCAAATAATAGTGTGATAGATTCACACTATCATTTCTTTGGCATACATTCACGCTATCATTTCTTTGGCCAGTTTTCCTACCGCAGGTCGGGGGTTTTCTCCGGGTACTCCAGCTTCCTCCCCCAATAAAAACTGGACGCCATGATATAGCTGAAAAATTGCTGAAAGTGGCGTTAAACACCATCAAACAAACAAACAAACAAACATCATTTCTTTGGCATATGTGTGATACATTCACAGTATCATTTCTTGGCATAAGTGTGATACATTCACAGTATCATTTCTTTGGCATAAGTGTGATACATTCACAGTATCATTTCTTGGCGTAAGTGTGATACATTCACAGTATCATTTCTTTGGCATAAGTGTGATACATTCACAGTATCATTTCTTTGGCATACATGTAAGTGTGATACATTCACAGTATCATTTCTTTGGCATACATGTAAGTGTGATACATTCCCAGTATCATTTCTTTGGCATAACTTATGATTCATGATATATGACTTCAAAAACTAACAAAAACAAAGATTATTTAAAATAGCACTACACATACAAATAACTAATTATAAGAAACCTGATACCCAAATTAAAGTGAAAAGTTACAAATAAAACTCTTTTTTTTTATTGATAAAAAGATTATTATCAGTTAGATTAGTTAAGTAAGGTAGTTATTCATCTATTAATCACACGCCTGTCAACATCGTAGTTACATTACTGAAATTCTTACTGGGGGAAAGGTGAACTGGACTTTAACCTTTATTGTCAAGGATGGTATTTTTCCAGCCAGAGATGGAGGGTTTTACCGGTACTCCTGTTTCCTTGCTCAATAAAGCTAGACATCATGCAATAACTGAAAAATTGTAGAAAGTGGTGTTAAACTCTATTTAAACAACACACAAACAATACAAGTTAAGCTGTACAGACCCACAAGAGACTTTTTTTATTTAGTTGTTGCAATACATGTATTTCTCCCAATGCACCATATTTTTATTTTATATGCTGTACATAATTGTGTTTCAGATATAATTGTGAAGATAAAGATTGTTACCATGATTTAGCCAGACTGAGAGGAGTTCAATACATGACATGGGAGAAAAAGGAAAAACTTGTTCAGGAGGATGAGGTGGGTTTGCTTAAGCATTGAAAAATAATTGGAATTTAATATAGGACATAGACAAATTATGATACATTTATATTTTGAAACTATAAACAACAGTAATGTAATGCTCAGTACACTAACTGGTCTATAATTACCAACAGCGAGTTGGATATTCTTTTTGTAATATGGCACTCTAGCATACTTAATGCTTTGTGGTAATACAACAGTGAATATAGATTGGTTATATTCCCCTTCAATATACAGGTGCCATCATCTAAAAATTCAGCCTCAATCTCTTCTAAACCTTTACTTTTGAGATATTTTATAATAATTTTTTTATAAAACATTTTCTTACATGACAGGCTATGTTAAGAGTCAGTCCATTCAGCTACAATAATGTAGCTCCTTTTTTTTTCTCTTTTTTTTAATGGACAGAGCTACAAAGAGGTCCCATTACTCGTAATGGAGCAAAAACACTCTTGGAATTTAAACATATTTTCCGTTATTAAACTACTATTTTTGTTTAATATATATTTTTCCCTTTCTCCTCTGTAAAGCTGACATTTCTACAATGTCTAATTAAATAATTTTAACACTTTTTATGTGCATAAAACCCAAGGTGTGAATCACTTCCGGCTTGCTCCATTGCGAGTAAGGGCACCTCTTTGTAGCTCCATCCATAAATTAAAAAAAAAGGAGCTACATTATTGTAGCTTAAGTCCATTATGGTATGGATTTCTGTTATAAAAATTGGGAGAAATTGTACAATGCAAACCTTTGACACAGTCTTTTACCGGACAAATTCAATGTTTCATTGATAAATTATAAAAATTAATTTACCAGTAACACAGAAGAAATACAGCATGGTGCCATAAATGAGTCAACTTTTTTAATGGCCGCCATAAACAGAAAATCAGAATACAGAACTTTAAATAAAAACTGACCTTTTATTTTTAACTTTATTTTATTAATACTTTGTAATGTCACCTTCTGAATCAAAACTTGTCGACAAGGCGTGGTAAGCTTTCATACAGTCTGTGTATGTACATTAGTGGAGTTTCTAGCCAGGCTCGCATCAGTTCACGTTCCAAATCAGTTTTAGAATGTATCAAATAAAGTCTGTTTTTTATTTTATTCTTGATCAAAAGCCAAATATTTTCAATCGGACTAAGGTCTGGTGATTGAGCAGGCCAAATTAGTTGAGGTAGATCATTTTGTCGCTTCCACTCCTCCACAGCCCTTGACCGATGACAGGGTGCATTATCGTCCTGGAAAAAATAGGGTTTATCACTAAAATGTTTCGCCACAATTTGCCATAAATTATTGTCCAGTGTACTAATGTACTTCTCAGAGTTCATATTTCCTACCACAGTAGCTAAAGTTCCAACGCCATAGTAGGTAAGGCATCCCCAGACCATCATTTTCAATGTGGTGGAGGGGTTCATAGCAACATATCCTAAACACTCAGACCTCCAAATCTCGGATGATTTTCTCCAAACTTTAATACATCCATCAGGTTTTAATAAAATCATCATCTCATCGCTAAATATTACTTTTTTCCAATTATTTTCAACAGTCCAGTGTAGTTTACTTCTGCAATAAGCCATTCTTTTCTTTTTATTTACTTCCCTTATTCCAATTTTCTTACGAACTGACCTCCTAGTATATCCAAATCCGCGTAATTTTCGCTGAATTGTCCGCCTTGATACCGGGATAGGCACACGATTGTTAAATTCACTTGTTATATCTTTTAAAGAAGACCGGCGGCTAGTTTTCACAACACGGGGCAAGGGTGTTTTCCGCTCGTTTGGTGACAGTTTTTTTCCGTCCAGTTCTGGGCAAGTTTTCCAATGAACCGCGGATGCGCCAACGCTTCAAAAGCCTGGAAATTGTAGACTTTGATATTTTTAAACTCTGAGCAATGTGACTAGCTCGATGACCACTCTCGATTAGTTGTATGATATTTCGTTTGGTGTCGTCTGACAATTCTTTGCCGTGTTTCGCCATTTTGGTTGACATCAACAATGCGTAAATTTAGAATCAAATCCGGTACGGAAATAAATATTTTAATTAGTGAAATTGAGTTACTCCCCTTTGAACATTATTTTTATTAATTTCGTTCATCATATCAATGATAGTGACGTTAAAAACGTCCCCATTGGAAAAAAACAATATGACGGCCATTTAAAAAGTTGACTCATTTATGGCACCATGCTGTAGTACAATATGTGATACTAGTGATATCTGTCTTGACTTGCAATAATACAATTGTTTTATTTCTCAGGGACATCATCCTACATTAGGAGCTCATGCCAAGTTTACAAACTATGCTTTTGATGTGTCAGAGTTCATGAGACTTTTATATAAGGCAGCTGATCATGTCAGGAGTCATCCAGCTTTTGTACAGGCCAGAAAACTTAAACACGGTGATTGCAGCAGTACCAAAGATGAACTTTAATGTTGGACTATATTAGGAATTATTTGTTACAAAGGAAGCAATATTTTACCAATGTTTTTTTAGAAGTTATGGGTCAAATGTATATTTTTTTTTAAATATATTTAAAATTAACATTGTAGCAGTTTTTTTTACAAATGATTTTTAAATCAAACTTTGTTACTTAACATAAAATCAAACTTTGTTCATTTGTTACTTTTTTGTAATTTTCATTATAGAAAATTGTTATGGAATTTTTTGATTTAAATTAACAGCTTTGCATTTAAAGTATATCAGCAAAAGTTTTTTTTAAGAAAACGATAAAAATGTTTAAGACGTTATGGTTCAAAATATTTGGTGTTTTTTTAAGAACTGTATTTAAAAGTAACAACAATTCAGTTTTAGGATATTGCAAACTATATTTCATCATCCACATAATGTAATGTGTACGTCCATTTTGTTATATATTTTTTTATTTGTATTAGAGGAAATTTTTATAGGTTATTCCAGAAATAATTACACAAGTGGGTCTTGGTGCACAATTATTATTCCATCATTTTTATGCCCCCTCAACAAAAAGTCGGGCAGGGGGTGGTATATTCTTTTACCCTTGTTTGTCTGTGGGACTGTCCATCTGTCCATCTGGATAGGCTTGTCCAGCTAACTCCTACAGTTTTTACGGCTACAATATTTGCAGAATGTTTGTATTTTTTAAAAACTACAGAAAGTTTTCCGACCAGATAACTTTTTTAAGGGTACGTGTCTTGTCCAACTGTCTTCTCCTTCATCTTCAAACTGCAATGTTTATATTTGGTAGGATATTTAAGCCCATAATCAAGGTGTGCAGGACCAAAGAATTTTAATCTTTAACAAATATTCTTAAAACTACATATGGTTGGACTTTTGTGGACCAAATAACCAAGATAGGGGTACATGTCTAATCCAGCTCTCTTTTTCTTTATTTTTAGAGCTGTAGCATTTATATTCAAAAGCATGTTTGTACACATATTTATGGTGTGCAGGGCTAAAAATTCTGATTTTCATTAAATTTTCATAAAATTAGAGATAATTGGACTTTGTCAGTTTACAGTCCAGAGAGCTGAGATATGGGTACATGTCATTTCCGGCTATGTTCTCCTTCATTTTAGAGCTATTTATATTTAGAAGGATGTTTCTAAACATAATGAAAGTGCCACTAGCATATCAACCTTTAATTTTCAGCTGTGGGGACATGCTTTTCATCTAATTTGTCTAACACCACACATCCAATTTTAGTAAAGTGCCTCTGACCCCTTGTTTTGTCATTTCTGGTACAGTTATATTTATAGTAAACATTACCGTGTTTGTCTGTCCGGTGTTTGCCTGACAAAATCAATTATTTTCCACAGTTAAACGGTGTTTTGAAATGAGGCGGAATTTTCATTTTGATAAAGCTTTTTTCCATACTAAATTTTGACTGTTTTAAACAGAAGTGTTCGTTAGGAAAATTCCATAGTTGCCTATTCGAAATCCTTCAAGTAATATCATCTACAGTTGAGCCTGGAAAAGTCTCACGGTTTTTCCCAATATCTTTTTACATTTCGAAAGCAGACTTATGTTTGTAAACAGCGTTAGACCCCTTTAGAAACAAAAATGGCTGACTTCCTATGGAAATTTGATCTATCACAATTTAAAATTCAGCCACATTTCAAAATGACGTTTAACTGATGACAATAATTGTTGATATAAAAAAATGTAATCTGAAATGTACAAAAGGACCATAAACTTGACCAAACGCTGTACGCAGTTTACTATTCTCTCAGGCAAAAACCTGTTGGATAGACACGGTTACGTTTACTATAGGTAATTTTTGACGATGTTTTACTTTTTTTGTCATAGGGACCTTTTTAAAATATTAGTGTAAATAGACATAATATTTTAATTGAGTATTAATTATATTTGATGTGCCATCTATTTATGCTTCTGTTTTAATGGGTAGCAGCTTTGTTCTTATTTACATTAATCTTTGGTTAATTATTAATTTGCAAGGTAAACAATATTTACACACACAACAATTTTTTAAATTCTGTAAAAATCTGACAACATTTGAAAAATTTTATATAAAATTTCCGGGGTTTAAAAAATAGATTAAAGTGTTTAAATAATTCTCTTTACTTGCTGATAGCAGTTCCTATTTGGTGCTTTTAAGTTTTTCTTGTTTCATTCAATTATGACATCAAAACTGGTTGATGGTACTTTGAAAACAGTGTAGTTGTGATTATAAAATAATTGCATAGCTTTGATTTGAAATAATATACTTGTACTTATAATAATTGTTTACATCAAATTTTGATCCTTTCATGAGTTTCTTTTCTTGTTAGAGAGTTCCGAGTAATACCGTGCTCTCTGTCTGTAAACTACCCATAGCTTAGGTCTTTCTATGTTATTTTATGCATCAACTGTTGACGGAAAGGTAATCAAAGATCAATATCTGAGAGATTAACTGTTTGGCTTCTGCTGAGAGACATTGTTTTGCTCTTCGTCACTTTTAACCACTTGACAAGATTGCTTTGATATTTGTTAGGATTAATTATTATGATATTTAGATGTGCAGTATGGCTTTAGCAATTAGAATAATGTTATTGTAAAGGATGACATGCTGAAGCAAATTAATTAGCATTGATCTGGCAATAAAACATTGAAAATCTATTTATTGCCAACAAATTCTAATTACAGTTCCTTTAATTGATTATACCATCTGCAACAAGACATTGCACTTTTCACATGAATGTGTATGACTTTATCAGTCTTTAAATAATATAGGTCGTCACTTATAACTACTATGTAGGTATCTATATTGCCAAAAGTGCAGGCCATCAGTTGTCTTCATGCATTATTCATCTATCCTGGGGAATTAAATTTAAAACATATCCTCTTGGAAATAAGTGCCAGTGCTACTGAATGTGTTGGGAAGCATCAGTATGACAAAAGACTTGGGACCTACAATAAGAATTAAATAGGCTAATTGGGGACATAAATTGATTTCTTTTTTAAATTTTTAAAATTTAACACAGAATAAAATGTTGGAAGTGGGACAATATTTTGAGAGCCTTTAGTTTCAATATTTATTAAAATTCAGTGTTACTTATTTTATCCCCGGCTTGTAACAAATGCGGACTTTTGATTGGTTGGTTACCCGCCGGTACAAATCCCATGCCCCCGGCTTCGTTGCTAACGTCGCAGGGTGTATTGTTTGTGCGTTGCTAATGTATGTTCTAGAGTACCAGTGTATGTTATTCCACAAATGAACATTTCTGTCTTTCTATATTTGTATTTGTACTTCCTTTCAAACACTGTAGATGCCCTATATTCACACTGACACACATAAATATGAATTAAATCGGAACTTGACGTAATTGTCTGTTGACGTTATGATAGCGTGACTTGAGGCGCCAAAATACCGATAGTAGGAAAAACAATGTAAAACAAAATAAAAACTCTTTAAACTCGCTAAGTCTGAGGTTGTTACCAAAGGTAACATCCTCGACTTGGTAAAATGGGCATTTTCTTCATAAAAAACGTATAATTTTTTGTGAGCAACTGTGATGACGTTGTCCATTTAGCATTTTCTGACGTCAAAAGAACCTATTTTCAGCCTTTGACACTTGTTAGCCGGGGATAAATCCGTTACCTACGTTATAACCCGGGTGTATGGAAATTGTACCACCTGAAAGTACTTCTGGACAGCCTTCGGCTTCGCCTCAGGCTGAACACAAGTACTTTCAGGTGGTACAATTTCCATACACCCGGGTAATAACGTAGGTAACTGATAATACCCCCGCAAACTTGTTTGGGGGGTATATAGGAATCACCCTGTCTGTCTGTCTGCACATCTGTCCACATCCCTTGTAAGCGCAATTCCTCCTAAACAGCTTAATAAAATTTAATGAAACTTAGCATAAAGGAAGTACATTATATGCAGATGTGCATGAAGTACATTATATGCAGATGTGCATAAAGGATTTTTATTGACCTCGATTATCATTAAGGGGAGATAATTGGACTTGAAAGCAAAACAAGGGTATCGGTTCGTGAGGGTGCTTACAGTCCACACTTGTTTTATTTAAATTTACTTTATATAAAATAGTTAGTAATGATTGATACAGTTGCCTAACATCTAGCTATCAGTATTTCAGTTATATTTAGGATAGTTGTTAAGAATGTGATAAACAGTTGCACTATTTAATTTTTTGCACATTTGTTATCCAGTAGTGTATATCATAAGACTATGCTTATCTGTCAGAACCAGTGTCATTGATGGAGTCTTTAGACTGTTTGAAATTTAGCGTTTCACTAAGAGTTGAACATTTTTTGTTAGTTCATCAGATGATCATATTCTTTGAGATTTGCATGATAATGGTGCTTAACACTTGTTAACTGTAATAGAATAAACATTGTTCTTTTTTTGTTATTGTTTAGCACTATAGTATGTTGAATTACATTTTATACTAGTATAACGTTACATTAATGTATACCGGTAAACTATTGATTTTTTTGTGCAATATAGTATGTTAAAATTGCCCCATCAGTTTAATTTCTTTAAAAAATGTTTATTTAGAAGAAAAAGTTTTTTTTAGATTTTACATGTCCATTTTACAAAATTAAAATAACCTCACAGTGACTAAGGATTGACCTGCAAAAATCCTGGCTTATCCTTCAAAATATATGTATTGTTTTGTTTTAAATCATTATGCCATTTCTATACCAAAGTAAATATTCAAGTGCCTTACAAATTGTATTTATTGTTGTGTCAGTGTTTAATAGTTGTTATATTATAATTTATGCAATGAATTCTTTGAATTTTGATGAAAATGGTTGTTTATTATACATAAATATATTGTATATGTTCAAAATGACTAATAATATCAGTGAGTCTTTTTTACAAGTCATTGACATAAAAGGTCTCTGAATATCCTGCCAAAATTATATCCAGTTTCTCAGATTAGCTTTGCTACTACATTGTATTACATTAATGTCCTAAAATAAATAAAAACACCACTGTAGGGTTGAAATATTACCATAGTATGGCTGAAATATTGCTACAGTATGGCTGAAATATTACCACAGTATGGCTGAAATATTACCACAGTATGGCTGAAATATTACCACAGTCTTTTAAGTGATTATGTCATAACATTTGACCATCAATGTGTAATTTGTTCATCCTGAAATAGTGTTTTGAATACACTTCTCACATTGTATAATTAACTCAAAGGACAGACTACTGGTATACATTTATGATCAAATGTGCTTTATGAAAGATTTCAATATCCTTGCAATGTTTTTAATATATACAGATCTATAGTTGAATAAAACCAAAATTACAACAAGTTCCAGCAACAAGTTTAGCTTTCCTGATGATCCTCTTTTAAAGACTTATTAGACATTTTAGAGTGCTCGAGCAAAAGGTTGTAAATATCAAACACAAGAATTTGAAGCCAAATATGTCAAATGGGAAGCCAATTCATAGTCAAGAATAACCCTTGTAGGAAAACCTTAAAATTCAAAGCAAATAATTGTTTCCAATGGCATTGTCACAAAACTTGACAATCTTTCACAACATGTACTGTGGACACATTCTGTATCTACCTCACAGGTGTTTACAGATTCAGGTCTGGTACAGTTTTTCCTTGATTGACAGCTTCACAATGGATGCAACTAGCAGGAACTGCTTACCCTTGAAGAGAACCAGAGCCTAATTTTTGTCCCCCGGGACATAGGCATCTGATTTCTTGTGAACGAATTTTCTGGGCCAAATCCTTTGATACTAGGTGGGATTTGTTATAGATGTACAAACTATACCGCCATTTTGATTCTTCAATTTTTGTAGGATTTGTGGGTTGATTGTTTGGTTGTTTGCTTTACGTCCAGTGAGCAGTATTTCATCTATATTCAGGATGAGAACAAATTAAACAATAAATCAATGGAAAAGAGGTTTGGGATGGGACACAGGGAACACAATGTTGATTGCTGATGGAAAAGTAAGGAGTATTGGGTAGGATCGGAGAAACCTCTTGGCAAAATGCTTTGAAACTTGGTAGAATTTGTTGCCATGATGTGTAGATAACCTCCGTCCCATGAATGTTTTGTTGGCATAGCCCTTACTGGCTTACTGCATATTATCAAGTGAGATTAACTACTTAAGATATAACAATTTTTTTCAATACTTAAAATTTTTGACATTGTCTTTCAAATTAATGTTTTTCTTCTCCAGAATTGAAGCTAGTAACAAAACTAGGTCTGCCTTGTTATTCTGTGAAACTCATTTTTTCCCTACTAAAACATAACTTCAGCTCCTCTTTTGTAAATAAACATAGAGTTTGAAAATTTTTTCATGGCTTCTGACCGTCCAGACTTGGCAATTTTCTTTTCCTCTTGTTGCTGTACATAATCAAGTATTTTTTCTAGAGCAATTCCAATCATGTCACTGAAAGAGCTTAATTCTGAACCAATGAGAATGTCTATTACATAGTTTATATTTTTGGATGGTAAAAAAAAGTCAGGAACTAATAACCATTGTGGCAAGTTGGATTTTGCAAAGGCAAGTTGTGATGGTCTGGAAGAAGGTTTTCATCCATAATTGGCTGGATTTTAACTTTGTTCACTGGTTTTCCATGCCATGCATCATCTGGCCTATATACTGCATATTCATGGTGCCCATCCCAAGTGTTTTCAGGGTTGTGTGCCTTATTATAAATTGATATTGCAGTAAAACATTTAACACTTTCTCTTAAGGAAAAAATTTGACATATTTTATCCCATATTGGACCTTTTTGGGATATTTTGAAATTGTTTTGAATCCGATGATTGTCTATTTTTAGAAACTCCTTAATTTTTTTATCCAACGATCCCTCAAAAACCCATGAAGATTCATCGGGAGCCAAATAGGACTTCATTGTTCCTCCTGCGTATGGTGTGCATCCTCTGCTGCAAATTTCATATTTTCTTAATATTTTGATGTGCTGAAACAACCATTCTCATCAGTCTCTACATCATTGATAGCATGGGAATCTATTTCACCCAACTGACTTAAAGCCCTACTTTCACCAACATGATATCTTTCTACCGAGTGCAGTTTGGAGTCTCCTTCAGCATAAGAAATAACTTTGACTCTGTCTAAGTCCAGTAACCTTCTAAATAAAGTCATTAACATTTTTGTTAATTTGATTCTGGGGTGCTCGTTGCCACCACCATCCACAGTAAAGATTATTTCTGTAGCAAACTTCTTGTTGGATAGAAAATAGTCTTTAAATTCTGACATTACAAATAGAGTTTCATTAAGATGACGGAAAGCTCCTTCTTTTTCAAAAAAGGACATTTTTACTATACTTATTCCATCTCCAGCTAACTGTGACCTAGAAAGAGGAATGCCTGATAATTGATTAATGTATTCCTGTGATTCTGTTATTCTCTCAATCAGTTGATATGTAGTTATGGCCAAAGTGCGGTTTTTATCTTTTTCCCAATCATGATCTGAGTATGTAATTTTTTTCCAAGATTTACTTGGTCTTTGCACAATTTCCACATCAATATGCACCAATGCTTTGTTGTCCCTTGCAATACCAACTGCTTTCCTATTAAACATGTTTTTGAAGGTGTAATTCATACTTGCTTTAGCAAAGTGACTATTTATAGACTTGTGCTTCTGTCCATCTCTTTCTCAAAGATATTCCTGGGTTTATCCCTTTACCCTCAGGATGACGTTTAGCCTGTTTTGTTCGGAAACGGAAATTCTCAGTATAAGTATATGCAGTTGATAATTTAATAGGGATGTTGACAACTTGATTTAAAACAGAAACACAATGTGGCATGTCAATCCAGCTCTTTTTATCAAAGAATAAAGTGTCACAAATGAACCAAGGATGCGAGCTCAACCCTTGACCTGCAGAATCAAATAATGACAGCATTATGGAGGCTAAGTCGGGGTTCTGTTCGGGAAATGATGGATGGCCTGATCTTGGTAATCGTATTGATTGACAATTTTTTCTTTTGTTTGATTGAACTGAAGATTTTTTTAATTCGACTTCAGCATGATTAAGAGATTTCTTATTAAAAGAAATCCCCAAGTTCCACTTTCCCATAATTTTTTTGGACATCAGATTACATAAAACCACTTTCAAAAGATTGCGGTCATATGATGTGGTGCAATATGCCAAAGCAGGCTTCAAGAAATCAATAGATAAGAAATTGACTTCATCTTGAATAATCTTTTTTCTAACAGGCCAATCAATTTTTACCATTAACTTGTCCCAATTTATGCTTTCAGACTTTTCTACAATATACAAATGTAGCTACCCCTGCTGCCATACACCGGTATGACTGGTAATTTTCTGATGAATAGATCTCTCACTTCTGAAGATTTGTAGGCTTTCATACCAATACCATTTTGAGTCACCCCAAATGATTTACATTCAGTTTTAACAGTCAAGAAAAATGTATGCATCACGTAAGCACACAAATTCCATTATCTTTGAGTTTTTCAGCTAATATTATAAATCCATAACTTGTAATTCTTTTTGAATAGTGTAATTTCTTGTTGTTTACAGTTTTAATATGGTTTTTGACTGCTAGAAAAAGGACACATTTTGCCATCATACCACATACAACATTTGTTTGCATTAGACAGCCAATACTAATAGCCTAATTTTATGTTTTCATGAAATATTTCAACAAACTTAATATCATTACATTTTGCATTGTGTTCCTTCACAATAGTTTTGAATATTAATAAGCATATCCTGACACATGCACTAGACCCTTGATCCAAATTCTTTCCAACAGTATTCTGGCATAGACCTGGTAGAATGACCTCAAGACCATCTTCTGTCTGAAATGTTTTATATGCAGTAGCATTATCTTTTTTGGCATTCTAATCTTTTTATACTCCCGCTCGACAGAGTTGGGGGTATATAGTGGTCCTCATGTCCGTCTGTCCGTCTGTTCTTCCGTCCGTCTGTCTGTCCGTTCGTCCACATTTGGTTTCCGGATGATAATTCAAAAAGTTTACATCTGATTTGAATGAAACTTTGGGATATTGTTATATATCAGGTTGGTAAGAAGCCTATTGATTTTGGGGGAAATCCGTCAAATTTCAAGGTCACAGTCTACGAAAAACGTTGGAAATTTTAACAAATAAGTTGTTTCCGGACAATAACTCAAAAAGTTTACATCTGATTTGAATGAAACTTTGGGATATTGTCATATATTAGGTTGGTAAGAAGCCTATTGATTTTGGGGGAAATCCATCAAATTTCAAGGTCACAGTCCACGAAAAACGTTAGAAATTTTTACAAAAAAGTTGTTTCCGGACAATAACTCAAAAAGTTTGCATTCAATTTGAATGAAACTTTAGGATATTGTTTTATATCAGGTTTATAAAAAGCCTTTTGATTTTGGGGGAAATGGGTTAAATTTCAAGGTCACAGTCCACGAAAAACGTTAGAAATTTTAACAAAAAAGTTGTTTCCGGACGATAACTCAAATAGTTTGCATCTGATTTTAATAAAACTGTAAAATATTGTTATATATCAGGTTGGTAAGAAGCCTATTGATTTTGGGGGAAATCCGTCAAATTTCAAGGTCACAGTCCACGAAAAACATTAGAAATTTTTACAAAAAAGTTGTTTCCGGACAATAACTCAAAAAGTTTGCATCTGATTTTAATAAAACTGTAAAATATTGTTATATATTTTGTTGGTAAGAAGCCTATTGATTTTGGTGGAAATCTATCAAATTTCAAGGTCACAGTCCACAAAAAACGTTAGAAATTTTTACAAAATGCGGGGGTATTAGTGATCGCTAGATCAACTTTGTCTAGTTTCCATCTACTTTAACAGGCTCTTTGTATTAAACCAAATTTAGCTGAAGTTTCTGTTGCAATGACTTCTACAAATTCCTCTCCATCTAGATTCATAAGGACTAAACTTCACGGCCTTCTGTGTCCACATCAATATTGACTACAGTTGATGTTTTGGTCTTAGCATGTTCCTTGTCCAAAATGATGGGCAGAGATGCTTTAATGGTTATAGCTGTGTCGTCAGTCTTGCTGAGGTCCAGATCAACTGGTGTAGCTCTTTCCTTAAGCTCCTTTGCAGTTTTAAACATAACTTTGCTGATACATGTACTAGTTTTGGTTTTCTTCCTCGCTTTTTGTCAGACGGTCCATTTTTGTTCCTGTTGTTAATTTGGTTGCTCCAATTTTTTGAAATATTGTCTAACAGGACGTTTTCTAATCTGACATAATTTTGTAACTTTTTAATATGACACCTATTTGAATTTTTGTCCTGATGTGTAATTATTCCTTTCCTGATTCTGTCATGAAGAGTTCTCTTCCAATTTTATTGTTATTTCAAGTCTTGTATTGTTTGTATTTTGACTTTAAGGGGATTACTAAGGGAAAGGGGAACTAAACCTATATTGCTGACCATGTTTGATAAAGGTGTGAACTATCTCTCTGCTAATTCTACTTCTTTCAAGGTGTAAAACGGTTAATTCCTGTTTAGAAAACAAGATGAATGGAACATCTTATGAAATCTATAATCATCTGCTATGTTTTGTAGTTATTTTGAACAAAATGTGTTTTGAAGTTATTTATGCAAATTGGTATATATTTCAAAGTTTGTTGACATATTATGATTTTGATAAACATTTATAATTCTGACATGTCATGAGCGGTCCATAGAAATACCCAAGAATACCCCAGAATACCCAAGAATACCTCATCAAACTACAAAATTGACATGAATGACAACAAAAATGTTTATATACATTTAAGCCATTAAATTGGTTCATAAATGAGCAAAATCGGTCAGTCTGAATTTGTATTGTGATTCAATTGGCATGCGCTGCATAATCCTTTGATGTAGTGATAAACCTAGTCAAGCCCATTCCTGCGTGTGGCGGTTGTTTCAGCATTGACTTATTTTATGAGCATAAGTCTATAATAAACATAGTTACGCAATTTATAAATAAATGTTAATTGCAAATAACATTTTCTTCACAGCTGAATAATCACACTATTGGTGTCACACTGAAAGCGGCATTCAACCTCGTTTATTGTAAAACATATTTATATAAATATTTCAAACATATTTATATCAATATTTCAAACATATTTATACAAATATTTCATACAAAAAGCATACTCAAGAAAAATAAAGAGTACATTAATAACCTAAATATATAAATGTTAAAGCAATGAAGTACTAAAATTATTTCGGTTCTTCTACATGGCTCCAATTTCGATTTTTTCTATATTTAAATAATATTTCTCATCTGCAATATGTATTTTGTACACAAAAACATTGTTCTCATGTCTATTTTGTAGTTTTATGAGGTATTCTTGGGTATTTCTATGGACCCGTCATGAGGAACTCTTACTCTTAGATACCGGTAATCTGATTATCTTTAGAGACTGAACATGTGCTAAGCTGTAAATAAACATTTGATTATTAAACTTTTGAAATTCTGTTTATATCTCTTTCACGTATGGTTTAAGTATTAAATTAATTAAAACATAATTTTATCTAATTACTTTAATCTAGTAGATCATATTTTAATTAGGACAATGTAAGCTAAGTGTCATGACTCAATAAACAATCACAACTAGACCATAAAAACTGTATATCTTCAACTATACAACGTTTTGTTTTGGAGAAATTTAACAATTCCTCAGGGGATTGTAAAATTAAATTGCAATTTCATAATTTGTCCATTTAACCTTTTGAGATACATATGAATTTTACCCCTTAGTGGCTGGCCATTTCTTTCCAATTTCTCTAAAAAAGTCCTCTTATAAGCAAAGATATATAGTATGTATCAAACATTTTTCTCCAAGTCTGCAGTGCTGCTTGATGTATTCCACTTTTGGCTTTGTTCAGTAATTTGTAACCTTACATTTTTATAAGAGTAGCTTATAGATAAAAGGTGACAAGATGGAACAATGTGTGGGATACATAAACTAGATAAAATTAAAATTGTTTATGGCTGTGAATTGAATTTTTTTATAATTACCCTTTCATATATTTTCCATTCAGTTTGAAAAATTATTTCAGAGATTTCATTATGTCTCTGCCACTTCATGAGGAGACATATTATTTTTGTCCTTTCTCCATCAAAAAGTTATTCTGCTTAACTTCTCTGAAACTACTCAACCAAATTTTAGGAAACTTGGTATGTAACAAGTACACCATATCTATTTGTTCATATTAACGGGAAATTTTTATCCTCAAAATTTTGTTGGAGTTTATGTGACTTTGAACATAGATTTTTTTATGAAAATCCACATGGGGAAAAGGGGAGACATCGTTTTTTATATGCCAAAACAAACTTTAATAGAAAATTTATTTTCTCCATTATAGTTAGTTAGCACTATGAAGACAGTAGGAGAATTTGAAGTGAAAAGAGTAGATTTTAATCTGTAAGTTTGTTTTCATATACAAAATTAGTTTTGTAGAACAGAAAACACTTTTAAAATTTCACACTTGGAGCTTGTAATTGCTTTCAGCTATTTTTAACTACAGTTGTACACAGTAGTAAGGAAAATAGTTACAATCCTTATTAAATGCCTTGTCTTGTTGATCAACTGCTGTAAAATTATATAGTGTTCTGATATGCAGTCAAACTTGTTTAACATCACCTCTAAGGTACATGTAACATTGAAAATAGGTTTATTACTCATCACTAACTATAGGTTCGATTAATTTGAAATTATCTTCCATGCATTAGCCTTATTGCCTAACATAGGTCATCTTTAGGCAGATGTTATAAATAACTGTCAGTTTAAACAAGAATTGCTGCATGTCTCAATTATACAGTTGGTACTATTCTCACCCAGAATGCATAAGAATTGTGGGTTCATTCCCTGGTTGGTCACATTTATGAGGCTTGCTGCATCTCTTTTCAAAACGAAACAAGATTAGTTCGTTGGGATCTTCTAACTGCTGGCCGTTATTTCAAAGAACCAGTACAAGAAAATCAGTTCCCAGCAACATACAATTATTTTGAGTTAAAATGCTTTGCTCAGTATTAAAATTTCTTAATTTACTTGACAACAGTGTAAATCGAAAGTTTTGATTGAATGAAAATAAAAAAATTTTCAGCTGAGAATTTGTTTATGGCTCCTGGGCCTGGGTACCATAACAATTTCTTTGCTGAGAATATCTTTCTTCTCAATTTTAGCCAATCGTAACTTTTGATTTTCTCTGTTTTCATGCTAATTGAAAAAAAACATTTTAAAGGTTTTATGGCACTGGGGCCTGATCCACTGCAGAGCAGACATACTAAAACAAAAAGTCTTGATATAATGTAGCAAAAAAGTTCCCATCCGGCAATCAAACAATAATAAAACAACTCAACAATGAGTAATTAAAATTTTGTTCCTGCACATGACTTGACTTGTTCATTGGGTATTGTCAGTTTTGTTCCTACACATGACTTATTCCATGGGTATAAGTGTCAGTTTTGTTCCTGCACATGACTTGTTGATTGTGTATAAGTGTCAGTTTTGTTCCTGCACATGACTTGTTCATTATGTATAAGTGTCAGTTTTGTTCCTACACATGACTTGTTCCTTGGGTATAAGTGTCAGTTTTGTTCCTGCACATGACTTGTTCATTTGTCATCAGTTTTCAGCTGTTATATAGTGATGTGGCATAATTTTAGTTTCCCTGACAGCTGTAGTTGTTAAATAACCAGGTTTCATTGTAGAATTCACATAAAAATTTATGAATTTATCTTTTCACATTTCTTTTTATATTGTAGTGAAATGTCATTCTTGGACCAAGTCAAGGTAAGTTATACAGTTATTAATAATTATAAAATTTGTCATGTTTTTGTTCTTACAAATAGCAAGAAAATCAATGCTATTCATCAACAAACCATATATAATTTATCTAGTTTGCCTTGGAAAACATTCAATAATGACCTCGGAAGGCTGTTATGGCATGCTCTGTTGCCTCGGGTCATTTCAGCCATCATCTGCCATTATTACGGACCTTGGATATATAACAGACCCATTTTCCTACCACAGGTTGAGGGTTTTCTCCGGGTACTCTGGCTTCCTCCCCCAATAAAAACTGGATGCCATGATATAGCTGAAAAATTGCTGAAAATGGCATTAAATACCATCAAACAAACATATAACCAACCCATTAATTAATATTATAATTCATTATCTTTCCATTTAACTATACCAAATGTCACCACTTTATATCTATTCTGTCACTTATCAATGTTTTAAACGTTTTTGTTATGTAACATTAATTAAACTATAAACATTTCCATTACAGATTTCACATAACAGTGATATATTTATTGGTATGCATGGTGCAGGGCTTACACATGTTCTCTTCCAACCAGACTGGGGTGTTCTGATGGAAATGTAAGTATTAGGTTTGCATTAAATTACATTGGAATCTCCTAATTAAATGAATAAACTATATCTGTTAAGCCAAGCAAATAATAGTGCGATAGATTCACACTATCATTTCTTTGGCATACATTCACACTATCATTTCTTTGGCCAGTTTTCCTACCGCAGGTCGGGGGTTTTCTCCGGGTACTCCAGCTTCCCCCCCCCCCCCCCCAATAAAAACTGGACGCCATGATATAGCTGAAAAATTGCTGAAAGTGGCGTTAAACACCATCAAACAAACAAACAAACATCATTTCTTTGGCATATGTGTGATACATTCACAGTATCATTTCTTGGCATAAGTGTGATACATTCACAGTATCATTTCTTTGGCATAAGTGTGATACATTCACAGTATCATTTCTTGGCATAAGTGTGATACATTCACAGTATCATTTCTTTGGCATAAGTGTGATACATTCACAGTATCATTTCTTTGGCATACATGTAAGTGTGATACATTTACACTATCATTTCTTTGGCATACATGTAAGTGTGATACATTCACAGTATCATTTCTTTGGCATACATGTAAGTGTGATACATTCACAGTATCATTTCTTTGGCATAAGTGTGATACATTCACAGTATCATTTCTTTGGCATACATGTAAGTGTGATACATTCACAGTATCATTTCTTTGGCATACATGTAAGTGTGATACATTCACAGTATCATTTCTTTGGCATAACTTATGATTCATGATATATGACTTCAAAAACTAACAAAAACAAAGATTATTTAAAATAGCACTACACATACTAATAACTAATTATAAGAAACCTGATACACAAATTAACCCATTTTATCCTGATAGCTATTTTCTGTTGCAGTGTGTAATCACTGTGAGCTATTTTTATCTACAGCTGTGAAAAACGGATGCCAATCAGCAACTGCAGCTGACATTTTATTTATTTTTACCACATGTAATTATAATCACAATTTCTATGTTATCTTAATTGGAAAGTATATAAACCTGTATATTTTTGAAAAGCTTATTTAATTTGCTACAAGATGATATAAATTTTGTTATTATTTACTTATGATGGTACTTTGTATTTGACATCAAAACGCATTGTTTACACTTGATAATGTTTAAAAAAATACTTACTTTTGATTTTTGTCTCGCCTGCGACGAAAGTCGCTGGAGGCGAGACATATGTATGGGAATCCGGCGGCGGCGGCGGCGGCGTAAACACTTGACATCTTGCTTCATATCTTTGTAAGCCCAAGCCCTAGGTCCATCAAATTTGGTCCAGAGGTAGCTTATGATGAGTACTTGCCAGTCAGTCACCTGTCACCTGACCTTGACCTCAATTTCACGGTCCAGCGACTACGTTAAAGTTTTTGGGTTACGACAGTTCCTCTGTAACTACGCATGGTAGGATGACAATATTTGGTATATAGGTTGCTGATGACTAGTACATGACTGTCTGGTAGGTGTCACCTGACCTTGACCTCAATTTCACGGTCCAGTGACTACGTTAAAGTTTTTGGGTTACGACAGTTCCTCTGTAACTACGCATGGTAGGATGACAATATTTGGTGTATAGGTTGCTGATGACTAGTACATGACTGTCTGGTAGGTGTCACCTGACCTTGACCTAAATTTCACGGTCCAGTGACTACGTTAAAGTTTTTGGGTTACGACAGTTCCTCTGTAACTACGCATGGTAGGATGACAATATTTGGTGTATAGGTTGCTGATGACTAGTACATGACTGTCTGGTAGGTGTCACCTGACCTTGACCTCAATTTCACGGTCCAGCGACTACGTTAAAGTTTTTGGGTTACGACAGTTCCTCTGTAACTACCCATGGTAGGATGACAATATTTGGTGTATAGGTTGCTGATGACTAGTACATGACTGTCTGGTAGGTGTCACCTGACCTTGACCTCAATTTCACGGTCCAGCGACTACGTTAAAGTTTTGGGGTTACGACAGTTCCTCTGTAACTACGCATGGTAGGATGACAATATTTGGTATATAGGTTGCTGATGACTAGTACATGACTGTCTGGAAGGTGTCACCTAACCTTGACCTCAATTTCACGTCCAGCGACTACGTTAAAGTTTTTGGGTTACGGCTGTTCCCCTGTTACTATGCAGGGTATGGTGATAATATTTTGTATACAGGCCGCTGCTGATATTTAATGCTATTTACGTAATGCTTATGACGAAATTTGTTTTCGTTACTGATGCGGAATGCAGGCGAGACGTTTTTCTGTGTCCACACTTGTAATTAGATTTTATTCCAAAACTTCCAATGGAAACATGCCAAAGTAATGTTAAAAAAACATTCTATTTTCATTTATCTTTCCAAATGTGAAAGATTGATGTATTTATCACTTAAAATTAAAAAGGAAGAACAGTTTTTCTGATAGCACCTAAAAACAAAATATTGAACAATTATTTACATCCTGTAAGATCCAACTTAGCCATTTTCCCGTTCTTGTGCTGCGTACCGATTAGTTTCCTCAACAATTTTGTGCCAAAGATCATTTGTCCACAAAAGCTCGAAGTAGTGGAATGCATTTGCATCCTCTGGGTGTTCAAAAACGGCTCCTCCGATCAATTTTCTGCGTGGGGGGACTCGGCGAGTAAAATTTTCGAAGACCCATTTATCCTGGAAGCCATCGAATTCCTCGTCTTCCGAGTCGCTTTCAAACAATGCATCTAGCCATTCATCGGCATTTCTTTCAACTTCTACATACTCAAACTCATCCTTTTCATCATCATTCTCCACTTCAATATCACTTCCTTCACTATTTACATCGGAGTCAGACTCCATGACGAATAAAAATCGATCGATTTTCTATCTATAGCGACCACGTGTTCAAACAATTTCATTCATACCCATTTCCTAATACGGAGAATCATCCACACACGTTTTAATGACGTATAACACAGATTAAGCGTGTTTATTAACAAGCAGGTCAAAACTACGACTGTAGTAGTATTCAGGATACAATGGGGAAGTACGACTGCAGTCGTATTCAGGATTGAAAGGGTGACTACGACTGTAGTAGTATTCAGGATACAATGGGTTAAAGTGAAAAGTTACAAATAAAGCTCTTTTTTTTTTATTGATAAAAAGATTATTATCAGTTAGATTAGTTAAGTAAGGTAGTTATTCATCTATTAATCACACGCCTGTCAACACTGTAGTTACATTACTGAAATTCTTACTGGGGGAAAGGTGAGCTGCTGGACTTTAACCTTTATTGTCAAGGATGGTATTTTTCCAGCCAGAGATGGAGGGTTTTACCGGTACTCCTGTTTCCTCACTCAATAAAGCTAGACATCATGCAATAACTGAAAAATTGTAGAAAGTGGTGTTAAACTCTATTTAAACAACACACAAACAATACAAGTTAAGCTGTACAGACCCACGAGAGACTTTTTGTCTCGCCTGCGACGAAAGTCGCTGGAGGCGAGACATATGTATGGGAATCCGGCGGCGGCGGCGGCGGCGGCGTAAACACTTGACATCTTGCTTCATATCTTTGTAAGCCCAAGCCCTAGGTCCATCAAATTTGGTCCAGAGGTAGCTTATGATGAGTACTTGCCAGTCAGTCACCTGTCACCTGACCTTGACCTCAATTTCACGGTCCAGTGACTACGTTAAAGTTTTTGGGTTACGACAGTTCCTCTGTAACTATGCATGGTAGGATGACAATATTTGGTGTATAGGTTGCTGATGACTAGTACATGACTGTCTGGTAGGTGTCACCTGACCTTGACCTCAATTTCACGGTCCAGCGACTACGTTAAAGTTTTTGGGTTACGACAGTTCCTCTGTAACTATGCATGGTAGGATGACAATATTTGGTGTATAGGTTGCTGATGACTAGTACATGACTGTCTGGTAGGTGTCACCTGACCTTGACCTCAATTTCACGGTCCAGCGACTACGTTAAAGTTTTTGGGTTACGACAGTTCCTCTGCAACTACGCATGGTAGGATGACAATATTTGGTGTATAGGTTGCTGATGACTAGTACATGACTGTCTGGTAGGTGTCACCTGACCTTGACCTCAATTTCACGGTCCAGCGACTACGTTAAAGTTTTGGGGTTATGACAGTTCCTCTGTAACTACGCATGGTAGGATGACAATATTTGGTGTATAGGTTGCTGATGACTAGTACATGACTGTCTGGTAGGTGTCACCTGACCTTGACCTCAATTTCACGGTCCAGCGACTACGTTAAAGTTTTGGGGTTACGACAGTTCCTCTGTAACTATGCATGGTAGGATGACAATATTAGGTGTATAGGTTGCTGATGACTAGTACATGACTGTCTGGTAGGTGTCACCTGACCTTGACCTCAATTTCACGGTCCAGCGACTACGTTAAAGTTTTTGGGTTACGACAGTTCCTCTGTAACTACGCATGGTAGGATGACAATATTTGGTGTATAGGTTGCTGATGACTAGTACATGACTGTCTGGTAGGTGTCACCTGATCTTGACCTCAATTTCACGGTCCAGCGACTGCGTTAAAGTTTTTGGGTTACGATAGTTCCTCTGTAACTACGCATGGTAGGATGACAATATTTGGTATATAGGTTGCTGATTAATAGTACATGTCTGTCTGGTAGGTTCCACCTGACCTTGACCTCAATTTCAGGGTCCAGCGACTACGTTAAAGTTTTTGTATTAGGACAGTTCCTCTGTAACTATGCATAGTATGGTGACAATATTTGGTATACAGGCCTCTGCTCATAATTAATGCTATTAACGTAATGCTTATGACAAAATTTATTTTCGTTACTGATGCGGAATTCAGGCGAGATGTTTTTCTGTGTCCACACTTGTTTTATTTAGTTGTTGCAATACATGTATTTCTTCCAATGCACCATATTTTTATTTTATATGCTGTACATAATTGTGTTTCAGATATAATTGTGAAGATAAAGATTGTTACCATGATTTAGCCAGACTGAGAGGAGTTCAATACATGACATGGGAGAAAAAGGAAAAACTTGTTCAGGAGGATGAGGTGGGTTTGCTTAAGCATTGAAAAATAATTGGAATTTAATATAGGACATAGCCAAATTATGATACATTTATATTTTGAAACTATAAACAACAGTAATGTAATGCTCAGTACACTAACTGGTCTATAATTACCAACAGCGAGTTGGATATTCTTTTTGTAATATGGCACTCTAGCATACTTAATGCTTTGTGGTACTACAACAGTGAATATAGATTGGTTATATTCCCCTTCAATATACAGGTGCCATCATCTAAAAATTCAGCCTCAATCTCTTCTAAACCTTAACTTTTGAGATATTTTATAATAATTTTTTTTATAAAACATTTTCTTACATGACAGGCTATGTTAAGAGTCAGTTCATTCAGCTACAATAATGTAGCTCCTTTTTTTTCTCTTTTTTTTTAATGGACAGAGCTACAAAGAGGTCCCATTACTCGTAATGGAGCAAAAACACTCTTGGAATTTATACATATTTTCTGTTATTAAACTACTATTTTTGTTTAATATATATTTTTTCCTTTCTCCTCCGTTAAGCTGACATTTCTACAATGTCCAATTAAATAATTTTAACACTTTTTATGTGCATAAAACCCAAGGTGTGAATCACTTCCCGCTTGCTCCATTGCGAGTAATGGGACCTCTTTGTAGCTCCATCCATAAATTAAAAAAAAGGAGCTACATTATTGTAGCTTAAGTCCATTATGGTATGGATTTCTGTTATAAAAATTGGGAGAAATTGTACAATGCAAACCTTTGACACAGTCTTTTACCGGACAAATTCAATGTTTCATTGATAAATTATAAAAATTAATTTACCAGTAACACAGAAGAAATAGTACAATATGTGATACTAGTGATATCTGTCTTGACTTACAATAATACTATTGTTTTATTTCTCAGGGACATCATCCTACATTAGGGGCTCATGCCAAGTTTACAAACTATGCTTTTGATGTGTCAGAGTTCATGAGACTTTTATATAAGGCAGCCGATCATGTCAGGAGTCATCCAGCTTTTGTACAGGCCAGAAAACTTAAACACGGTGATTGCAGCAGTACCAAAGATGAACTTTAATGTTGGACTATATTAGGAATTATTTTTTACAAAGGAAGCAATATTTTACCAATGTTTTTTTAGAAGTTATGGGTCAAATGTATATTTTTTTTTAAACTATATTTAAAATTAACATTGTAGCAGTTTTTTTACAAATGATTTTTAAATTAAACTTTGTTACTTAACATAAAATCAAACTTTGTTCATTTGTTACTTTTTTTGTAATTTTTATTATAGGAAATTGTTATGGGATTTTCTGATTTAAATTAACAGCTTTGCATTTAAAGTATATCAGCAAAAGTTTTTTTTAAGAAAACGATAAAAAATTTTAAGACGTTATGGTTCAAAATATTTGGTATTTTTTAAAGAACTGTATTTAAAAGTAACAACAACAGTTTTAGGATATTGCAAACTACACTCATAATCAACATAATGTAATGTGTACGTCCATTTTGTTATATATTTTTTTTATTTGTATTAGAGGGAATTTTTATAGGTTATTCCAGAAATAATTACACAAGTGGGTCTTGATGCACAATTGTATTTATTATTCCATCATTTTTATGCCCCCTCAACAAAAGGTTGGCAGGGGGTGGTATATTCTTTTACCCTTGTTTGTCTGTGGGTCTGTCCATCCGTCCATCTGGATAGGCTTGTCCAGCTAACTCCTCCTACAGTTTTTACGGCTACAATATTTATATTTTGCAGAATGTTTGTATGTTTTTAAAACTACAGAAAGTTTTCCGACCAGATAACTTTTATAAGGGCACATGTCTTGTCCAACTGTCTTCTCCTTCATCTTCAAAGCTGCAATGTTTATATTTGGTAGGATATTTAATCCCATAATGAAGGTGTGCAGGACTAAAGGATTTTAATCTTCATCAAATATTCTTAAAACTACATATGGTTGGACTTTTGTGGACCAATAACCAAGATAGGGGTACATGTCTTATCCAGCTCTCTTTTTCTTCATTTTTAGAGCTGTAGCATTTATATTCAAAAGCATGTTTGTACACATATTTATGGTGTGCAGGGCTAAAAAATTCAGATTTTCATTAAATTTTCATAAAATTAGAGATAGTTGGACTTTTGCAGTCCAGAGAGCTGAGATAGGGGTACATGTTGTTTCCGGCTATGTTCTCCTTCATTTTAGAACTACTATTTATATTTAGAAGGATGTTTCTAAACATAATGAAAGTGCCACTAACATATCAACCTTTAATTCTCAGGTGTGGGGACATGCTTTTCATCCAATTTGTCTAAACACCACACATCCAATTTTAGTAAAGTGCCTCTGACCCCTTGTTTTGTCATTTCTGGTACAGTTATATTTATAGTAAACGTTACCGTGTCTGTCTGTCCGGTGTTTGCCTGACAAAATCAATTATTTTCCACAGTTAAACGGTGTTTTGAAATGAGGCTGAATTTTCATTTCAAATCGATAAAGCTTTTTTCCATACTAAATTTTGACTGTTTTAAACAGAAGTGTTCGTTAGGAAAATTCTATAGTTGTCGATTCGAAATCCTTCAAGTAATGTCGTCTACAGTTGAGCCTGGAAAAGTCTCGCTGTTTTTCCGAATATGTTTTTACATTTCGAAAGCAGACTTATGTTTGTAAACAGCGTTAGACCCCTTTAGAAACAAAAATGGCTAACTTCCTATGGAAATTTGATCTTTCAAAATGAAAATTCAGCCACATTTCAAAATGACGTTTAACTGATAAAAATAATTGTTGATTTAAAAAAATGTAAACTGAGATCTACAAAAGGACCATAATCTTGACCAAATGCTGTAAGCAGTTTACTATTCTCTCAGGCAAAAACCTGTTGGATAGACACGGTAACGTTTACTATAGGTAATTTGTAACGATGTTTTTACTTTTATTGTCATAGAGACCTTTTTGCCATTAGTGTAGATAGACAAAATAATTTAATTGAGTATTAATTATATTTGATGTGCCATCTATTTATGCTTCTGTTTTAATGGGTAGCAGCTTTGTTCTTATTTACATTAATCTTTGGTTAATTATTAATTTGCAAGGGAAACAATATTTACACAGCAATTTTTTAAATTCAGTAAAAATCTGACCACATTTGAAAAATTATATAAAATTTCCGGGGTTTAAAATATATATTAAAGTGTTGAAATAAATCTTTTTATTTGCTGAGAGCAGTTCCTATTCGTTGCTTTTAAGTTTTTCTTGCTTCATTCAACTATGACATCAAAACTGGTTGATGATACTTTGAAAACAGTGTAGTTGTGATTATAAAATAATTGCATAGGTTTGATTTGAAATAATATACTTGTACTTAAAATAATTGTTTACATCAAATTTTGATCCTTTCATGAGTTACTTTTCTTGTTAGAGAGTTCCGAGTAATACTGTGCCCTCTGTCTGTAAACTACCCCTATCTTAGGTCTTTCTGTGTTATTTTATGCATCAACTGTTGACGGAAAGGTAATCAAAGATCAATATCTGAGAGATTAACAGTTTGGCTTCTGCTGAGAGACATTGTTTTGCTCTTCGTCACTTTTAACCACTTGACAAGATTGCTTTGATATTTGGTAGGATTAATTATTATGATATTTAGATGTGCAGTATGGCTTTAGCAATTAGAATAATGTTATTGTAAAGGATGACATGTTGAAGCAAATTAATTAGCATTGATCTGGCAATAAAACATTGAAAATCTATTTTTTGCCAACAAATTATAATTACAGTTCCTTTAATTGATTATACCATCTGCAACAAGACATTGTACTTTTCACATGAATGTGTATGACTTTATCAGTCTTTAAATAATATAGGTTGTCACTTATAACTACTATGTAGGTATCTATATTGCCAAAAGTGCGGGCCATCAGTTGTCTTCATGCATTATTCATCTATCCTGGGGAATTAAATTTAAAACATATCCTCTCGGAAATAAGTGCCAGTGCTACTGAATGTGTTGGGAAGCATCAGTATGACAAAAGACTTGGGACCTACAATAAGAATTAAATAGGCTAATTGGGGACATAAATTGATTTCTTTTTTAAATTTTTTAAATTTAACACAGAATAAAATGTTGGAAGTGGGACAATCTCTTGAGAGCCTTTAGTTTCAATATTTATTAATATTCAGTGTTACTTATTATACCCCCCGCAAACTTGTTTGGGGGGTATATAGGAATCACCCTGTCTGTCTGTCTGTCTGTCCATCTGTCCACATCCCTTGTAAGCGCAACTCCTCCTAAACCACTTAATGAAATTTAATGAAACTTAGCATAAAGGAAGTACATTATATGCAGATGTGCATGAAGGATTTTTATTGACCTCGATTATCATTAAGGGGAGATAATTGGACTTGAAAGCAAAACAGGGGTAACAGTTTGTGAGCGTGCTTACAGTCCACAATTGTTTTATTTAAATTTACTTTATATAAAATAGTTAATAATGATTGATACAGTTGCCTAAAATCTAGCTATCAGTATTTCAGTTTTATTTAGGATAGTTGTTAAGAATGTGATAAACAGTTGCACTATTTAATTTTTTGCACATGTTATCCAGTAGTGTATATCATAAGACTATGCTTATCTGTCAGAACCAGTGTCATTGATGGAGTCTTTAGACTGTTTGAAATTTAGCATTTCACTAAGAGTTGAACATTTTTTGTTAGGTCGTCAGATGATCATATTCTTTGAGATTTGCATGATAATGGTGCTTAACACTTGTTAACTGTAATAGAATAAACATTGTTCTTTTTTGTTATTGTTTAGCACTATAGTATGTTGAATTACATTTTATACTAGTATAACGTTACATTAATGTTCATGTATACCGGTAAACTATTGATTTTTGTGTGCAATATAGTATATTAAAATTGCCCCATCAGTTTAATTTCTTTAAAAAATGTTTATTTAGAAGAAAATTTTTTTTAGATTTTACATGTCCATTTTACAAAATTAAAATAACCTCACAGTGACTAAGGATTGACCGGCAAAAATCCTGGCTTATCCTTCAAAATATATGTATTTTTTTGTTTTAAATCATAATGCCATTTCTATACCAAAGTAAATATTCAAGTGCCTTACAAATTGTATTTATTGTTGTGTCAGTGTTTAATAGTTGTTATATTATAATTTATGCAATGAATTCTTTGAATTTTGATGAAAATGGTTGTTTATTATACATAAATATATTGTATATGTTCAAAATGACTAATAATATCAGTGAGTCTTTTTTACAAGTCATTGACATAAAAGGTCTCTGAATATCCTGCCAAAATTATATCCAGTTTCTCAGATTAGCTATGCTACTATTACATTAATGTCCTAAAATAAATAAAAACACCACTGTAGGGTTGAAATATTACCACAGTATGGCTGAAATATTGCTACAGTATGGCTGAAATATTACCACAGTATGGCTGAAATATTGCTACAGTATGGCTGAAATATTACCACAGTATGGCTGAAATATTACCACAGTATGGCTGAAATATTACCACAATATGGCTGAAATATTGCCACAGTATGGCTGAAATATAACAACACTATGGGTGAAATATTACCCCAGTATGGCTGAAATATTACCACAGTTGCCAATCAAACAGTTAATGAAACAAAAGGATCTTATTTTTCTTATGAAAAATGTTTACTTTTGCCAGTGTTGTGCAATTATTGCCACTTTGGTCGTCAGTCTAGCGAAGAAATAACTGCGGCAATCATAACTTTAATGGATAGTTGTCATTTTTTACCTATATATAATTACCTTTGATAGATTCAAGATCTATCTTTGGTAGCTGTTTGTAAAAAATTGAAATTTAATTTATTTATATAAGAAATACATTTCATTTCAAACAACCTTAGGTTAATTTACAAAAAAATTTAAAAACATTTCAAGTAAATTTGTTGTGATCACAACAAAGCTCTTTTTTGGTGGGAAATTATAAATATTTTGAAATATAACACTACTATTAACTTATTGAAAACTTTAATGGGTCAACTAAATGGGGGCAGTGACAATTGGAACAGAAATTAAAGTCACTGTTGCCTTATTGTAAATTTGAATTGACTGAATTGATGAAATGGGACAGTTAAGTGTAAATTGATTTTGTCTTCTTTATTTCATGATTTATATGCTGGTTTTTAAGCACTGTGAATGAAACTAATCAATATGATATTTAACATTATCTAGTCTGTTTTATTATTGTAGATAATTCTTCTATCCAAAATCAAGACATAAATGGCCAATATTTTGTTTTTAATGATTGTATTTCCTCAGTCTGATTAGAAATCCTTTAATGTAGATGATTTGACATTACAAATTTTAAATTGCTGATAATGTGTACTTTTATAATAAATTATTGATATAAAAATTGTTTGTTCTAGTTCATGGATAAAATCTGGGATGGCACAATAGAGGCTTTGTTCACACTTAGGCATAGCAAGAGTGTAACATCAGTTTTTTTTAAAGCTGACCTGACCCGAAGGTTCTTGCGAGTCATTGCCATCACTTGTCATCTGTCACCATGGTCATCGTTAACTTTTCATTCAAAATCTTCTCCAAAACCACTGAAAAAAAATTGCTTTCAAAATTGCACACATCATCAGTTAAATGTCCTCTGCCAAGTTTGCACAAATCATTGCAACCAACATGGCCACTTCTGCTAAAAATAGAACAGATTAGGAGGAGGGGCAATTTCCATTCAAAATTATTTATCTCGGCAAGATCTGCAAAAATTACTATTGGTGCATATGTGATGGACAAGTCTTTATAGGTGTTATTCCCCTTAAAATGGCAAAGTTAATGATTTTTGCAGAAGTGTTGGTACGATTCCTTATAAGAAAGAAAAGCTGAAGTTTAATTTACTCCATATTTTTTGTTTTGACCACACTCTTAAAATCGAACATATTTAACAAGTGTACATGTGTTTTTATAGAAAGCATATATATACAATTTAGAAGTAAACAAGCTCGGATCATAATTTATTTTCCAGTGGTATGTCAAAGGGCTATATATTTATTGCTTACACTATACAATTTAACTATCGTTTTGATCAAAGCAGACATGTATATAAGCTTTGTAAGTTTTCCTGCCGAAGATCAGGCAGGGGCTTTTAAACTAGAGGCTCCCAGGAGCCTGTATCGCTCACCTGAACCTGAAACCAAACAACCCTTTTTTATCCAGCTTTTCTTTGCTACAAGGAATTGCCCAACACTTCTGCAAAAATAATTAATTTTGAGGTTCACTTCAAATTTGCTGTACCTGTTATACTTTTTTAACTATCAGTCGAAAACTCTCTCGACCCCCCCCCCCCCCTCCTTTTTTCATTTTTTCTATTTTAATCCAACGTAGCTATGTAGGTAGTCAGGTGTCATGATTTGCAAAATTTTGGTAGAGGACATCCTAAAGATGATGTGTGCAATGTTTCAAAGCAGTCCTTTCATTGGTTTAAGAGGAGAAGATTTTTTAAAATCAAGTAAAATTGATTAAAAAAATATTCAAGGAGAATAATTCCTAAACGGTTCATCAGACAATCTTGACCCTAAAGTCATTTTTGTAGCCCTCATAGAGCAGAACAATTAAGCAATGCTAACTTTTTCTCTAGTTCTAATAATTTTCAAGATTTTGAGGCAAAAATGTCAAAAATAATCAATTTCGACAATTAAAGGGTAATAACTCCTATAAGAAGTCATCATACAACTTCAACCCAATGGAGTGTTTCGTAGAGCTTTTGATGCAGATGACGGCATGTCTCTTCGGTTTTCCTGTATCTGTTACACTTTTTTAAATATAAGCCAAAAACTGTATTTTACCGCCCCCCCCCATCCTATTTTTAGCCATGGTGGCCATGTTGGTTAATCTGCAGCCATGGTTGGTGCAAACTTGGTTGAGGACATTTGACGGATGATGTGTACAAAGTTTCAAAGCAGTACTTTCAGTTGTTTCAGAGGAGAAGATTTTAAAAAATCAATTAAAACCGATTAAAAAAAACAGTTCAAGGGGAATAACTCTTAAACGGTTAATCAGACAATCTTGACCCTTAAGTCATTTTTGTAGCCCTCATAGAGCAGAACAATTAAGCAATGCTAACTTTTTCTCTAGTTCTAATTATTTTCAAGATTTTGAGGCAAAAATGGCAAAAATCATCAATTTTGACAATTAAAGGGCAATAACTCCTACAAGGAGTCATCATACAACTTTGACCCAATGGAGTGTTTTGTAGAGCTTTAGATGCTGAAGAAGGAAAGTTTCTTCGGTTTTCCTGTATCTGTTATACTTTTTGAACTATAAGCAAAAAACTGTATTTTGACCCCTCTGTTCTATTTTTAGCCATGGCGGCCATGTTGGTTGGTCTGAGGCCATGATTTGGGCAAACTTGGTAGAGGGCATTTCACTGATGATGTATGCAAAGTTTCAAAGCAATCCCTTCAGTGGTTTTGGAGGAGAAGATTTTTAAAGAAAAGTTAACGACGACGACAACGACAACTGATGCCAAGTGATGGCAATAGCTCACATGACCCTTCGGGTCAGGTGAGCTAAAAAAGTTAGTTGTGATCAATTTTTATTTTATTTATTTATTTTTTGTTCTTCATGTTGTATTTTTAACCCACCAAAGGCCATTGAAAATACAAAGGTGCAATTTTTTTTTAATTGACATTTTGAAATAATAACTAATAGGTGAAAATATTGTGTTCCCGTGCCATCTGTAGTATGAAAATAAAAAAAATAAGCTGCAATACCGGATTTTGTTTAGTTTGACCATAGATATTACTACAATAGAGATTGCAGTTTGCATTTTTAGCAAGATGGCCAACCCAATTAAAGCATCCTAAGTGGCAGTAAATTTAACTATTTTGTGTAATCAACTCCTCCAACAGCTTTTAACCCAGATCTCTAAACTTCACAGAAAGATTGCACTCATTTTGAAGCTACCTACTAATGTGGCATTTTCAAGGAGTTCTCTCCCTTTTTTCAGGCTTGGAAATGACTACTTTCAGCAAATTCTACAGAAGATTGTACTTATTTTGTGTTTGTTTTGTTTGAATGATGTTTAACACCACTTTCATCAATTTTTCAGCTATATCACGGCATCCAGTTTTTATTGGGGGAGGAAGCCGGAGTACCTGGAGAGAACCCTGACCTTCTGCCTATTTTGTGTAATCTGCTCCTTCTCCAGCTTTCAACCAAGATCTCTGAAACTTTACAAGATTGCACACTTGTGCACATGCTATTATGGAATTGTTTGAGTATTTCTATCCCATTTTTCTTGATTTTGAAATGTAGTTATTTTTCAGCAATTTTTACATGTATTTTGTGTAATCAACTCCTCTTGTAGCTTTCAAGCCACATCCCTGAAACTTCCAAAGACTAAACACAAATTGAAATCGTACATCTTCTATTATGGAATTGTTTGAGGAATTTTTTTACATTTGTCCATAATTTGGAACTTAGTTGTTAGCAAATTTACAGACGACAGTACCTATTTTGTGTAATTAAGTACTAACTTCTGGTTTTCACACCAGACCTATGAAGATTCATATAAAGATTGCTTGTATATTGAAGTTGTGCACCTTGAACCAAACTTTCAACAAATTAATGTACAGCATTAAGGAAAATCATGTTTCATTTTTGAAGTAACTACTTTTTGGCTGGGTTGCACGAAGTGCAAACCAGGGTTATTGTATGGTGAAGTCGGGAGGGTGGGAAGGAGAGTGGGAAAATTGGGTAGAGATTTAGTGTAATCAACTCCTCCTACAGTTTTCAACCCAGATCTCTGAAACTTAACAGAAAGATTGCACATATATTGAAGTTGTGCACCTGCTATTATGGAATTGTTCCAGGTTTTTTTTCCTAACTTTCCAGACTTTGGAACTTAGTCATTTTGCAGAACATTTGCAGAAGATGTTACCAATTTTGTGTAATCAACTCCTCCTACAGTTTTCAACTCAGATCTCTGAAACTTCACAGAAAGATTTGCACATAGATTGAAGTTGTGCACTTGCATTGTTTGAAAATTTTTTTCCTAATTTTCCAGACTCATAAACTTGGTCATTTTCAGAACATTTGCTGGAGAAGGATTGTGTTATCAACTCTTCTAATTCTTTTACACAAACCCAAAACCTTCTTTCAACAATTTGTAAACCATTCCCTATTTATGAAGGCACTTGCTTCGCAACCCGGCCATTAAAAACTTGTGCGATTTTTCAATGAAAATTTTAGTATAATGATGAACTCTCTCCAAATAATGTTTTCTACACAATAGAAATTGAAATCTTAAATAGTAAAATTTTATTATTTATGATAATTTATCTAAATAGAAACAATTATTTCTGATCTAAAACAAAATAAAACATGAATTGAAATATCACAGATTAATCAATACACTTCCAATGATAGACAACACACAAGATTTAGGATTCTCAATTAAACATAACATTTCCTTTATTACCAAAATTATATGTCAAGTCTAGATAAAGCTTTGTATTCATTGTTCCAACTAAAAATCTGGTGAAAATTGGATCAATTGTCAATTTTTATCTCTGTCTGAAGCATCATCCATATTGTGGGTAAATGTTATTATTGATATAAAAGGATATATTTTAAATATTTGAATGAAACACAAAAGTGATCTTGAACCTTCACTGAATTTGATAACAAGTTACAATGATCAATCCAGAATCTAAAACTTGATATGTATCCTTAATGGAAAATGCATAACAACAAATTAACAGAATCAATATTGGCTGAAACAAATACACAAAGAGATCAGCTAGAGTAAGTACCAGGCTACTATGATAGTATAGTTGGCTGTAGATGAATACACATAACTGAGGACTAATATAAGTAAAATTAACTGTAGACAAATGCAAGTACAATCAATTGTAGACAAACATAAGTACAGTTAGCTGTAGAAAAATATAAGTACATGGTTCTAGCAACTAGGAGTAGTAACAAATTAATTTAATGGATACAATTATAATAAAATAAAAACAAAAATATACAAACTGGAATTGATATGGGTAATCATAAATTACACAACAGTAGTGACATATAAATCTTAATGACACACACTTAATAGACTTGAACAACCATAGCATTAAAGTTCTAACAGACAAACAGCTGAATTGTGAACAATTTTTACTGATATTATTGTTTACTAGTAAACATTGCTTTTATTTTCAGTTCAAAAAGATAACAGTTCATGCACAATAGCTCAGAGAATTAAGATTTTATGCAGATTTATATAATGTTCTATAAAAAGGAATTGTTCAGTACAAATACTGGTAATTTTAAATTGCAATTAACAGACCATTATATATAATCTTCGATAACGGTGACTGCCATTATAACCTTTTCTATAAGTAACTGATTTTCTATTTATACTATAAAAAGGTATTGAAGAGGGTTTTTTTTTTAAACAGACATCATATATACTTTAACACTTTATTGTTACCATGAATGATCACATCAAAATGACATTTTCATGTTTGAAATATGCAGGGTAAAATGTTTAAATTTAATATAAAGAGATATGTTTGCACGAGCCATTTAATAATGAAAGTAAATCAGTATATAAAACCCCACTTAAAAAGTCACTAACTGATTGGCTCAGATTAACATCATGTGATGTTTCTAAATAAAATGTCCTGCTAGACAACCCTGAAAGTTTGTTTGCAGAGTGTAACAACCTCAAATCATTGAATTGGCAACCAGAAACAGTCTGTATTATTTACATTTAAAATTAAGGCTAGCAACACATTTTTTAGAACACAGTTATGAGAAATAACACCATTAAAGAGGCATGTTTGGTCTATAATTTTCGTGGATATTAAATTGCTTGGTTTAATAAAACAATAATGGCCTCTCTAATCCATGGACATCCAGAATTATTAACATGCATGGGTTGTCTTCCCTCTGGCTTCAACCCTCATGAAAGACAACCACCTAATTTTACAATTCTAGATGGGAAAGACAACCAAAAAAAAATGACAATTATGGATGTCCAAGTTTAAAGAAGGCCAAAATGGATATAATTATACATGTTAAAAATACCAGCACAATTCCCATTTAAAAAAAACCACAAAATTGTCTACTTTTATTCAGTTGAATGAAAATTGTGTCAGTTTTAGTAAACTCTAAAAACGAACAAATATTACTCATCTAAAAAAAGATATTTGGGGAATAATACATGTATTAACATAGTTGAATATGATGTTATTAGTTCATCTAAATAGTATTAATAAAACAGATCATATTATTTTTTAAAAAGCATTAAAAAAATAACACAAACTTTTTTTGTCAATTTTATGTTATTTTCTTTTGTTAATGGTATTGCAATGTACACATTTTCTAAACCTTAATAGTTTTTAAATGAAAAGAAAAAAAATCTGTCTATTTTTTATTGTAGCGAGCTTTCAAATTCATTCAGATCAATTAAACCCATTCTTAGGAATAAATTTCATGCCAAAATGCACAGGAAACAAAATTGCCTTTCTCCCTACAAATCTAATCTGTATAAATTTATAAAAAAATGTATAACTGAAATTTTACTCCATAATATAAGCACCTCTGAAATGTACAGTAGAACCAGGATTTTCATAAAAGTCATCAACAAATTCACTAGAATAACCTTCAGACAAAGCTGGCCCTATACCCTTCACAGTAGGACCAAAATTATCACCAATGCTCAATTGAGAGTCTTTAAAATGTTTATGTTTCTTCCATTTAGTTGGGGTTGTGCTGTAACTTGGTGTGTAAACTTTAGGTGGACTGTTCATATCCAGACGTCTCATCATGGCCTTGACCTCTGGAGTTTTCTGTGATCGTTTTGGAGGCGGTTTATTATCAGGTTTGATGTAACGTCCTGGGACATGATACCATGCAGATTTGTGATGGATATTCCTAGAAATATCTCGGGGTGATTTGGGTGTACCAAGCAGACTACTCAGGGAACAGTTTGGACCTGATGTTACACTGGTTGAATTGCTCACATTTATTGCATGAGGATTCATATCTTTTTTTGATGTGTTACTTCGTAAGCTGCTTCCTGTCCGATAACTGGTACCATAGGAACTTCCACTTTTAGCACTGTTCTCTCTAGGAGGTTTACTGTTTTGCTTTGAAGATCTTGAACTTTCTGCACTTCCAAAACGTTTAAATAACTTAACTGGGCCACTTTCTTGGTTTTCACCAACAAACTGTGTTTTTTTCTGGGCAGGACTCTCATCACTTCGAGCAATATCATCTCCAAAGCTGTCAATAATATTTTCTTGTATCTGGTTAGGACTTTGTGCTATCCTTTCACCTTCATCTTCACTTTCCTTGTTTTCAACAAAACCATTTTTTATAGATTCAGTATGTCCATTTACCAGATCTTTTCCAAATTTTAATCGTCTTTCAACACTTTCTCTATTAAGAAGACGAGCAGGTCTCTCTGTTTCAATCATTAACTTTTCTGATGCTGTATAATGGCTAACATTGCTCAATCTACTCATGGTTTGTTGGCTCCTATCATCTTTACTCATTGGACGTGAACTTACTCTACTTTTCATTCTAGATGATGTCCTTAATTGTGACCTTCTGTCCAGATTCTTGAGGTCATTTTCTCGCCATGACATATTACTGTATGGTCTATCCATAGTCCTAACATCTGTTTCTTTAGCAGGACCAAATTCATATTTTCCCATCTTTAATGTAACTTCCAACGATTTGAGGTAGTTGCGTACAGACACAGTGTCAATGTGGTCTCCGCCTGAAAAAAATAATATTCAGTTTTTGTATTAAGAAGAAATAATTTTTACTTTGAAATAGTGACATGAGCTGGTATGCCTCAAATATATTGTATTATGAGGCTTTACAAATACATATATCTTAAGAGAGCTGGGTGGTAGATAAGAAGAAACAAGAGGCTCCAATGTCCAATGACCCTGTAATAACTCACTCAATATAATAATTTACTTCCATAAATTGTCTAAAATTTAATGAATTGATCTTTTGAAGAGGCCCAACTGTATTGACTGATTATCCCAAATTATTATATTACATATGAAACAACATCTGAAATAGCAATTAATATTTTTTGTCTGTGCACCCACCATATTGTTTATATCACTTCTATGATGAAATAAACCTAAGGCGAATATCCAGAGCTACATTTCATAGTGTAGCATCAATATTTGTTAAAAATAAAAGCGATATGTTTGGTTGTAAAAATACACAGAATATTCTATAAATCACAATCAAAATGGTAATTCAACACACCATAAATAATATTTTTTATACTAGTATGTACTTTTTATTTTATTACAACTCAACCGTCATGTTTGGCATTGGTTGCATTAACTGATGTGTAACCAGATTCACATTTGTAACAACATCAACAAAACACTTTAAACAGCGAAGTCTGGACTTGTATGTTAAGCGTATCTTTTTATCTTTTTTCTGTTACAGTTTCTTTCTATTCTAGTTTTCTATCTATTATAGTTTTCAATATTAAAGATAAATGTGCACAAAATAATATCACATAAATAGCAATTTACGGGCAATAACTAACATACGAGTCGATTGACAATTTTAGTCTAAAATGACGTCCAAAAAGTAGAACTTGATGTTTTTGTCCAAAAAGTAGATCTTGATGTTTTTTTGCAATTTGCCTGTCAAATTTTCAAAAGGTATAATGGTTGTCCAGATATTATAAACTTGCATTTTATGTTCTATTTTTAGCCATCGTGGCCATGTTTTTTGTGTAGTGGGCAAAATGAACAAAATCATTAAAGCTGACACCCTAAGGATGATTGAGGCTAAGTTTAGCCGTAATTGAGCTAAAAACTACATAATAAGAGTGTTGTCAAATTTATGTTATAAATATGTTTAAATATGATCTAAGAGAAAAAACTACAAGATAAGTATGTTGTCAGGAATGTATCTCCAGTTTTTTGTCTGTTTAAGTTCTAGAAAGTCATATTAATGTTTTTTTAATGGATGACATTGTGCTATCTTGATTACTGATGAGATGTCACAGTCTTAAGCCATAAGGAATTAAAGTTTGATTCACCCCCTTAAATCTGAATACTGCCACTACTGGTGTATAAAAAACTAAAACAAAGTACTTTCCTTTTTTGATAACCTGACTGACCATTCCTGAACAACGAATGGTAGTATAACAATGATTTATACCACCCCTGCTATTGTGTTATGAATACTTAATAACAAGTTATTATTGACTTTACACCATGTTATCAGGTACTTAAACCCCCTGTATTGACTCTCAACTGTCAAGTAGTCCTTTAATCAGAAGATTTATTTTTTGAACTTCTAAGATCAAGGGATATAAAGATACATTCCCAATTTTTATTTCTTTTAAAAACCATGATTTTCTGTAATTCTGGGAATTTTCAAAACTAAGTCAGTATTATGTTTGGGTATGTCTTACTTAAAAAAGCAGAGTAATTTGGACAATTGCTTTAAGAAAACAAGTCTAGGCATCATGGTGCCTGGTGTTAATTGTTTCTTTTTGTTTAGTGCCACTTTCAACAGTATTTCAGTTATCTTATGGCACACACTTTGTTTGGCAGAGGAAACTAGTGTGCCCAAAGAAATTTGCAGACTGTTCTGGAGTAAACTTTTATTACATAGAATGAATCAAGAGAATCTTTTCTGGACAATGTTAATATTAGATGTAAATTGCGCATCACTTTTGACACCAAGTTAGAAAGAGTAAGCACTATTGCTCAAATCATACATAATTTAATACAATGAATTCCAGTTCACCCTCCCAGACAAATTCTCTCATGTTTTCCATGGTACAAATATTAGGAAACTTGTGCATTTTTTGCTTAGAAACAAATTAAATGTTCAGTGTGAATTCTATCAAAAGACTTGAATTTACTAGTCCTTTTTTTACACTTAAACTTAATAGATTTTCTATTTCATAAAGCATCGGCTATATATAATTAATTATGCAATAAAGTACAATCTATCATAAAAATAGAGGAACATACATTTTCATATTGGCACCATATTAGGTAGGCTAGCAAGTATTTTGACACTTGCATCAATAAGGAAGCCTAAAGCTTTGACACTATCAATATTGACTATAAAAAGCTTTGAAGTGGTATTAACCAGTACTAAATGCTTTGTTAAGTAACTAACTACAGTACTTCACAGTCAAAATTTGACACATTTGTAAATAGACTGGTATATAACATACAGATAAAATACGGCACAACAGTCAACAAAATACAACTCACCATGACAACATAATGATGTATGCTACATGTATACAGAAGATTTCCACTCTAAAAAATGGGTTCTTCTTCTCCATCCACCCCCCATACCCCTGAATTAGCCTTGGACTTATCAATTATGATACATCTTTTTTCTTTATATATTTTTTTTGCTCAAAATATAATAATAGATAGTCAATATCCTTTTTATTACATATAACACCAAAATTATTCATTTTTCTCAGACTTGTAACAAAAATATGAAAAATGATAGGGCTGAAAATCACATACAAAATTACTTATGTATAATAATTAGTTGAACTTTAATTAACTGAGACTGATCTGTAGGCACATGAAAGTCACATTTTATCAATAATATGAGATTATGGCCAGCTAACCATAGGATATCTTTATTATGATACATGTCCAGAATTAATGATCTATGATTATCATTCTTAAATGAAATGTGAATTAGCGGTCTATCAACATATACATGTAGTAAACTGGCTTACTATGAATTATTTCATCAGAAAAAAATGTTCTCGATTAGGTAGCATCTGCTATCTCATAGTTAGCTAGCCAGAATATTAAATTATTAAAAGATTATGGATAAAATATGAATTTCACATGCCTAGATTTTACAAATTGTGTATAAAAATTTAAGAAAAAGATGGAATATCATGCCTTTATCATGTTTTGCATATATATTTAACACAAATTAAGCAAAATTTCAATCATTGTCCAAAGTACTTGGGCTCCTTCATTAAATTAAAAGTTGAAAGTACAAATCAATAAAACTTGAAAATTTCAACTGTATAATTTTATAAACATGCTTTGAGAACATGTACTTTTTATACAAATTAACCATTGTGGATAAATAAAGCCCTAAAATAACTTTTTATTTAGATATGCCTACCTTGCATGACCAGATGGCCATTAGGTACTGGTGGCAGGTACTTGCTGGTTATCCATATAGACATTTTAAATATTGTCTGGTCAAGAGTTCATTTATTAAACAATAAACAGTCCTATTTAATGTTTTTCACCAACACATAAACACTGATCTATTTTTTGTCATTTAACTCCATGCATACTATCAATTAAAACTGCACTGTTACGATGCACCTTCAGCATGAGAAGTGAAGTCAAGTTACATTCCTCTTGAATATTTTATTTCTTTTCTATCATATTGTTGAAATATGCATTATAATGTTAATATATTCCTATTGAATGCCAAGTAATATCAAATAACATTAAACATGCATGTTTAATTTATTCTTTATGCAAAAAGCAAGAATCGATAGATTATTTCCCACCTAAACAATCATGTTAATTTAAGTGTCTATTTAACATAATGAAATTGTATCACGTAAGTTTCCATTGGTCTAACACTCCAACAAATTTAACAGAATACAAATTATATATAATCCAATCAATTTTAAAACAATAAAAAATATTTCCTAATTTAACTTATAAATAAACATCCTTCATCAAGAGAAACTGAATTTGTTCTTCATCATCAATTTTTCATTCCATAATTGATTACTTAGTAGCACGTATTAATTTTGTTCTCAAATTCTGTTTCCATGTTTTGGCAGGCTGGTATTGTACCACGTTGTCAATACTATACAACTTTTATCCTATAATATCAGCGGATTAAATGACTAGGAGGTGTAGGTCCACACGATTACCTTGCGTTAAAGTTATAACAGAAACGTCAATGTTTATCTCAGTGGTCAGGTGAATGGATCTTTTGTGGTTTTTAACACCTTGATTAGTCTTTTCATGTAATTATCAAATACACATTTAAAAATACCAATTAAAGTTGTACTCTGCATATTTTATTTTCTATGACAATTGATCCCATGAGTTGGTGATAGAGTTATGCCAAAGATACCCAGATGTATCCTGTAATGTCTGGACGAGACAGGATATAATACTTCGTGTTTTGTGTTTTTTCTAGTACATGGTGAATGTTACTAAAACATTTTAACAGAAATGTTCTAATAGTTCTAAATTATTTTTGAAACAATATTTTAATGCTTCATAGTCAAAATCACAGCATTTACCTTTGGTAATATTTTATTCAATACAATAATTTTTTTTTTAAAGATTTCTAATTTTATGAATGAGAAACATTTGTTACAATTATTCAAAAATAGGCATAGGCATCGTTTAAATATTAAATAAAATTAAAAAACGACAAATTTTAAGGTGAATTCCTATTACATTAGCCTCTATATGTAAATAAATCTTGTCCAAATACTTGATGCTCAATGTATCATACATTAAATATGATTAAATCATTAAAGTTAAATCTTTACACACCAAACTCAATACACTAGATATCTTACAAAACATCAAAAGATGAATGATCCTTTGTAATCTGCATTGTTACAATGTAATACACAAAAGATTAATTCTAAAGAGGCCCTAAGTTGGGGACTTTGAGATCAAATGTTGTAAAGCTTTAACCCCAACAATGGGATAATCCTGCAAAGGTAGGTAGAAATCAAATGATAAACGCCTTACTCAGATGTCATTCTGTGACTATGTAACTACAATGTACTGTGTATTGAGTTCTAGCTATCAAGAGACTTCATCAGGGTTAATTAAAAATATGATACTAATTTCTCTAGTTGGAATCAGGAGGGAATTTCCAGAAGATTTTGCTAATAAGTTTTCAATGTAAGCAAAGATTAACAATGTATAATAAATTGTTTTTTTAATATAAAGTAAATGGACATTTGACTTGTAAAATGCAAAAGATGAACTTTGCATTGTACTAGAAATGTAAAATAATGAATACTGTAAAAGCAATAATTAACACATACTTTTGCTAGAATGGAATTCTCTTATGAATATCATTGTATAATGTAAATTCTACGAGTATTTACACCAGTATGTTTTATTGAGGATTGTCAGAGCATAAAATTGTTTAGATATTACAAACAGAAAACTTAAATTATAAAAGGAGACAAATGTGCCGTGTACGAGTAAGATTTACGACTTGTAAGCTAAAGAATAACTAGAGGCTCCCAGGAGCCTGTAATCGCTCACATGGAATCCAAATGACTTAAACTATATTAAAATTTTTGAAATTAACAGTTTCAGTCTAGTTGTTGTAGCTTTTAAGTTACTGTGCAAAAACTAAACATTTCTTCAAAAAATTTGTTAAATACAATAACTCCTATAAGGTGCCATCAACAATTTCTGAAAATTAAATGGTTTTTAGGCATTGTCCTTTAGATTACTTTAGAAATTTACAGTTTTACTCTACTAATAGGTGCGTTATAGACTAATTTATAATTAAAAAACTGTTTATTTGTCCAAATTCATAACGAAAGGGCAATAACTCCTATAAAGAGTCATCTTGCAATTTTGGACTAAGCAATCATTTGTAGGGCTTCTATTGCTGATCATTTGTGCAATTTACAGTTTTAATCTAGCTACTATAGTTTTCAAGTTACAGGACAAAAATGGAAAATTTCATAACAAAATTGTCATTTAAGGGCAATAACCCCTATAAGGAGTCATCTGACAATTTCAGACCAATTAAATGAATTGTAGGGCTTTTTTTGCTGATCATTTTTGCAATTTATTATTTCACTCTAGCTGTTATGGTTTTTAAGTCACAGGACAAAAACGGAAAATTTCATAAAAAAATTGCAATTTAATGGCAATAACTCCTATAAGGAGTCATCTGACAATTTCAGACTTAATAGTAATTTGTAGGGCTTGTATTGTTGATCACTTTTGCTATTAACAGTTTCACTCTAGCTGTTACAGTTTTTAAGTTACAGGACAAAAACGAAAAATTTCAACTTATTTAACTTATTTAAGGAATTATCTGACAATTTCAGACCAATCAAAAGAATTGTAGGGTCTTTATTGCTGATCATTTGTGCAATTTACAGTTTCAATCTAGCTGCTATAGTTTTCCAGTTACAGGACAAAAACGGAAAATTTCATAAAAAATTGCCATTTAAGGGCAATAACTCCTATAAGGAGTCATCTGACAATTTCAGACTAATACAGTGAATTGTAGGGCTTGTATTGTTGATCATTTTTGCTATTTACAGTTTTACTCTAGCTGTTATAGTTTTAAAATTACAGGACAAAAAAGGAAAATTTCATAAAAAATTACCATTTAAGGGCAATAACTCATATAAGGAGTCATCTGACAATTTCAGACCAATCAAGTGAATTGTAGGCTTTTATTGCTGATCATTTTTGCCATTTACAGTTTCACTCTACCTCGTATAGTTTTCAGGTTATATTGTAAATACCAAAAATTTTGACAAAAATCGTCAAAAAAGGGCAATAACTCCTACAAGACGCCAATACATAACTTCGCACTAATAGCAACTATTGTTGACCTTAATGTGCTGATCTATTTGAAGTAACGGTTTTCTCTATAGCTATTATAATTTTTTAGATAATGATCAAAAACCTGTGTTGACCCCCATGTTCTATTTTTAGTAACAGCGGCCATTTTTGTCTGTTGATCAACACCCTGGGTACAAACTTGAAACTAGGACCCCTAAGGATGATTGTGGCCAAGTTTGAAAAAAATTGGCCCAGAGGAGAAGATTTTTGAAAAAGTTCATGAGGGACGACAAACGACGGACGCCAAGTGATAGCAAAAGCTCACATGGACCTTCGCTCCAGGTGAGCTAAAAAAGGGCTATGATTTATCCTGAGAAACTACCAAATAAATACTATGTATGTCATTCTGTCTTATTGTCATGGTTTACATTATCTGAACCATGGTCTCTGTCAAACAAGTACATTGTAATAGCATAACAAATGTGAGAGTGTGGTCCACTTTAATGAATGCAAATTAAATTATTCACACTTGATTGACATTAATCAAAATTGTATACAATAATAAATGTAGATTCAACAGGTCAATGTGACTAGAAATCAATAACTATTGGTCATGGTTTAACAGATTAACCTAAGAGAGCAGATTATCAGGATTATGTCTTAAGGGCAAATGGAACATGAAAAAGAGTCATGAACAAACACTACACTAGTTATTGTATTACTACAATTTAGACCATAGTAAAGTGCTCTCGACCAATGAAAACGTCTAATTTTGTATGTCTTATTTGTGAAGACCATGACATTTTCATGGTCTTCATAAAGGATTAACTTTTGTTTAAAATTGTAAGGGACTAGACTATAATTGCCCAGGGCATAATTTGGTATTAAGAAATGTGAGGAATTGCTCAATTAATAAAGAAGACACATTTTGAATAAAATATAAAATGTACACATAAATAGTTTATTTATTTTCATAACTCTAAAGCAAATCTTTTTTTCCATTAAAAAAAAACAACTTTTGAAACAGAATTAGGCAATGTAATAGTAAGAACATCATCATTTGACTCTTACTTGACAGTGTTTACAGTTGATTTAGTGTTTTCCTTTGTACTTAATTGTGGTCTTTTGTCATAATCTTGTGGTTTCGGTGGTTGAAGCGTATTGCGAACATTTTCAGACATAGACTCAAGAGGGCGTTTGTAAAAATCCACAGCGTTTGAACAATGTCCACGTCTTGATTTGATTACAAGGTCATCATACCCAGCATTGAAAAGAGTTGTGGCACAAGTTAATTTACCGGAATGGTTTGTTATCACTTTATTGTTAACATCAATGCCAGCATTTTGAAAAAGCTCTTTCATTTTAGACTGCAACATATTTATGCAGATGGACTGCGTACTAAATCTAGGCCGTCCACCAAAAGAGCAATGTCGAAGCGGTTTCCTATAAAACCGCCCTTGTCTCGGAATAAGCGATAAATATTTATCATAAATTTTAACTATACATCTTGGGTTTGTTGGATCACTTTTTTGAAAAATTCTTTTAACATCAACACTTCGGTTATAAAGACCACCTTGAACGTTTTTACATAATCGTCCAGTATAATTGAAATTTAGCACCACACGAGTCGGTTGATATAGAAAACTGTGATGTATCAAGAGCTTTGTGCCGTTATCCATACCTCTGAACCCGAACAATTTGCAGTTATAGAAAAACACAATATTACTTATTCTAGAAGCAGTCTCTGTATTAAAAACACCAGAATCCCACAACTGTGCTTCATCAGGTGGAAGAACGGGGTTTGCATGTTTGGTATCTGTTCCAATACCCTGAATGGTTAGTTCCTTCATTCTGCTATCTAGACTTTTTCGGAAAAAGGCTAATACGGTGTCATCAAACTATTAACACATTCTGGTCCTTATATATACCAGTCAGATTAATAAATTGTAATCATGCAATTAAATATCTCTTGACCACTTTACAATGGTCTAAGTTTGTAAGAATATGATAATCCCTGTCTTCATGATTAGTACTCGCTACCGCTCGTACATAATCATGAAGACAGGGATTATCATATTCTTACATATACGTATATATAGACAAAATTAACACAGCTTTCAAACTAGATAAGTTTGTGGAAAAATTATTGTTCATAACGAAAATTAACAATAAAAATTTAAGCTCCTTTCCATTTCACTTTTGTGTAAGACTAAGTTATATATATGTTTTGGTTTATGCACCACACAATTTTTAGTTTAATAAATAAAAGCTGTGCCATGACATGATTCTGTTTGTTTGTTTGAATGGTGTTTAACGCCACTTTCAGCAATTTTTCAGCTATATCATGGCATCCAGTTTTTATTGGGGGAGGAAGCCGGAGTACCCAAAGAAAACCCCCGACCTGCGGTAGGAAAACTGGAAATCTTTGTCAATTAAGATTGGATTCGAGTACACCCAGCATGCAGTGAGAATCCAACCCGTAATCTCAGTGTTGACAGACCACATGATCAATAGTAAACGAACTACCTTAACCACTCGGCCACCGAGGCCCCGACATGATTCTGAAGACAAGGACAAGAGCTATACACTATATGGATGCATAATTTGCACTGATAAGACCTTATCCTACCTATCAATATCAAAAAAGCCCCCAAAATTACAAGAAATTGATGATAGCTTTCTTCAGTTGGAAAACTAAAAAATTCCGCCTCTTATTTTTATAACAATGTCCCACAACACTAAAGCAAAAAATCTGAATTTTACCACAAACAAAAGGAAGTTATTATCTTTTAAAATAAACACATTGTTAAACTTTCAAGAAAATTGACGACAGAGTTTATGAGTTAAAATCTGAAAACTAAAAAAATCACCTCTTTTTTCACCAAGTCCCAAAACTATATAACAATAAATCAGAATATTACCAAAAAAAAACAGGATGCTTGCATCTATCTAAATAATAATAAACAATTCCCAAAACTTTCAAGACATTTGATGAAAGAGCGTTTGAGTTGTAAACTAAAAACTAAAAAAAATTTCCACTTTTTTTATGAACATGGTCTCATAGCTCATTAACCATAAATCAGAATTTTATCAAAAACAAAAGGAAGCTTGCATCTATCAAAATAAAGAAACCCCAAAACTTTCAAAGTAACACAACTCTAAAGGATAAATCAGAAATTTACCCAAAAAGTGTACAGACCAAGAAGCTAACATAATTAACAACTATGTGCAGTTTGAAGAAAATCTTTGAGGGCATTCTCGAGATAGAGCCCAACATGTGGATGACAGACAAACAGACAAACAGACAGACAGACAGAAGGACATTTATATATCATAATACATCTGTCACTGTAAATTTTATAACCTTGGTATCATTGTTTAGAGTTTTATTTGATAAAAAATCATTAACATTGGTAATTGATTTATATGTTAAGTGAAGTTACTAAAACAAAGTGTGCTGAAGGCTTAATAACATTAATGATTAATGCCTATATCCCTGCTGTATCCCAAATGTCATAGCTATATATTTTTCATAAATGATATTTACAAGCTTCATCTGAAAACGATTGATAATAAACAACAACCATCTTTTTATGATATTGATGGCAGTTTCAATATGAATGTCTATCCCAAATTTTAGGGCTGCAAATATCCTTAATGTATACCAAATGTAATAGTTATATACTTTTTGTATATTTACAAGTTTCATCTGAAAATGATTGATAATAAACAACAACCATCTATTTATAATTCTTCATGATTTTTCTATAACCTGCATAGCATTACAGTAGATTTATATTTTCCAACTGAGTGCAAAAAAAGGTTTAAAAGAGTTTATTGTTTGTGTAACTTTGTATAAATGTCAAGATTTCAAAATTTTTATTGTTTGTGTTCCTTTATATAGTCTGTCTATGTGACTGTTCCAAGCCAGAAGTTATGCCCTTGTATATGTATTTCCTGTAACTAGTTTCCTTTTATTTTTGGTAATTTGTTGTTTTGTCTTTCAGTGATTATCAAAAAAATTTCTTTTGCGAAAGTTGTGTTCAGTTTATCACTTCTTTATGCATTGTTTTGCATGATTGTAAAATTAAAAATAGGAAGTACATCAATAGCATCTAAATTATCTCTAATTAAAATATACAGTATAAAGAGTTATCAACATACCTTATATAGCTACATTTCCTTGAAACAGTCATTAAAAATAATTGTTTTTCTGTTAATTGTTGATAAATATTAATATTCTCCTTTTATCTGGTAATTGATTTTTCCCTGTAGCCTTTCATTTGTGAAAGGAATTTTAAATCATACAATTTTTAGGCCATGGAGTTCATCAACAACCTCAGACAATAATTTGGTCTGGAATATTACTCTATATATCGATTGTGTTTTAGTATTGATTTCGGAGTCATGAAATTTTACACAAAAGCTAGTTTTAAAGTCTGAATTTTCAAACTTAAATATACAACCTAAAGGTAGAATAACTCATGACAAGAAAATTAGCTAAATAGTTTCTTTACTTGCAACTGCACAACAAAAAGTGCAAACAACCTTTGATGGATTTATTTTATTTGCACCTAACTGAAAATTGGGCATATTTACGATGCATTAGATAAACACTGGCCACCTAGATACAGTTAATTATTCAGTAAATGCATTGGTTCTCAGAAAAGGACATAAAGGTTTGTAAACAAGTTTTAATGTAAACAACAAAACTGCTTAGTCTCTGATCTAGATAACTGGTAAGAAAATTTAAATATGTCAAAGATCAGATGTCCAGATTAAATATATACAAAAAATGTACTTATACACTATATCTAACATAACATTAAAGAATAAAGCATCATCATAAAAATTTCATAATCATGTACCTTATATCAAATAAATTATATTATTATATTTTAATATATTTCTGATTTATTGTCTGAAAACAGACATGCTACAATGAAACAACTGATATGTTTTCCAAAATATTCACCACCAAGAAAACAACCCTACTGTATCCAGCTACATAACCCCATATTTACCACCATTTGGAAATGCCCTACAAACCCGGTAAATAACCTTATTGCACTGAAACAAGCAGTTATAAACCTGGGTACCACGAAGTGTTCCAGATGCTCAATACGAAAAGCTGTACTGAATGTCTTAAGATGGAGGGTCTATTGTCTAGGGAAAGTTTGACAATGGACCATAATAGGATGCCATGCTCCTTGAATGGAAATCTTCTTTCCTTTGCTGCATCCCATATAAACTGATTTCTCGTCATGAATATCTTGTTATTTGGGATCTTCACAGGGGATACGGGTTTATATTCACTGTCTGTGTTATATATTCCCTGAACCAAAGGCGAAGGGAATAAAGAACACAGTAACGGAATTCTTTTGTTCCCATTTTAGGACACTATAAATTATTGATTATCTCCCCTGTTGAATTCAAGACAAATCACACAGGGAGATGTTAGATTCCGTAAATGCATGCATTCCTAATATGTTTATTTATATTATTTTAAACAAATTAATTAGACAACGAGTAGACACCATTTTGAAACTGGTTTCAACATCCCTTTCACAGGGAATACGGTATGATATCCCATCTTGATTAACCAATCAAATCGTAGGAAATAACTTGATACATTAAATCATCCTGCTCCCAGGATGTTAAGCAATTAATCAGTTAATCTATTAGACACAACCTTACATACAACATATAGGAAACTCTAAAAAAAATAACGGTTATAATTTTTTTGGTCTGAAAATTATTTTTGTTACATGCATTATAAAAATATACACATATCTTTTTTGTTCAGGTTTAACTATGAAAAAAGTAGGTCACTGAGTTTAACTCAATTTTTTCCATTAAGTATTCAGAATTCAATTTTCTTCAAAAAACAATAAGTAAATAAAATTTTAACTTGTTGACTTAAATGTCCAATACAAGGTCTGTACCAAAGGCCTCGTCTTTATGGCGAGTAATGAATTTCAATGTGTGAGGTTAAAAAAAATGTGTTTTAGTTCCCCATTCACCAGATTAAACAGAAACCTTGCCCAACCATCTAATGATGGTTAAATGTCTAGGTAGTGCAATTCTTGCTATAAATGTTGCCTAACAGAGGTTTACATAGGAATCAAAGGAAAACATTCTAAATTTTTTTTTTTCCTTTTTACTATCTAACCTAAATAATAAGATGGTTATGGGTCAGATTTTCAAATTTCAGATAAACTATTTATTTATACTTAAATACCCACTAGACATATGTATAGCTCACACTAATGAAGGTCATTACAAAATACAAAAAAAATCCAAGGAAACTGTCAAAAAGGTAATCTTTAAATCAAAGTCTGCATCCATCAAACTTGCAAACCAACAACCAAGAATATAGCAATAACAGCAATGGCCCTGACTTAGCACAGGCATTTCAAAAGAAATGGTAGGTTAAACCAAGTTTTATTGCATTGTCAAACCTCCCGCTTCCATTACTATAATGTGTGAGTTGGTGTGTTAACAAAAATGTTTGTGTATCATAAACCAGTAGTCAGCAATAGGTGTAAGCAATAATCATCACAAAATCCTGCTGCTTTGTCTGGTCAGGTAAGTGATAGAGACTTGTAATCCTGTAGTATTTATATAGTAGTCTGACTTACCTAAATTAGTGGTCTTTATGTCCAAAGCTCTTCTCAGCAAATCAACCGCTTCAGTTTTAGCACCATAACTGATTTCTTCCATCAGTAGTTTACCTATAAATACAAGTTAGGGACTCAAAAATACTTTATTTAAATGATCTTTTTTGTATATGACATTTAATATGGCTGGTATAACAGGTTCACTGTGCTCCAAACACAAAGCTGCCCTTCTAATCACTAAGTGTATGAGGGGATGCTCTCTTAATGTGGGGTTATTATAGTAAAGAAAGTTTAGCTGTGGACACAGTGGTTGAAATTTTTAGACACTACCATTCTTCCTGCATTTAAAAGACCGCTTTGTTGATGTTGAAAAAAAGCAGATGCATATGACTGTACATTGCTCCATGCCATTTACATCTGCCTGGCTGGACATAATGCAACTATTCATTAAAATGTATATACCATATTTTTCGGGTTATAGGTCAAATGGTAATTTTTTCTACAAAATTTATGGATCCAGTCTTAAACTGGTTCTCTGTATAGGTTGAAAATTATTCTAAATGACAAAAGTTTGGTAAAAATATTTACCGTATATTTTGGTAGGAATTTTTTAATAAATTATGATTTGTAATTTAAAAAAAAAATCACATTAAACTAAAAAAAGAAATGAAATCTGTAACATATAGAAGACTTTACAACAAAATTGATTCGATAACATGACATTTCCACATCAAAATTCTCTTTCCCAATTAATCTTCCCATCTTTATAAACATAAATAGACTTTTTGTCACCAAAAGCAAATGCATTTTCACAAAAAAGACAAAAAAACATCATTTACATTATATTTCTTTTATTTATATTGATTGATTGAATGGATGTCTGCTTTATGTCCAGCGAACAGTATTTCAGCTATATTCAGGACGGGAACAAGTTAACAATCTTTTATTTATACAAAACAAGTGTCAACAAGGAAAAATGTCTTGCCTGCATTCCACATCGGTATTTAAAAAAAATCGAAGAATGTGTCCATGGGACACGGATGCCCCTGCTGAATGAAGTCCCAAACAGGAAATAGTTGTGGGACAGGTCTGAAAGTCGCTTAGGACATACAATTTGTGATACTGAACCACCCTGCTAAATTTCAAATTGTTCTCATATACGGTTTCTGAGAAAAGCTTGACATAAAAATTTCATGCTCGTTTTCATACCTTTTTATATTGGCCCAGTCGCAAACAGGAAGTAGTTTCCCGACAGGTCTGAAAGTCGCTAAGGATGTACAACTTGTGAAACTGAACCACCCTGGCAAATTTCAAATTGTTCTCATGTATGGTTTCTGAGAAAAGCTTGACTGAAATTTTCATACAAGCATTAACACATTTTCATATCGGCTCAGTCGCAAACAGGAAGTAGTTGTCCGGCAGATCTGAAAGTTGCTTAGGGCTTACAACTTGAGATACTGAACCACCCTGGCAAATTTCAAATTGTTCTCATGTATGGTTTCTGAGAAAAGCTTGACGGAAATTTTCATACTCGTGTTAACACATTTTCATATCGGCCGAGTCACAAACAGGAAGTAGTTGTCCGGCAGGTCTGAAAGTAGCTTAGGACGTACAACTTATGATACTGAACCACCCTGCCATATTTCAAATTGTTTTCATGTACGGTTTCTGAGAAAAGCTTGACGGAAATTCGTACCTACAGACGGATGTATTTAGATACAAATGAAGTCCCAAACAGGAAGTAGTTTCCGACAGGTCTGAAAGTCGCTTAGGACATACAACTTGTGATACTAAACCACCCTGACAAATTTCAAATTGTTCTCAAGTACGGTTTCTGAGAAAAGCTTGACGGAAATTCGTTCGGACGTACGTACGTACGGACGGACATGAGTAAAAGTTATTATCCCCGGCTTTCAAGAAATGCGGACTTTTGATTGGTTGGTTACCCGTCGGTACAAATCCCATGCCCCCGTCTTCGTTGCTAACGTCGCAGGGTGTATTGTTTGTGCGTTGCTAATGTATGTTCTAGAGCACCAGTGTATGTTATTCCACAAATGAACATTTCTGTCTTTTTATATTTGTATTTGTACTTCCTTTCAAACACTGTAGATGCCCTATATTCACAATGACACACATAAATATGAATTAAATCAGAACTTGACGTCATTGTCTGTTGACGTTATGATAGCGTGACTTGAGGCGCCAAAATACCGAAAGTAGGAAAAACAATGTAAAACAAAATAAAAACTCTTTAAACTCGCTAAGTCTGAGGTTGTTACCAAAGGTAACATCCTCGACTTGGTAAAATGGGCATTTTCTTCATAAAAAACGTATAATTTTTTGTGAGCAACTCTGATGACGTTGTCCATTTAGCATTTTCTGATGACAAAAGAACCTATTTTCAGCCCTTTACACTTGTTAGCCGGGGATAAATCCATTACCTAGGTTTTAACCCGGGTGTATGGAAATTGTACCACCTGAAAGTACTTCTGGACAGCCTACTTTCAGGTGGTACAATTTCCATACACCCGGGTAATAACGTAGGTAACTGATAATGCCCCCGGACATGTAGTCGCTGGGGCATAAAAACTTTATAAACAACATAAACAGCATTAAATTGTCATCAGTTAAATTATACAATTATACAATACATGGTTACAGAGGAACTGCCCCAATCCAAACAATTTTATGTTGTCACTGGGCCATAACATTGAGGTCAAGGTCGGGTGACATCTACCAGATAGTCATGTACTAGTCATCCGTAACCTTAATACCAAAATATTGTCATCCTACCATGCCTGGTTACACAGGAACTGACGTAACCCAAAACTTAGCATAGTAACTGGACTGTGAAATTGATGTCAAGGTCAGGTACTAGTTATCAGCAACCTATTTTCCAAATAAAAACGTTAACGTAATCACTATACTGTAAAATTGAGGTTAAGGTCAGGTGATAGGTGACTGACTGTCAAAATAAGCTACCACTGGACCAAATTTGATGAGCCTAGGGCTTAATCTTACAAAGATATAGAGCATAATGTCAAGTGTTAATGCCACCAGATTCTCATATATATATATATTATGTCTTGTCTCCAGGGACTATCGTCCAAGGCAAAACAATGAATGCAGAACTACTGGATTCACACAAACAAGGATACAACCAATACTACACCTACTCAAGAATCATGTCTTTTGAAATATTAAGTCTGTAAAGTGAGTATAATATAGGTGAAAACATAGTGAGTGATTATTCAGCTATATCAATAAAGACAACCTGCATATGCCTATATATTATACTTTAATGATTTAATCTTGAAAAGTAAACCATACATACCTAAGGCTACCAAAGTATCAGCAACAGATAGATGTGTGGCGCCCTGACATGCCTCTCGGATCTTTATTGTCTTTCTGTACAAACTCTCTGCTCTGATTTTATCATACCTACAACAATAGAGATAAATTCTCTAGATTCTGCTTTTTTGTCTGTCATCACAGTTAGAAATTTTAAAAGTCAAATTAAAGGCAAGTTCACTGATAACAAATGTGACACATTTTTCACATACATGGCCAAAAGAGAGAATATATGAATACACAGACTATCAACTAATCAGAGAAATCCAGCATCAGGTGTAATAGTAGCCTTAAACACAAATTCATTGCCGTTACAATTTGACATATATGAGTCTATATATGATTTACAATTAAATGGACAGATTTTGACATTGCATAAAGATAGCAAGAAACTATACTACTTTTTCTATTTCTTCTCTCCCATTGGAAATAAGAGATAAATGTACAGTTCTTAAAATGGCTGAAGTCAATTTTCCAACTTGAAAGTTTCCTTTTGTTTGATTGAGTTATCCTTCTTTAACTAATTAAATAACATTGTCACGTGTTAATGATTATCACACTTATATGTTGATGACGTCATTTGTGCGTCTACACATGTTAAAAAATAAATAATTCATCTGCTTTCAAGATGGCACTGCATGGTAAACAAATGACAACAGAGGAGAAACAAATGATTGAAGGAGTGTTGCAACAGGGCTTTTCAGGACATAAAATTGCAGAGATGACGGAGAACAATCAGCAAGTTTCTGAAGAGGATAATGCTCCTTGTCATGTGTCGCCGCACTCATAACAGTAGAAGACTGACAATGACATTCCAACCTTCCCTTGGCCCCCACAATGCCCGGACCTTAACATTATTGAAAATGCGTGGAAAGTATTAAGGTTCAAGATTGGTGACATTAACAATTCCGAGGATCTAAAGACTTATTTCCAAGCATGGACTTCCCTGCAACTTCATTATATTTGAGTCTGTACCACTCTATGCATGCTACTCAAAACTCAGGTAAAAAATGATGTCTGCCATTTTGGGAACTCATTTCTTTCCATTCAATCACAACATTTTCATAAAGATTTTACAAACCCTTTAGAGTTGTCTTTCTTGCCTATCAACTGAGCCAATGCAAACAGAGTATCAGCAACCAAGGGGTGAGCTTTCCCAAACCACTGCTCCCGTGTAAATAAAGCCTGTCTGAGGTTGGATTCTGCCAAGATGTAGTCTTCTTGTTGTGTCCTGTATGTGAAAAATTACAATAACTCATTCAACAAAAAATAAATAAAGCCTGTAGGCCTTTTGTATCTAATTCATGACAGAATAATAAACAACAAATAAATTTTGTAATGAAAGTGCTAATAAAATATGTACATGTAACATAAAAGAAAGGCATATGGTAGTTGTAAAATATTTAATTTAACAAAAAATATTGAAAACACTCTTTATTCCATGCATGAATAACTGAACAAATATTACATCAGAAAAATTCATATTTACAAATATCAAAATTTAACTTTCCAATGTACTATAATTAACCCTTTTAAAATTTTCAGACAAATGTACCTAAGAAGTCCAAGTTTATACTGTATGTCAGCCCTCGCTGTCATATTTCCACATTCTCCAATATATTCCAATCCCTCCTTCAGTAGATCCTCTGCACTGTCATACAAACCCTCCTCCATTCTCAGGTAACCCAGCTGACTAAGTAAACAACCTTAAATCACAAAAATACAACACTCAATTATTTAAGTATATGCTTCTCAATTATCCATTTGATAGAAAACAATTAAATTTACAAACCCTACTATTATCATAGAAATGAAGATTGTAAGAAAACTGAACAATAAAACATTAACAAACAGGCTGCATACAATTAAGGTGAAAAAACAGAACATTACCTAACTAAAGATTGTTCGTGAAAATTGTACTATTTCATAACACTCTAATGTATTATTTTTATAATTACCAGTAGTCTATTTTCTGAACTTTAAGTTTATGTGAACCATAGGTCTGATTGGTACATAGACATATTGGGAATGCATCCATTTTTAGTATAAAAATATAGACCTAAGTTATGACAAATATGGTAATCGAATGTACCATAATTTATTTAATATTTCATCTTATATAAATTGTTATTATTATTAATAAAAATTCTATAGTTGGAAAATTGAGAAACCAAGAAAGTTTTTTATTCTTGTTTATATTATTTAATTTCGAGTTTTGTTAAATCGATTAGATTTGTCGATCTCTTGATTGTTTGACTTGGGTTTAACACCAATTTTAGCAATTTTTCAACAACATCACAGCGTCCAGTTTTTACTGGTGGAGTAAGTCTGAGTACCAAGAAAAAACCCCTGACCTTCGGTAGTAAAACTGGCAATCCTTGTCAATTAAGATTGGAGTTGAGCCCACATTCCACAGTGAGACTCCAACCCACAACCCCACTGTTAACAAGCACAAGGTCAATAGTAGAACTACCTTCACCAATCGGTCACAATGCCCCTGTCAATCTTTTGACATTTACCTTTTAAATTTAGTAATTCTATTTCTAAGTCTGTTTCTTCCTCTTCTTCACTGCTTTCCATGACAATTCGAAGGGATTTAACAAACCATTTTTCAGACTCCTGAGTATCTCCTCTCTCCTGACAAAATCTTCCCAACATTTCCTGGGTCTTGGCTTGTAGAAAAAGGTCACTTTTTGACAGGGGATAATTCTAGATATGATAAAATGTTAAAAACTAATGATTTTTTTTTACCTTTAAAATGATCAAACTGAAGGTTAAATCAAAATCAAATGCTACTATACTTCTAGTGTTCTGTCACATTTGTGTTAAAAACTTCATTAATATTTCTAAGTAATCTACAAGGTGACACTCGGTCTACATTTTCACAAAAAAATTAATTATACTTATTTATTCACTTTTACAATTCATTTAAAATAGTGATGATAATGTTAAACTTATTTAGAAGAACACAACCAAGTCTTAGTCAAGTTTAATAGAAATTGTTTCTATCTAATCAAAAACTAATGAACAGGTATATCCTAATAATGATAGATAACATTAGGTGTGCCATTAGGCCAAGCAATTTTGTTGGTAAATACTAAATTGGTACTGTCAATTAGTACTCTAAACTTAGGCATTATTATTTATCCAGTTTCCACAAAAGGGTTAGTTGATTGCTGGTGTTTAATGCCACTTTCAGCTATTTTTTAGCTATATTGTGGCATTCAGCTTTTATTGGCGGAGGAAGCTGGAGAAGCCAGTAAAATCCCAGATCTTCCATAATAAAACTGGGATGTTAGTTGACATTGCTATATATCGGCTTTGCTTATTGAAGTATGTTGCACCAATACTTGGCTTTGAAAAGCAGCATAAAAATACCTGTTTTGATGCTGTTTTAAAGCTTTAAAGATCGATCTCAGTTCCTTAAACAAGAACCAGCTTGTGGATATGTGCAAATGCCAAATATACAAATATTAAAGAATTTTCCTAAAAGAACTTATTTGTATACTCAGTATATATCCACAAAAATCCTCTAAATTGATACAAAATACAAGGGCATATTTCCCTCCCTCTTTCTACAGTTAACAGCTGGACACAAGTGTACATGTATATCAATCCCCTTGGCAGGCATGCTACTACTAACACCATAAAGATGATTATAATATATTTGTAAGAAAAGAAATTGATGACCACCACCAGAAATAATCAAAAGTGTGTAATCTGTGTAGAAAGAAACAAGACAGAGATTTGTAGAAATTCTAAAGACTTCTTAAAAGCTATAGTTAAAGATATCTAAAACTGTTATTATTTATTTCAATATTTCATATCTTTCTTTACTCTCCTGTAACCTTTTTTGTTCATGTATTCAGTTTTAAAAAATTTTCTTTTAATTTAATTCATAATACTATGTTATCTTATGTTATGTTATGTTATGTTATCTCTGCTTAGTATCAAATCACAAAAAGCCCTTTATATATTTGTAATTTTTGAGACTATAATTCAGAATCAATAACTTTCTGTGTTCCATTTACAACCAAGCTACATAAAACACACTGTGATATTAATATCATTACCATATCTATAAGCTGAAAGATAATTGATATGATATAAACAGGAAAAGGACTATTGACGTAATTACACTTACTTGTACACAGAACAAAGATTAATTACATATTTAATAGTGTCTCTTGGTTAAGCAGTAAAAAAAAACAACTACACCCACATTTCGAAATTATAAGCAAAGAAATTTAGGTTATATTAAGATATTTTTTAAGAAGACAAATAGTTATCAATAACTAAATCTTAAAAGGTATTTGTTTTTTTAAAGTTAGTTCCTACTATACTTTTCCATATTACTTACAGATTGTATTATAACTTTTAAATATGGTATGTTATACATAGATGACTACTTGTAATCATTAATATTTTAATATACCTTTTGTAGTTTGTTATTTAATGATGTTAATATTTCCTCAGTAGAGCCAGGATGTCCCATGTCTTTTAAAAATATTGCTATTAACCATGCTAGCTTAGTGGCATAGGGGGGATAATCAGGTCCTTTCTTCGAATCTGAAAAATTAATATGCTATGAAGTATTTCACAAATTACTAGTATAATTACAAGAAATAAATGTATATGCAAAACAATTTATGTACACCAACTAAAAATTAAAGTCTAACAAGTGTGAAAACAGAAAAATGTCTCACTTGCATTCCGCATCAGTAACGAAAAAACTAGGTGATAAGCTTCACCTAAAAATCATTAAAATGTTATCATTTAAAACATACAATGCATGCTTACAGAGAAACTGACCTAATCTTAAATACTTTAACATAGTCACTTGACTATACCATTCATCAGCAACCAATATACCAAATATTATCATCCTACCATGCATGGTTACAGAGGAACTACCCTAATCCAAATTTTTAAAGTAGTCACTGGACCATGAAATTGAGGTCAAGGTCAGGTGATACCTACTAGACAGTCATATACAATTAATCAGCGACCTATATAGCAAATATTATCAGCCTACCATTGATGGTTACAGAGGAACAGCCCTAATCCAAAAACTTTAACGTAGTTGCTGGACTATGAAACTGAAGTAAAGGTCAAGTGATACCTACCAGACAGTCATATACTATTTATCAGCAACCTATATACCAAATATTATCATCCTACCATGCATGGTTATTGGTTACAGAGGAACAGCCTTAATCCCAAGACTTTTACTTAGTCACTGGACCATGAAATTGAGGTCAAGGTCAGGTGACAGGTGGCTGACTGGCAAGTACTCATCATAAGCTACCACTGGACCAAATTTGATGGACCTAGATTAAGCTTATAGATATAAAGCATAATGTATAAATGCCACTGCGGGATTCCCAAATATGTTTTGCTTCCAGCGACTATCATAGTAGTTGAGACAAAAATTATAATTCCATCAGATAAGTAAAACCTCCATAACAAAAATTAGACATTACAGATAAACTATGCACACCTTAAAATTATCAGGAACAACTGTTTCTGGGGATAATCACATCACGGTATAAAACAATAAAGAAATCTACCTTTATTCAGAGTTTTGAACACATAATTCACCTCATGTGTGGTTTTAAATTACATATAAATTAACCTTTGTTTTAAATTGTGTAAATCACTTGTCATGTATCTTTAATATAACTATATTTCTTCTTTGTAGTTGTGCATATTAATTTTAAACATTAAATAATAAAATGAGTTTGCTTTATGTTTAATATATTTTTAGTCTAATTTCATTACTAATGACCCTTTTTCTGAAAGTACCTTTGTATGACTGGTCAGTATTTCCATGTTTTGCTTCTGTCAGAAATATTGTGTCAATTCCATCATCTTTAACAGGCGATTCTTTCCTCTCTTCAGTCTGCAAAAAAAGCATTCATGATTGAACTCTATGATTGCAATATCTTGCACATGTGAATTTATTTTTATAGCTTTTGATTGATTGTTTGTTTGTCAGCTCTAACCCAGCCTTCAGTTTTTGTTGGGAAAGGAAGCCAGATTAGCAGTAGAAAACCTCCGACCTTCAGTAGGAACACTGGCAATCCTTGTCAATTGAGAATTGAGTAGAGTGTAGTGAGACTTAAACCAGCAATCACAGTGTTGATAGACCCCTGGTCAATAGTAGACAAACTACCTTAACAACTTGGCCAATGAGGCCTGTTTTAGCTTTTAAACAGACAAAAAATGAATGACCTGGATACCTGGTAAATTGTATTAAAATTTGAATTTTACATAGTTCATTTACAAATATAAGAAATTTATTATTGAGTCACTCATGTGTACTCACATTATTCTTCAAGAAAAATTCTGAACTTACTTTTCTTATCTATACAGTCAGTAAAAACAGTCTTAGAGACGACATTTCTTAAGAATAAGCTTATGTGACCTTAGTTTGAATTTCCATTTGAAGTACATTTCATGTTTATAACCTGTTTAAAAATTTGAAATATTTCTTATAATTTATCCATATTTCATGACAATTTTAGCAGTAAAACAGGGATTATGTCAAGGAACTATTTAAATATTAACGTTGTAAGATTAGGTCTTGTGACTTACACAAGTTATTTTGTATAACTTAGGTTGCTCCATTTGAATCAGCCACACAAAACAGCTTACGATTATTACATAAACCTGTATTAGGCGACCACCTGTCTTATATTACCCTTGAAAGTTCAAATAACACTGTAGATATCTTAATCAACCAATAAACAAAAGACTAGGATTTACCAAACAATAATTCTCATTATTTCTAAGTAATTTATGTAAATGTTATTAAATTGTACCGTCTGTTGATCCTTGTCAGATACACATGTAATTTCCTCTATAACTGACAACTCCCTCTCTGGGGCAGGAGTTGTGATTATGACAGGAATTGTGGGTGTGGCTGATTTTTCCGAGGACATACTTGAATGTACTTCTTCACGGTCTTCTTTACATATTTCATCCTGAAATCAATAAGATTGTGTTAAAAAATGAATTCAGAATGATATAATTGTCATTATCTTAAACAAAAATTATTTTGTATTTTCCTATATTTTTAAACAAGCTGAACTTGTTAATGATCAACATGACATCTTTTAATCAGAGAAATAGGTAAGAATTTTCGCTTAGCAGTTGGTAATTGTGAATGGCAAACATTTACAATTACTGAAAAGGATATGAAATGCTCAGATCAACAGAAAAATAATACGGGTTGAGTCAAATTTTAACAGCAGTCATCTTCAGCTATGTTTGAAAATTAAAACAGGATGTAAGCATAAAGACAATGCATACTCTATATAAGTAATTTTATGTTTGGCTGGAAGGAATGAATATAATGTAATACCTCAATTTCATAAACAACTGGATCCAGTATGCCAAGTTTCATTAACATCTGTTGGTATGTAGTTGTAACACTAATGCCCTCCTCCTTTAGATAATGCCAGTAGTATGCCAAATCTTGTCGATTTGAGGGGTTCTTTTTAGAATCATCCAAAAAATTTTCCAACATTCTAAAAATGATTTTTTTAAATTAACGATATACCAACCAGTTGTAACTAGATATGAAATTGTTATGTTAATAAGAATGTGACTTCATGTGTCAGCTTGTTATAAACATATTAAAGTCAAAGTTCATGGTCTATAATTGCACTACTGAAGACTAAGTCATTTTCATTAGAATCTTTGTTTACTAGACTTTTTGCATATTATATGATCACTACTGGTAATCAGTGACATTTTTGGATAATGTAAATCAGCAAAACTGAATCTTGTTTTTTAAAAAGATAATGTATTGTGCTGCATAGTTCTCATCTCTTAAAAGCCAGACCAACTACATGTACTTCTACAAGTTCCTTACATGTATTTCGAGACCAGGTCTACTATCAATCAATAATATATAAAATAGATGAAAAACGTCTAGGGTTATATGTTTGGGGCTCTAGCCTCCAACCTTTATTGATAAGGTCTCATTAGGGAGTAAAACTTTCTACCCTTATAAAACTGTATGCCATGAAATAGCTGGCAAATTGCTTCAATTACCATAAACCATATTCAAATAATTCAAACAAACAGATTGCAGACAAATACTATAACTGTAATGTTCCTAATGCAAACTTATAAAGAATGAATAAGACTTAGAAATGTATATTTTATAAACTATAATGTAAAGTGTTTTACTTACAAAGGATTTGTCAACACCTGTACCAGTGTATTAATGTCCCCTGACATCAGGAGTTGCCATGGTAACTCCTCTATTATTCTCTGACAAAATGGTTGCTTAATGAAGAATTTGGCAACATGACTGTGGAACCTTTTCTTTTGTTCTTTCCATTCATTTTCTGGTTCATTTGAAGAAACAACTGCCCCTCCAGGCTTTAGAGAATCTTTAAGAAAAATATTTTTTACAATAAATACTTATATTAGAACATCTCACTTCATTAAACTCAAAATATAATTAGATCTATCCAAATATGTATGGTTTGCTGGGCTACAGTCTGTTGTATATTTTAGATTTCTCTGGTCCTTATTTTTTTAAATGAATACATTAATGGCTACTGATTAAAAAATTCATTTTACTTTTAAAGTTAGAAACTGATAAGAATATCAAAATATTTGGGGTTATGTTCAGCTGCATAGAAGGCTGTAAAAAAACTGCAACACTACCTATTCTCAACATTATTGTTAAATAAGGAGGTATTAATTCAAAATTACTTGAAGCAGAGATTAACATTATATACTTTTTAATCGATTTATCAGATGCTTGTACATCATGTTTTTTATTCCTACATGTACTGTAAAAGAAATACAGAACATAAAACTGTGACAACTAACAAGTATTGCCTCTAATGCTTTTAAACTGTGAACTATGAGAAAAAATTAAACTAATCTTTACAATTTTTACCGACGCTGCCACTTTTTAGTGAATCATAAACATCTATGCCACAATAACTATTCATTATTGCTATACTTCATTATATATTTATTAACTGAGTGTAATCATAATTATTTGGTTATCACACATAACGAGACAATTACAAGACAAAAGTCCCTGTAATATAAGAATTAGTTTTTTTTCTGACAAAAAGATGTGACTACAAAAACAGTTACATATGCTTAAGATTAACAGAAAAATAAAACAGGTTATAACTTTCTACTAAAAATCCTTACCTTTATTGTAAATTAATATTTTTTAGCTTGGATTATAGAAACAAATAACTTTAATGATGCTGATATATTATTTTTGAAAGAATATCTACAAATATTGTTTTAAATTATATAAGCCACACTGATTGCAACAGACTACAAAGAAATATAGTGTCTACCAATGAGAGGCTTTATATTAAATGTCAATAAATATTTATGAAATATTACTGAAATGGCATTTTCATTTTTTTCAGTTGAATTTTGACATCTTATTTTAATTTTGGAAGAAAGCAGGAGTTCATTGGGAGAACTCATAATCTTATGAAAATCCTTGTCAATAAAGGTTTAAGTTGAGCACATCTTGTTTAGTTTTAGGCTCGAACTCACAACTTCAGTGTTGATACACAGGTGACTAACAGTAAAGGCGACCAACACCCTAAACCACTTAACACCCAAATAACATTTAAAAGACATATTTACACTGATACATATACCTGTACATTACATCCTAGTTTCAAAGAGAAACCATTAACCTGTGGGTAAAGGATTTGGTCATTATGAAATAATCTACTATTAACATTTCTTTAATATTCATAACCATTTAGAATGACCCACTGCACAACCTTTACAATGTAATATTGATGCATTCACTTTATCCAATCAGACATCACCTTTTTCATAGCCAAGTTGGATATGACAACAAATTTCATGTAAACATGACAAACATATGTTGTACACAATTAATTTGAGAAAACAGTGTCTTCACAGAGAAATTGTGATAGTCCTGAAAATGTGTCAGATTATTTATACATCCTTACAAGTTATCTAATTTTCTGAAACCATAACAATCATTTATTAGTTATGTGAAATGTAAATGTTTTTTAAATCAGGCAAAAAACAACCGCAAGCAAAATTTTAATATGCTTCACATGTTACGTATTTTGTATTCAAATCAAACAATATGGTATTTAGGTATGGAAAAATAAATAATGAACAACAAGCATTAATACTGATGACCGAAGCAATATGACTGTTATAAAATGTGCCTTAAATTAACCACGAATCTTCTGTTTTGGTACATTAGAAAAATACATTTTCTTGCAACAATGTTCATATAAAAATTAACATCACTACAACTTAATCTTTTATTAAATATTGTCAGGTTTAAGATAAAAATCCTGGTAAATTTAAGGCACAGTGACTGCATGTAATAAGTTAGTTTAGGTCTAAAACACAGTTATATTTATAGGTAGGATATCTCAAACCTACGAATGCTAAACTGCTTCATTTGGTTCTTTTTACTGTCCCTCTTTTTAGCACCTCCTAAAATAGCATGCATACAATGAAATAAAATATGGGATTCATCTTCAATTATTGTCATACCTTTTGATGCCAATAGTCTTGTTTGACTATTTTCTATGCCACTGTTTTGGGAATGTTTAATACTCGTTTTACATGCAAGCACAGAAATAGTAATACATGTATCTTTGTATTAAAAAGCATGGTTAATCTGTGATTTTTCTGAATAATTCATGCAATATAAAAATTAATTTTTGTGTGATAAATTAGAACAAAGGCTCTTGATAAATATAAATGTATTTTTATATCAATATATATCCTCAACAGTTTGATAGTATAATGACATATCAGGGAGTCAGTTCATCAATTACTATTCTTTTTTTGTAATATGCCATCAGATATTGAAACTTTAATGTCACTGTCAAAAAATTTATGTGGTTTCATTAAAAAATTTTTACTTTATATTTCACATGTTACATAAAAGAAGATTAGTATCATCAACAGAAAAAATGCTTTGCTCAGCAAAATAAAAGCCTAAAACTGAAATAATTATCATAATTTTTTACAACCATGAGAACACAACAAGCAGCATTTTTCCACTGTCAGATTTATGATAGTTAACTCAATGTTTCCTAATCAGTGCATTCAGCAAGCTATGAAAATTAGAAGTTGGGTGGGGATAACTTACAACAAAGAGCAAATAAAATCTTTCTGATTATAAATGGTGAACGAGCCTAGTGTTAAGATGACAATGAATCCATAAAGAAAACATTTTTTTATTCTTGCATAAACTCAAGATTAATTAATAATAAGTTTTATTCAAGAAATAATAATACCGCCCAATTAAGCATTCAGATAGAAAAAATAATGACAATGAATGTAAGTGTTTTTAAATAGAATATCACCAACAACAACATGCACATGGACATGAAAATTAAAAAATCACACGTTCGAAATGAAGAGTGACTTGCATTCTCAATGTACTCAGGAAACTATCTAATGAATTATAAGTATTAAATAACAACTGGTCCTAATAATATAATTTTAAACCAACTAATCTATTTTTCCCCTTTGTTCCATTTTTAGTTTCAAAACAATTTATTGAAACCATTACTATACCAATTAGTATAAAATGACATTTAGCTATTTTCTACTTCTTAAAATATTTGTTCATATATAGAGTATTAAACAGAAATAATGGTTGTAAAAATTCTACCTATAAAGTGAATATGTATATTAAATAGAAAATATTAAGAATACAGAGCTTTCCTGAATTTACACCATAATTTTACATTTTTTTTTAAATTTAATTTTATTTATTGAATAAATGATTAATTCTGCACATTGATATATGATGACAATGAATTGGAGTGATATACAAATGTTCATGATGACACAAACAATAGGATTAGTCTTTTAAAACCAAAGTACTTACGTAGTAAAACATATTCTACAATTTCTTTTAAATGCTGGTGTGAAAAATCTAACAAGCCATTTGACTTCTCATGTAAAAAACTCCCTATGCAATTCAAAAACTGTAACCAATCGTAGCTTTTAACTTCACGAGTATTTCGATATCCAAGTGTCTTCAATATTGCAAAAACTTCTTCTACTGTCAATCCACTGCGACAAACAGCAAACAGACGCAGTGTATCTGGTACCCATCCCTCTAATTCTGTAAATACAAAGTGAACAGTTGTATTACAACTGACACAGTTTTTTTAAATGCATACAACATTATAATATGTAAAGAAAACCCATTTATTTTTTTATGCAAGTACAGTATGTGGTTTGCATTCAATGTTAATTGTCACATTTTTTATATATATATTTTAATTAGCTCTTGTCACATTTTCATCCTTGTTGCCATGACATTGTTTTCTTGTTCTTATGCTGATTTCTGATTGTATCAGGCTATGTTCTGATCAATTTCTATCAGATAATGTTGTTCTTAATCTGCTTTTTGAACAGAGAATCATTGGTTAATGCATTAAAAATGAATTTACCTAGATAATACTTAATTTTCATTGCTAATGGTCTTAAACTAATTACAACACTCAAAGGATGTACTACCTAATTCATCCTCATCTTCTGCATCACCATACAAACTTTCCTTTGTCCAGCTGTACTCTTTTGTCCACCGCTGAAAACATCTCACACACAAGTCTCGTAATGATGAAATCTTGTCGTAAGTCTCGTCAAGATATTCTGCCAGGTTTTTATGAACACTATAGGACTCAATTTCATTTCCAAGAATTGTCAGAAATAATGGATTTTTTGTATGTTTGACATCATTTATCTGCTGATAGTGGTTCTTGTTCAGCAAATGAAAGTGTTGCTTTAAATGTTCCTCTAAAAAGTTTATTTGTAGTTTGATGGTGTCAAACACAGGCATGGAAACTAATGTGCAATCTGCTCTCTGAGACAACCCATGAAAGAGAAGATCTGAACGACTAGTTGTGCAGATTATTTTACACTGTGGGGGAAATGGGAATGGCAACCATGCTAATTCCTTCACCTGAAGAAAAACATAGTATCATCAAATAAAAGGTTAATAACAATAACAGGGTACCAAATATGTTTCACAAATTAATTCTCATTATTTGTAATACAAAGTTTATTTACTTTCCATTCAGTAAACCTGACATATTTCAATTGGAATATTAGGAAATTGACCAAAAAAACGAACAAGTAGTTATTTTTCTGGATATTAAAATCATTTAAAATGTACGAAAAAAAAAACCAAGTAGCAATATTATACATATTAATGGCAACTTAATTTATATGAAAAAAGAAAAATGACAAAATCCCTGCTTATATTGGAAACACCTGGGACGCAATCTATAATTTCTGTAAAATATTTGTTAATATTTAAGACAAGTAATGCATTTTTAAGAGAGCAGTAGATATATTTCTGCAGTTCTTTGTAAGTATATTCATGTACATGCATATAGTGTTTAAGTAAATTTCACTCTGCAATGTCAACTTTCTAACAAATTTACTGGAAGAAAGAAAATTAAAGTGGATGTAGAATTTGTATAGGTTTATGTTTCCTATTATATCCCATTCTTGTAGTTATTATGTCTGCATATAGTTGTTTTCAGCATACCTGTCGGATAGTCTTTCCCAGGGTTCCTCCTATTTCATCCATTCCATCTATAACAATAACAGATGGGCCTAGTGAGGCAATGGCAGTAAATGCTTCACAAACTTCCTGGAATGACCATGGTCTATCGTCATCAGTAAACAATGTGTTTTCCCTATCTAAAGTTAAAAATACAAGCAGTATTTTAATAAAAGATAGTTTACTGAAATTGTCTGCAATTAGAATTTGACATTGAGATTTTATACCTCAAATTGACCCATTTCCAGTTTTACATGATTTATCTCCCTTTTTACTTCTAGTTAAAAAAAACTAAGGCTATCATCACTAAAAGACTATGATATTAAAATAAAGATGTTGCATTGTTTTTTGCATTGTTCGTCTATGCCAACAAAATTATATAATTAACCTCATTAGTATATGTTACTATAGCCATAGGCAACAGGTGAGTTTGAATATTGGAACATGATGTCACTGGTAAGCTTGTTTAATTAAGCTATAAAACAGCTGGGGTTCTACCTTTGATTAGCATCAGGTAAATAGGGTAATAAACATTATGGTTAATTAATTAACAATCATGTTTACACAGCATGGGCTTTTAATAACATCTTCAGTTAGTTTTTGACACCTGTAATTAACATAAAGCTTTAAAATTTATCAAAGGCAATTGTCCATTTCATAAGTTTTCAACAGAAGTACCGGAAATGGACACTAGGTGGCGTTTTTTAAATTGGAAAGTCGTCAATTTTAAGGTATTAACATAGAGATGGACAGCTAGATAGTGATTTAAAGTCAGAACATTATCATTTGTGAACAGCAGTAATAGATGAAACATTCTACTAACACTACTGAAATGGAAATCTACAACAATGAAAAAACATGCAATACTTGAGTTCTTACCTGAATAACATGAGTGAAGTAAGCTTTTACCTGGACCATACTGAGAGGGTTCCCAGTGCTCAACCCACAGAGCAGCCAAGCTGTCAGGTCATAATAAGCCTGGCCGCGGACCATACTAGAAACTGTTTGGAGAGTGCCATGCTCCTTGCACGATAAAGATTCATAGATTTAAAAAAAGAGTAGTCCCATTGTAGCCACTACAAAAAGCTAAATTCTCTGCCCCTACCCAATACTCCATACTTTTCCAGTGGCAGACAAAATTTTGTACCCTATTTTCCATCACACCCCTTTGTTTCCATTGATTTATTGTTATTAACTTGTTCTCGACCCGAACATAGCTGAAATATTGCTTGCTGGACATAAAGTAAACATCCAATCAATAAATTAATTACAAGCTTGTAACATACTGTATATGGCAATGGCTATAACTTCAAATCTCAAAACATAGTGGCTAGATAGAGAAATTTAAACAATAATAACTAGTATTAACACTTAGGAATAAATAGTTTTGGTAAATTTTCAAATTTATAGTTAAATTTGCATATGTAAATTCTTAAAAAAAAAGAAATGATTATCTCTGTACAGAACCAGGGATATATATATATAGTCAACTTTGTAGGTTTGTTAATTCAGCCAATCAGAAACAAGACTTTGCAAGGCCTCAATATTTTTTTTTCTCAATCAGGACAAAATTACCAATACAAGAGTCTTGCAATCATCATTCCTGATATTTAGCTTTAACTGGGCAGTCATTTCAGAAGATTAAAATGTGGAAAATTTACTGAGGAACTATGAAAAGTGATGTACACAGCCATTGCTGCAAATTAGGATAAGAGACAGTAACCACCATTTGTTATCTACAATTTCTATTTTTACTGTTATATATTGTTTTTCTAGTTCGCAATATGAAACAACAGCGTCAATGCAACTTGCAGCAATAATAGCTTACCCTGTCGGCCAGTCAGGTCAGCTAGAACAGTACATGTAACATGATGTATTGAAAGTCAGTCTGTGAGACTGTACTACTGTTCTCATGTCAGTCTAAGTGAGACTGTACTACTGTTTTTATGTCAGTCTAAGTGATAATGTACTACTGTACTTCTCATGTCAGTCTAAGTGATACTGTTCTTATGTCAGTCTTAGTGAGACTGTACTACTGTGTTCATGTCAGTCTAAGTGATACTGTACTACTGTACTTCTCATGTCAGTCTAAGTGAGACTGTACTACTGTTCTTATGTCAGTCTAAGTGATACTGTACTACTGTACTTCTCATGTCAGTCTAAGTGATACTGTACTACTGTACTTCCCATGTAAGTCTAAGTGATACTGTACTTCTCATGTCAGTCTAAGTGATACTGTACTACTGTACTTCCCATGTAAGTCTAAGTGATACTGTACTACTGTTTTTATGTCAGTCTAAGTGAGACTGTACTACTGTTTTTATGTCAGTCTAAGTGAGACTGTACTACTGTACTTCTCATGTCAGTCTAAGTGATACTGTACTACTGTACTTCTCATGTCAGTCTAAGTGATACTGTACTACTGTACTTCTCATGTCAGTCTAAGTGAGACTGTACTACTGTTTTTATGTCAGTCTAAGTGAGACTGTACTACTGTACTTCTCATGGCAGTCTAAGTGAGACTGTACTACTGTTCTTATGTCAGTCTAAGTGATACTGTACTACTGTACTTCTCATGTCAGTCTAAGTGATACTGTACTACTGTACTTCCCATGTCAGTCTAAGTGATACTGTACTACTGTACTTCTCATGTCAGTCTAAGTGAGACTGTACTACTGTTTTTATGTCAGTCTAAGTGAGACTGTACTACTGTACTTCTCATGTCAGTCTAAGTGATAATGTACTTCTGTACTTCTCATGTCAGTCTAAGTGAGACTGTACTACTGTTTTTATGTCAGTCTAAGTGAGACTGTACTACTGTACTTCTCATGTCAGTCTAAGTGAGACTGTACTACTGTTTTTATGTCAGTCTAAGTGAGACTGTACTACTGTACTTCTCATGTCAGTCTAAGTGAGACAGTACTACTGTTTTTATGTCAGTCTTAGTGATACTGTACTACTGTACTTCTCATGTCAGTCTAAGTGAGACTGTACTACTGTACTTCTCATGTCAGTCTAAGTGAGACTGTACTACTGTACTTCTCATGTCAGTCTAAGTGAGACTGTACTACTGTTCTCATAAACATTATAACCTACTAACTATTTATTGAAACTTGTTAAACTTGTTTTTTGAATAATTTCTTCAAGATCACTGAATTGTTAAGTATGAAATCATTCCCACCAAAAAGGACAAGTATGTCAATTGAAATTTAAACATAATGTTTACAACTGAATATCAAAAAGCTCTTGAACTGGATAGGAAAATAAATAGTCCAATAATTAAATCTATGATATTAAAAACCAAATATGATTCACTTATTCAATAAGTACTTGTATTAATACAATATTTAAATATTAGCCACACAATACATATGTTTTAAAATCACAAGTTTTATCAAAGCATAATAATACCATCTGCTTACACTAATATGAGATTATAGTCTTATTTGTCCTGCACAATGTTACAGTTCATGAATTATGACAAAAAACTGACCTTAAACAGTCTGTAAGACCTTATTTAACAATAAATAAAATAACAAATAACATCATATAATGGTATAACACAATCTTGAACGGGTCAAACCCAGGTCAATATCGGATTCCACTTAACTACTGTGCAGGGGAATTGTACAGAAGAAAAAAAATTTCATATTTTTATATAAGTTTAGAACTGTTGTAATGTATCATGACCAGAAAGTTGTTTTTAGACCAATCAAAACATGCAAAATTCTATTCATGTAATAATACCTTTAGAGTATACGCTTAACAGGGATAATGCAATCAATATTTACACTTCTTAGGTGTAGTTTCTGTCAAATTTATGTATAAATTATGGGACAGATCAGAAACTGTTAGAAAAACTTTATATGGATCCATGAAGTATTATAGAATACTAATTTTCCTGGATTTTATGGTGATGCTGGACATAACAAATTCAGTACTGAAAAAAAAATCCATTTCCATATTGCTCTGATACAATGATTAAAAATGCTTTGTCTTAAACCACTCATATTGGCACCCACAAAATTAAAGGAATTCACAGGTATCTGATCTATAAAAAGAGATGAAAATTATCAGTGAAAAATGCCCATAGAAATTCAAGAAAATAAACATTTATACACATGATAGGCAAAATTGGAAATGTATTGAAAATAATATTTACAATTTCATTAAAAGCCGGAGTCGTGCTGAAATTGGCTTAACACCACATTAGAAACAAACACAAAATATTTTATTTATAAATATTTTTTAGCATAATCATGTCTTCATGTCTCAATTCTAGTTATTGCCAACACATGCTTTAATTGCAGTGATTAATTATTTAATTAAGAATTTAAAAAGAAAACTATTTATTATACCAAGAGAAATTAAAGTTGTTGTTATGCATGTAAGTAAAATTTAATTGCTTCATTGGATACAATAATTATTAAGAAGTATAAAAATATGTATCTTACTTTTGATGTTGAGATAACTTTTTACATTTATTAAAACAAGTGTCGACTGTGAGCTAATTTTTACTAGTGATACCCCCGCTGTCACAAAAATTTTGCATGCATGTAAAAATACTAAGTATTCAGTAAACAGGAAGAAGATTATCAAGGAGCATAAAATCATTAAACATCATATACATGTAGTACTATAGGATAAAGCAATATGCAAAATATCAGGCTTAAGCATCTTATAGTTGCTTAGAAAACTGTGACAGAATTTTTTGCTAAGATTGGACAAATGAACAGACAATAAAATCAACAGAAGGACGAATGGATGGATGGACAAAGGAAAAACAGTATACTCCTCTTCTTCCAGGTGGGGGTATAATTATACCAAAGGGTATGTCCTCTATGTTTACCTTTTACATCCTCCTTTTTATACTAGTATGTACATGTTTAGTAAATTTTCAGCTACTTGTATATTGCATTCAGTTTTTTGGGGGGAAAAAGATGGAATACCTGAGAAGAACTGCCAACCTACTGCAGAAGACTGACTTGATAAATAGCTGGTACAGTATAAATTCAACAGGATACAGGACAGTGCTACAAAGCCGGCAAAGTTAGTTTAGCCTACTTTTTTAATCAATGTCAAATTTTTTGTTCATAGTACTAGGCCTGGATATTGTTACTATAAATGTTCCTTCATTTTAACCTTTTTATATCCCACTTTGCATAGTAAATTTTCAGCTATATGGTATTCAGTTTTTTTGTGGGGAATAAGATGGAATACTTGAGAAGAACTGCCAATCTAATGCAGAAGAATGACTTGATAAATAGCTGGTACAGTGTAAATTCAACAGGATACAGGACAGTGCTACAAAGCAGGCAAAGTTTAGTTTGGCCTACTTTTTTATCAATGTCAAATTTTCTGTTCATAGTACTAGGCCTGGATATTGTTGATATAAATGTTAAGTAAAAGTTTGTATGTTTTCATTGACAATGTAACTATTTACACAAATCTATTCACAACACACCGAAATTCAAGAGCAATTGTGTTGTCTTAGTTACATTAAATTGTCTATTTCAATATACTAAAGACTGATTTTTCTATGGTCTAACTATTGAAAAGTGACAGAAAATTTTGTGTGAATAAATGTATATGTAATTAAAGCATAGGACCCCAGGAAGCTGTCATAACTCACCTGTAATGGAAATAATGATTTTTTATTATTTTTTATTGCAGAGGCGTTCATTACCCCAGTGATTTTAAAGAGGAAGATTACATAAATGAGTTCACAAATGTAGGACAGAAGAATGATCAATGGATGAAAAGTGACTGAATATACAGCTCACTTGATTTTCAGTGATGGGAGCTCAAAAAAGGACAATTTAGGAAATAATGAATATGACAATTATATAGAAAAAATAAACAAATAATAATCCAAGATACATTCCATTAAATGAGAAACAAACAGTTTTTTATTTGATCTATACCACAACCAATGCTGATATAAACATACAAACAATACCAGTGTCTCTACTACATCTCTGAACTACCCCAAAACATTTTTTAAGTACCAGTAGAAATACTAGTATATATAATAAAGATGAACAAAACTTCTGTCCATCTGGTATCATTCAGAAGAATTTCTACTTCAACTGTTTATGATATAATTATATAAAAAAGGGTTACCTTGTTTGAAAAATTCATAACGTAATTCTTTTATGCAATGTCGTAGAAAGTATGCAATGTCTGTATTTTTTGGACAAGAGCCACTGTATTGATGAATCACTCTAATTTGTGGGTGCTCAGATTTGAACCTTCTAATCCAGTTAGCAACCAGAGAACTCTTCCCACATCCTCTGTCACCATAAACAGCCAGTATAGATTTGTATTTGATGTCCACTGATTTTCTGTAAGCAAAATAATTTAAACATAACTACAAGTCTAAAGTGACTAACTGAAGCACAATAAATTAAAAACATTACTGCCAGTTAAAAGGACTCACTATACTATGATAAGTAAAATATTACTGCCTGTCAAAAGGGACTCATTGAAGAAAAATGAGAAAACCATTGCTGTCAGTCAAAAAGGACTCACTGAAGTACAATATGTAAAACATTACTGCCAGTCAAAAGTGACTCACTCAAGTACATTAAGTAAAACATTACCGCCAGTCAAAATTGACTCACTGAAGTACAATATGTAAAACATTACAACCAGTCAAAAGGTACTCAATGAAGTACAAAACGTTAAACATTACTGCCAGTCAAAAGGGACTCACTGCAGTACAATGAGTAAAACATTACAGCCAGTCAAAAGTGACTCACTGAAGTACAATAAGTTAAACATTACTGCCAGTCAAAAGGGACTCACTGAAGTACAATATGTAAAACATTACTGCCAGTCAAAAGGGACTCAATGAAGTACAAAACGTTAAACATTACTGCCAGTCAAAAGGGACTCACTGCAGTACAATGAGTAAAACATTACAGCCAGTCAAAAGGGACTCAATGAAGTACAATAAGTTAAACATTACTGCCAGTCAAAAGGGACTCACTGAAGTACAATATGTAAAACATTACTGCCAGTCAAAAGGGACTCAATGAAGTACAAAATGTTAAACATTACTGCCAGTCAAAAGGGACTCACTGAAGTACAAAAAGTTAAACATTATTGCCAGTCAAAAGTGACTCACTGAAGTACATTAAGTAAAACATAACTGCCAGCCAAAAGTGACTCACTGAAGTACAATGAGTAAAACATTACAACCAGTCAAAAGGGACTCACTAAAGTACAAAAAGTTAAACATTACTGCCAGTCAAAAGTGACTCACTGAAGTACATTAAGTAAAACATTACTGCCAGTCAAAAGTGACTCACTGAAGTACAATATGTAAAACATTACTGCCAGTCAAAAGTGACTCACCGAAGTACAACATGTAAAACATTACAGTCAGTCAAAAGGGACTCACTGAAGTACATTAAGTAAAACATTACAACCAGTCAAAAGGGACTCACTGAAGTACAAAAAGTTAAACATTACTGCCAGTCAAAAGTGACTCACTGAAGTACATTAAGTAAAACATTACAACCAGTCAAAAGTGACTCACTGAAGTACAATGAGTAAAACATTACAACCAGTCAAAAGGGACTCACTGAAGTACAAAAAGTTAAACATTACTGCCAGTCAAAAGTGACTCACTGAAGTACATTAAGTAAAACATTACAGCCAGTCAAAAGTGACTCACTGAAGTACAATGAGTAAAACATTACAACCAGTCAAAAGGGACTCACTGAAGTACAAAAAGTTAAACATTATTGCCAGTCAAAAGTGACTCACTGAAGTACATTAAGTAAAACATTACTGCCAGTCAAAAGTGACTCACTGAAGTACAATGAGTAAAACATTACAACCAGTCAAAAGGGACTCACTGAAGTACAAAAAGTTAAACATTACTGCCAGTCAAAAGTGACTCACTGAAGTACATTAAGTAAAACATTACTGCCAGTCAAAAGTGACTCACTGAAGTACAATATGTAAAACATTACTGCCAGTCAAAAGTGACTCACTGAAGTACAATATTTAAAACATTACAGCCAGTCAAAAGGGACTCACTGAAGTACATTAAGTAAAACATTACAACCAGTCAAAAGGGACTCACTGAAGTACAATAAGTTAAACATTACAGCCAGTCAAAAGGGACTCACTGAAGTACATTAAGTAAAACATTACAACCAGTCAAAAGGGACTCACTGAAGTACAAAAAGTTAAACATTACTGCCAGTCAAAAGTGACTCACTGAAGTACATGAAGTAAAACATTACTGCCAGTCAAAAGTGACTCACTGAAGTACATTAAGTAAAACATTACAACCAGTCAAAAGGGACTCACTGAAGTACAATATGTAAAACATCTCTGCCAGTCAAAAGGGACTCACTGAAGTACATTAAGTAAAACATTACAACCAGTCAAAAGGGACTCACTGAAGTACATTAAGTAAAACATTACAGCCAGTCAAAAGTGACTCACTGAAGTACAATGAGTAAAACATTACAACCAGTCAAAAGGGACTCACTGAAGTACAAAAAGTTAAACATTATTGCCAGTCAAAAGTGACTCACTGAAGTACATTAAGTAAAACATTACTGCCAGTCAAAAGTGACTCACTGAAGTACAATGAGTAAAACATTACAACCAGTCAAAAGGGACTCACTGAAGTACAAAAAGTTAAACATTACTGCCAGTCAAAAGTGACTCACTGAAGTACATTAAGTAAAACATTACTGCCAGTCAAAAGTGACTCACTGAAGTACAATATGTAAAACATTACTGCCAGTCAAAAGTGACTCACTGAAGTACAATATGTAAAACATTACAGCCAGTCAAAAGGGACTCACTGAAGTACATTAAGTAAAACATTACAACCAGTCAAAAGGGACTCACTGAAGTACAATAAGTTAAACATTACAGCCAGTCAAAAGGGACTCACTGAAGTACATTAAGTAAAACATTACAACCAGTCAAAAGGGACTCACTGAAGTACAAAAAGTTAAACATTACTGCCAGTCAAAAGTGACTCACTGAAGTACATGAAGTAAAACATTACTGCCAGTCAAAAGTGACTCACTGAAGTACATTAAGTAAAACATTACAACCAGTCAAAAGGGACTCACTGAAGTACAATATGTAAAACATCTCTGCCAGTCAAAAGGGACTCACTGAAGTACATTAAGTAAAACATTACAACCAGTCAAAAGGGACTCACTGAAGTACAAAAAGTTAAACATTACTGCCAGTCAAAAGTGACTCACTGAAGTACAATATGTAAAACATTACTGCCAGTCAAAAGGGACTCACTGAAGTACATTAAGTAAAACATTACAACCAGTCAAAAGGGACTCACTGAAGTACAAAAAGTTAAACATTACTGCCAGTCAAAAGTGACTCACTGAAGTACATTAAGTAAAACATTACAGCCAGTCAAAAGTGACTCACTGAAGTACAAAAAGTTAAACATTACAGCCAGTCAAAAGGGACTCACTGAACTTCAATAAGTAAAACATTACAACCAGTCAAAAGGGACTCACTGAAGTACAATAAGTTTAACATTACTGCCAGTCAAAAGGGACTCAATGAAGTACAAAAAGTTAAACATTACAGCAAGTCAAAAGGGAATAACTGAAGTACAATAAGTAAAACATTACAACCAGTCAAAAGGGACTCACTGAAGTACAATAATTAAAACATTACAGCCAGTCAAAAGTGACTCACTGAAGTACAATAAGTAAAACTTTACTGCCCGTCCAAAGGGACTCACTGAAGTACAATAAGTAAAACATTACAACCAGTCAAAAGGGACTCACTGAAGAAAAATAAGTTAAACATTACAGCCAGTCAAAAGGGACTCACTACAAGTCTAAAGTGACTAACTGAAGTACAATAAGTTAAAAACATTACTGCCAGTTAAAAGGACTCACTAAAGTATGATAAGTAATACATTACTGCCAGTCAAAAGTGACTCACTGAAGTACATTAAGTAAAACATTACTGCCAGTCAAAAGTGACTCACTGAAGTACAATATGTAAAACATTACTGCCAGTCAAAAGTGACTCACTGAAGCACAATATGTAAAACATTACAACCAGTCAAAAGGGACTCACTGAAGTACAAAAAGTTAAACATTACTGCCAGTCAAAAGTGACTCACTGAAGTACATTAAGTAAAACATTACTGCCAGTCAAAAGGGACTCACTACAAGTCTAAAGTGACTAACTGAAGTACAATAAGTTCAAAACATTACTGCCAGTTAAAAGGACTCACTCAAGTATGATAAGTAATATATTACTGCCAGTCAAAAGTGACTCACTGAAGTACATTAAGTAAAACATTACTGCCAGTCAAAAGTGACTCACTGAAGTACAATATGTAAAACATTACTGCAAGTCAAAAGTGACTCACTGAAGTACATTAAGTAAAACATTACTGCCAGTCAAAAGTGACTCACTGAAGTACAATATGTAAAACATTACAACCAGTCAAAAGGGACTCACTGAAGTACAAAAAGTTAAACATTACTGCCAGTCAAAAGTGACTCACTGAAGTACATTAAGTAAAACATTACTGCCAGTCAAAAGTGACTCACTGAAGTACAATATGTAAAACATTAAAACCAGTCAAAAGGGACTCACTGAAGTACAAAAAGTTAAACATTACTGCCAGTCAAAAGTGACTCACTGAAGTACATTAAATAAAACATTACTGCCAGTTGTAAGTACAATATGTTAAACATTACAACCAGTCAAAAGTGACTCACTGAAGTACAAAAAGTAAAACATTACAACCAGTCAAAAGGTACTCACTGAAGTACAATAAGTTAAACATTACTGCCAGTCAAAAGGGACTCAATGAAGTACAACAAGTTAAACATTACAGCAAGTCAAAAGGGACTCAATGAAGTACAACAAGTTAAACATTACAGCAAGTCAAAAGGGAATAACTGAAGTAGAATAAGTAAAACATTACAACCAGTCAAAAGGGACTCACTGAAGTACAATAATTAAAACATTACAGCCAGTCAAAAGGGACTCACTGAAGTACAATAAGTTAAACATTACAGCCAGTCAAAAGTGACTCACTGAAGTACATTAAGTAAAGCATTACTGCCAGTCAAAAGGGACTCACTGAAGTACAATAAGTAAAACATTACAACCAGTCAAAAGGGACTCACTGACGTACAAAAAGTTAAACATTACTGCCAGTCAAAAGGGACTCACTGAAGTACAATGAGTAAAACATTACTGCCAGTCAAAAGGGACTCACTGAAGTACAATAAGTAAAACATTACAACCAGTCAAAAGGGACTCACTGACGTACAAAAAGTTAAACATTACAACCAGTCAAAAGGGACTCACTGAAGTACAATAAGTAAAACATTACAACCAGTCAAAAAGGAATCACTGAATTACAAAAAGTTAAACATTACTGCCAGTCAAAAGTGACTCACTGAAGTACAATGAGTAAAACATTACTGCCAGTCAAAAGTGACTCACTGAAGAACAATAAGTAAAACATTACAGCCAGTCAAAAGGGACTCACTGAAGTACAATAAGTAAAACATTACAGCCAGTCAAAAGGGACTCACTGAAGTACAAAAAGTTAAACATTACTGCCAGTCAAAAGTGACTCACTGAAGTACATTAAGTAAAACATTACTGCCAGTCAAAAGTGACTCACTGAAGTACAATATGTAAAACATTACAACCAGTCAAAAGGGACTCACTGAAGTACAATGAGTAAAACATTACAACCAGTCAAAAGGTACTCACTGGAGTATAATAAGTAAAACATTACTGCCAGTCAAAAGTGACTCACTGAAGTACAATATGTAAAACATTAAAACCAGTCAAAAGGGACTCACTGAAGTACAAAAAGTTAAACATTACTGCCAGTCAAAAGTGACTCACTGAAGTACATTAAATAAAACATTACTGCCAGTTGTAAGTACAATATGTTAAACATTACAACCAGTCAAAAGTGACTCACTGAAGTACAAAAAGTAAAACATTACAACCAGTCAAAAGGTACTCACTGAAGTACAATAAGTTAAACATTACTGCCAGTCAAAAGGGACTCAATGAAGTACAACAAGTTAAACATTACAGCAAGTCAAAAGGGACTCAATGAAGTACAACAAGTTAAACATTACAGCAAGTCAAAAGGGAATAACTGAAGTAGAATAAGTAAAACATTACAACCAGTCAAAAGGGACTCACTGAAGTACAATAATTAAAACATTACAGCCAGTCAAAAGGGACTCACTGAAGTACAATAAGTTAAACATTACAGCCAGTCAAAAGTGACTCACTGAAGTACATTAAGTAAAGCATTACTGCCAGTCAAAAGGGACTCACTGAAGTACAATAAGTAAAACATTACAACCAGTCAAAAGGGACTCACTGACGTACAAAAAGTTAAACATTACTGCCAGTCAAAAGGGACTCACTGAAGTACAATGAGTAAAACATTACTGCCAGTCAAAAGGGACTCACTGAAGTACAATAAGTAAAACATTACAACCAGTCAAAAGGGACTCACTGACGTACAAAAAGTTAAACATTACAACCAGTCAAAAGGGACTCACTGAAGTACAATAAGTAAAACATTACAACCAGTCAAAAAGGAATCACTGAATTACAAAAAGTTAAACATTACTGCCAGTCAAAAGTGACTCACTGAAGTACAATGAGTAAAACATTACTGCCAGTCAAAAGTGACTCACTGAAGAACAATAAGTAAAACATTACAGCCAGTCAAAAGGGACTCACTGAAGTACAATAAGTAAAACATTACAGCCAGTCAAAAGGGACTCACTGAAGTACAAAAAGTTAAACATTACTGCCAGTCAAAAGTGACTCACTGAAGTACATTAAGTAAAACATTACTGCCAGTCAAAAGTGACTCACTGAAGTACAATATGTAAAACATTACAACCAGTCAAAAGGGACTCACTGAAGTACAATGAGTAAAACATTACAACCAGTCAAAAGGTACTCACTGGAGTATAATAAGTTAAACATTACAGCCAGTCAAAAGGGACTCACTGGAGTATAATAAGTTAAACATTACAGCCAGTCAAAAGGGACTCACTGAAGTACAATAAGTGAAACATTACTGCCAGTCAAAAGGGACTCACTGAAGTACAATAAGTAAAACATTACAACCAGTCAAAAGGGACTCACTGAAGTACAAAAAGTTAAACATTACACCCAGTCAAAGGTGACTCACTGAAGTACAATAAGTTAAACATTACAACCAGTCAAAAGGGACTCACTGAAGTATAATTAGCAAAAAATTACAGCCAGTCAAAAAGAACTCACTGAAGTACATTAAGTAAAACATTACTGCCAGTCAAAAGTGACTCACTGAAGTACAAAATGTAAAACTTTACAGCAAGTCAAAAGGGACTCACTGAAGTACAATATGTAAAACATTACAGCCAGTCAAAAGGGACTCACTGAAGTACAATAAGTAAAACATTACAACCAGTCAAAAGGGACTCACTGACGTACAAAAAGTTAAACATTACTGCCAGTCAAAAGTGACTCACTGAAGTACAATAAGTAAAACATTACAGCCAGTCAAAAGGTACTCACTGAAGTACAACTAGAGTAAAAACACCTGTGAGCAATGCTCACCATTGATACTCCCCGCTTCACAATTACTTTGAAAATTCAGGTGTTCTTAATTATGAAATTGAAACTTTATCTAGTTAAACGTGTAGGCAAAATTGCAGATACTACATGTAACCCTCCCCAATCCCCCAAAGAATGGCATCCCTTATGTCAATGACAAAGTCCATGTTTTTCTATGGCAAACCTCCAATAATATTCAGATCAAAATGTTAAATATCCAATGCATAATGGCAATATGTGACCAAGATTCTGTATAAGTTTCAACAAATTCCATTCAGTAGTGTAGGAGGAATTGCAAATAAAAGATGGGTATCCCATTATGTCCATTACAAACTCCATGTTTTTCTATGGGAAACCCCAAATATCATTCCGATCAAAATGTTAAATATCTCCTGCACAATGGCACTATGTGACATGGATTCTGTGTAAGTTTCAACAAATTCCATTCAGTGGTGTAGGAATGAGTTGCACATAAGAGATGGGTATCCCTTATGTCCAGGACAAAGTCCATGTTTTTCTATGGGAAACCCCAAATATCATTCCAATCGAAATGTTGTATATCTAGTGCACAATGACAATATGTGACAACATTCTGTGTAAGTTTCATCAAATTCCATTTAGTGGTGTAGGAGGAGTCACACATAAGAAATGGGTATCCCCTTATGTCAATGACAGTCCGTGTTGTTCTATGGGAAACCCCAAATATCATTCCGATCAAAATAATAAATATCTCCTGCACAATGACACTATGTGACAAGGATTCTGTGTAAGTTTCAACAAATTCCATTCAGTGGTGTAGGAATGAGTTGCACATAAGAGATGGGTATCCCTTATGTCCAGGACAAAGTCCATGTTTTTCTATGGGAAACCCCAAATATCATTCCGATCAAAATGTTAAATACAGTCGAACTTCAGTAGCTCGAACTCGGATGGCTCGAACACCCGGGATTTCTCGAACACCTATCAAAGTACGGAACTTTCCCCCTATATAATCAATGTTAAAATTACTTCGATTTCTCGAACACCGATTTGTCGAAAACTCGAACTAAATCAGCAGTCCAAATACTAAAAATCCATTGAAAAAACCATGAATAACTCGAACTAAAATTATTGACAGCTTGCATGACTAATTGGTCGTAAAAGGTGTAAAGATCGAAGCCATACCTGTAAAATGCCAAGCTTGATCTTTAATGATATAATCCTTAATTAATAACCTAATGTAGGCAAATTGTATTTATGTACTCCTTTGTAGGCAAATTTGTTGAAGTAGTTTTAAATTAATTAAAATGTGCGCCAATAAATTGCTATCAAATCCGAATCGAGGTCATTGACATAATTACGTAATGCAATTATACTCATCAATCCCCGTGCACAAAATTAAGCAAGAAATATAACAGTACACATTTTTATTTTAATAAAAACAAAAACTCATACTTAAAAATAAGATTTATATATGAAATGCAATGAAGAAACGCTATTTTTTTAATCCAATGTCCAGGAAATTAACAGAAATATATAAACCGATATCGATTCCGGTTCGCACATGAACCTTTTCCAGACATCACAAGCCCCGGTTTCTCGAACTCTCGATTTCTCGAACTATTTTTGTCGGACCCTTCGAGTTCGAGCCATCGAAGTTCGACTGTATCTCCTGCACAATGGCACTATGAGACAAAGATTCTGTGTAAGTTTCATCAAATTCCTTTCAGTGGTGTAGGAGGAGTTGCAAATAATAGAAAGTGTAACGGACGGACAGACGGACGGACGGACACCATGAACACTATATACCCCCCCGCTTTTCAAGCGGGGGGTATAAAAAGTTAAGCATTACAGCCAGTCAAAAGGGACTCACTTAAGTACAATGAGTAAAACATTACAACCAGTCAAAAGTGACTCACTGAAGTACAATAAGTAAAACATTACTGCCAGTCAAAAGGGACTCACTGAAATACAATGAGTAAAACATTACAACCAGTCAAAAGGGACCCACTGAAGGACAGTAAGTAAACATTACAACCAGTCAAAAGGGACTCGCTGTTTTACAACTGAATCAAAATTAAAACCTTTCACTTGCTGTGTGGTTATGGCAACACTAGAAAATGGGGGAGCAAGTGAAAAATTAAATTATAATTAGACTCATAGTTTCATTTCTACTCTGTAAAACAATAAATGAATACAAGTAAATATCTTTGGGTAAAATAGAAAAGGTTTTGTTGTTATATTTAGCACTTACTATAATTATTCGTTGGCAGTACTTTTTTAATGCTCTGCACTCATTATCAATCTAAATGATAGTGTTTTTAATAAAACCTTTTTGGAGCAAAGAATCGTAAAAATGTTTTGTTATACATGACGATGATGTCCTTGGAAACACACAATTAAAGTAATAACAAAAAGTGAGTTAAGATTTCATTTATAAATTAATCATTCATAAAATATTGTAAATCTGAAAACAAAACAATGGTCTTACTTTTTCTTCAGCATCTTGGTCAGTGTGTGAGTTCTCAACTTTGATGCTTCCTCCTCAGGTTCAAAAGGAGGTTCATCAAGGGCAGTGAAAGCAAACTTGGTCATTTTTTCCATGGCAGTCTGGATAGCAGGTGAAGTAATAAAAACTTGACGCCGAAACTCTGCAAAAACTTCATTGTCAGCCCAGTCTCTGTATTCTTCTTGGTCTGTAAAATTATTTATACCGACTGAGATATTGGACAACAAATACAAGTATACAATACTAGTACCATGGAATTATTTTGTTTTAACTATACATACATGTAACTGTATATGTACAGTAGTAAGTGTACATCTTGAGAATTTGGATTCATTGTGAAAATCAAATTAATAGCCTGTTTCCAGTTTAAAAAGAGTAAACTAGCCATTGGTTTGAAACTTAAGACAGGGATCCTCGCAACGCGTCTAGATGCGTATTGTACGCGTCTTTTCAGTTCTGGATGCACCTTTTCAACATCTAACGCGTCCCAGTACGCAAGTAATCACTCAGGCGGCAAATATGCTTTAATTAAGATGTTTATTTAACAATAAACGTGCAGTGTTGATGGACTCTTTTTATGGTTAAAATTAAGCGTTTCAAATTTTAATACACGGTCGGAACCTTGCACTCCTTACGATTTTTTTTAAAGTAAGAATTCTTGACCGGTACAAAGATATCTTCAATATGAACATTAATTAGTTATCATAATCTAATAAACTTTTATTTTTTGTATATATTAATAAGATCTGCTATAGACTATGATCTGAAAAAGGGGGGTGGGTGAGTAATAGTTGTTTGGAAGAAATATTATATCCAGGTAAGACAAAAATCTCTCTTTAATAGGCAAACATCGTTTCAAGTAACGAGTGCAGTTCAATCATACTCCAAAAGACTTATAAACTCAGCTACTAATTATATAAAATGGCATGGGATAAACATTCTACAAGCCATATCTTTTTATGAAAAGACATTTTATGGGTCGGTCATCAAAGAAAACAGTTGTATGCAAGCACTAGCTGGACTCATCTTCGATATGTGGGACTCATGAAAATTTTTTGGGACTCACCACTTTCAAAAGTGATGAGTCCAGGACTCACCATAAAAAAATCCTACAAGTATCACTGTTAAGAAACATTCTAATTAATGGCTTCTTCAAAAGATTATATACATGTACAAATCACTATATTTTTAGACCTCAAATCTTTTATAAATATCTCAAATATTTTATAAGTAATGGTATAAATCATCATGATCAAAAAGCCAGAATTTTTTTATCCAAGAAATGCTGTTGTACAAAATTTAAGAGTGTGCCATTACAAGCAGGACTGACCCACTACATCAACATGGAATCAGCTGCAACAAAGTAAAGTTAAATGTTAATAATTTTGTAGGCTGAAATCTAATTGGCCAATTCAAATGGAAAGACCCGTATTATACTATATACTAGTAACTTGCATTGGTCACATGACATAAATGTGTATTCCCTCGCCATTAAAATTCCAATAGTGCCATGACATCATTGCTGTTTTTACCATTAAAATTGTTAAGATTTTTAGTTAAAATTAAATTATAAGGAAAACTTCAAATTTCTTAACAGGTTATACTCCATAACATGTTTGGTTTTGTTAACACTATTGTTTCTTTGGCGTAAACAGGCCCAAAACCATGTTATTATGTATATGGAACCAGAACTTCTTAACAAAGAGTGAAAATCATACAATTTTATTCTTCATTATAATTTTTCTGTACAAAAACTCAACTTAAAAACACTAATTATGAAGTAAATTTGTCCATTTTTGCCTTTCCAAATAAAAAAACTACATAATTTTCAAAAAGCTTATAAATGAAATTTAGAAATAATAGAGTTATCAATGGTTTTACACACTGAATTATCTATGGGTCATACATGTAATATAACATCTTACCTAATGTTTCAATAGGATACTCTAGAATTGGGAACACACTTTCAATTATTTCAGTCCAATCCTTCATCACATGATTACCAAGCTCTTCTAAAGTTTTGAAAAATTTAACAGGAATTCCCTTGTTTACAATTCTTTGTTTTAGATCCCTAATGTTTAAGTCAGCATATTCGTCCTGGGGTAAATGTATCTGACTTAATCTGTTTCTTTCATCTGCTGATAAATGTCCATATTTGTAATTCAAATGTTCTGGTTGACGATAATAAAAATGGCAGTGTTTTGTATTATTTAAAAAGGCAGCTTGAATTATTTCTAGTTCTGTCAGACTTGTATTCTGGTGACCCTCCTGTAATACCCAGTCATATCCAGCTGAAGCCGATATGAGGTAGTTCTTGTCCAACCAATCAGCATCCTCATTTATTGTCAGGATTCTCTTTGGCAGTTTCGGAGCATCAAGAGATCGGTATGGTCCATATGTTTCTCCCAGGAGACAAATGAAATATGGACAACACTTACAAATATAATCTAATAAAAGCTTTAACAAATGACCACCTACAACCTGTTCATCATCATATTCCCACCGTATATCGACTGGAGAAAAATATCCTCCACGTAATTTACAAAGATCACATAATTTTGGGAAAATATTTTCCAACAAAAAGTCTCTCTCATCATTAAAATCTCCAGGTGTTGAGCAAATGTATGGTTTTACTGGTTTCCTAATATGAAATTTCTGATTTCGTTCTGGTTCCTCTTCATCATCCTCATCACTAATAAATCCTTCCTGAACCATACTGCTCAAATTTATGTAGTCATTATCAATACACGGTTCAATATCTGAAAACATAGATGAACAATATAATATGTATAATTAAATGAACACAATCTGAAAGTGAATTAAGAAGTTAATTATGTTGCTTTGAAATCGTTCAAACTCTAATTTTTGTTCATGATGCCATTCAGCAGTACAAATTCTAAATGCCATGTACATCCTTCTGTAACTTAAAGTTTCTTAGGAGATCACTATAATAACTTAAATGTTATTCGATAATTCAAAGTGGGGGGAAAATGTATTAAAAACTATACATACTTGTATTGTTAAACCTAGCGTTTGAATCTTTTGTTAAATCTAGGCTTTGTATTTACTTTCCATATAGTTCATATATGTCAATGCTATTCTGCTCCAAATTACAAAAGCTGTTTACCCAGTACTTTTTTAATAAAGACATAATACAAACAATTCATTAAAAATTTAAATTGAATATTTACAAGATAACTACATGTACCTTGAAATGTACATGAAATACAAAGATAAGTTTTTATAATAGATAAGCTGTTTATTAAAAGGAATAGTTTTTCTTTTGTGAATACATGCATGTTGTCAACTAAACATGTTTACAAATTGTTTCAAGTATATCACTTTGACAACCGGTATATATGGGAACATACAAGTGGGTGGCATTTAAATTTTTTGAACTGTTCATTAAACAAAAATCCCACAACAGAATAATGTTTGCATTTTCCAAAATGAAAAGGGGAAAGAAATTTTAATCATTTAAAAAAACATATACATGTATACTAGTTGTTATTAATTAATAAAGTAAATCATAAACATATGGGTATTTTTCTTTTCACAAAACAGTAATGCATAATTTTAAGGATGTTCATTTTCAAACATAATAAAACCATGCATTTAAAAAATCAGTAATAGTAGGTTTTCTGTTAAAATCTACAAATGTTTTCATTTCAGTTGACATTACTCACAAAAGATTTTAATAATTTTTTTTAAACAGAATGTCAATTACATTTAACCGACTTTAAAAAGGTTTCACTGTAATTTGCTTTTGATACTGCTAAAATAACCTACTCACTGGAAAACAAATCCAACATAACCTAAACAAATTTCTAAAGACAAATAACTTACTTTAAAATATTGACTAAACTTCCCGTCAGATTACTGTTAAAGTTACTCTAAAGTAGATATCTTAAGACATTTCATGACAAGCCTACAGTTTGTTTTTTCTTTAATATCAGATTGATCATGACAAGGACACTTTCACCAAATAGTGTAATACAATGCAAACTGTGTAACAGGATTAATGTTAAGTATAAACAAAGTAAACTTTAAATATCCACATAAAGTAACAAAATCTGACAGGCTTTATCGTGTACTTTGACAGTATAAATAAGGCCAGTTAAAAAAAAGAAAAAATGTTATTACAAATTAAAGATAACATGTAAATTGGTTTACTTCAGCAAAGAGATGGTCAAGGATGTCTATCAGATAAAATATAAAAAAAGTAACAACATAAAAATGCCTGCCCACATGAAAAGTGCCCACATCATGTCATGATGTGCCCCTTCATTTTAAATCTAAGCTGGAACACAGTATCCTATCACATTTATTTTGCAACTGTTAACAAAATAATAAATATTCTAAAATGTGAAAACTATACAAAAGATAACAAATTTCAGCAGTATATAAAATAAATTAAAGCTCTTCTTAAAATCAAATCCAAATAATTATAACTAATCAAAATGTTCACATTAGTTCAAAACTTACCAGCTAGTGATGGTTTACTTTGAGTATGACTAAACATTAAAGTTATATTTCCATACTTTTCATTTTTAATCTTTTACACTTACCTTTAAATGGGACTAATAAAATATTGAAGTAATACATACAGATCTCACTTCTCAAAGCTATAAAAATTTAAATGAGTATTGATAGGTTTCTGGTGAGTGGCTTTTTCTTGTTTTGACAAGTTTAATTACTATTCTATCAATATATATTCTGCATATAATCAGTTGCTGTCAATAAATCGTGTTTCAAGTTGGTGTATATGGTTAATACAATGGTGATTAATTCCTTAATAAAGACTAAAAATTCGAGGAAGATAAAACTTAAATGGTTAAAATATTGACAAACACAGTTTGATTGTATACTCTATAGGGTGTAATAATGTTGAGTTAACATAGAAAACATTTTTAATAATCTCTTTTGTGACAGATATGGATGCCCTGTCATAGGTGATGTCAGATTATAATAGGCAAAGCTTGACCAAGAAATGTAAAGTGCCATGCCTTAAGCACATTTAAAAAAAAGGGTAGACTCAATGTTGCAAATAGAAAATTTTCTAAATCCAACTCTCCATACTTTTCAAGCAGCTTAAATTATCTCCCTATTGATCCATCTCATTTCCCATTGATTTATTGTTTACATTAACTATTTTTGTGTCCTCAAAATAGTTGAAATATTGATATTAAAAATCAACAAATCTCTATGTATTTTTCTTCTTGATCTGCATAAAAATTAGACAACAAAACTGTATGATAAGCATACTGAAAATGAAACCAACAACTGAGAACAACTGAGAATGAAACCAACATGTTCATGTTTTTCAAAATTCTTTTCATCTGATCAGTACATCCTCCGAGACCCAGACTTGAACAACTTCTGATACATGATCATGGCGATTGGAAGACTGTCAATACTCAAATATACATTCCATTAAATTGCATGTATACATAGAATTTCTGATCGGAAATTAAATTTTGATTAAAAAAATTTAAACTTGATTTGATACAAAAATAGTGAGTGGAAGTACACCATATGAAGTAAAATTTATATCTTAAAATGTAACTGTTACCTTTTTATTTCAGCATTTTGTAAGCATTTAATGATGTTGCTGATCAAGATTAATTGATATCTGGAATTGGTCTTTAAAGGTTCATGTATGCATGTTATGTCCCACAATTTGCTTCTCAATGCATTTTTTAAATTAACTGAGTATAACTGAAATCTACAGTAATAAATCTTGAGTAGTCATAACATGACAGGGTTTTGATTCAGCAATAGATAGTGAATGCAAGAATATGAATAAATAACACCCAAATCATTCAGTTAAGAGATTTATTTTGTCTCATCACCCGCTTTCTCTAGTCATTTATTTTTATGCATTTTTATTTTGTTTGCTTATTTTTACTTGATACAAAAATAGTGAGTGGAAGTACACCATATGAAGTAAAATTTATATCTTAAAATGTAACTGTTACCTTTTTATTTCAGCATTTTGTAAGCATTTAAAGATGTTGCTGATCAAGATTAATTGATATCTGGAATTGGTCTTTAAAGGTTCATGTATGCATGTTATGTCCCACAATTTGCTTCTCAATGCATTTTTTAAATTAACTGAGTATAACTGAAATCTACAGTAATAAATCTTGAATAGTCATAACATGACAGGGTTTTGATTCAGCAATAGATAGTGAATGCAAGAATATGAATAAATAACACTCAAATCCTTCAGTTAAGAGATTTATTTTGTCTCATCACCCGCTTTCTCTAGTCATTTATTTTTATGCATTTTTATTTTGTTTGCTTATTTTTACATCAACAAGGTATTTTGTCAGGCAATCTCTTTTGTTCTTTCATTAAGGTTGTATTCATGTGGTATTTATTATGCTCTAACACTAACATATTCTTTTAGTCAATAATTTCTACAACTTTTCAACTAGCAGTTTTAAACTGTTTATGTTTAGCTTATATAAGACAACAGTTTGCCTAGACGTTAGAAGTGTCTGACAATAAATTTAGTTTTTGATCTCTTTTAAACATTTTTTCCTGACATGTATATATTTATGTGTACTATACTATAAATCTATATACTAAATGGAAAGAAAGGACTTGTTTAATAAATTTCTAAGTTATGTTACAAAACCGGAAAAATCAAAAGGTGCTTTTGGGGAAATTCATTTGCTCACGTTTTTGTACAAATTTTTTCATATTAAAAAAGAAGTAAATGTGCTGAAGTATTTTTTTAATCTGTCACTTAAAGTCTACTGTATCACTCAGCCTCATCTTGTCACGATGTAGTGATGATATGAATATTATGATAGACATTTAAAAATATTTGCTTTAAGATAAAATTCAAATGTCTTCTGCTTGCAATATTCTATATAATGAAAATTCTAAATAATTTAAAGAGCGTCAAGCTTTCACTATATATTTACTCTCTCTCTCTCTTATTACCATTTACATCGAGTTGAAACTTTTTTATGCTTGATGTTGATCACCAAGACTTCATGTAAACTAAAATTCCGGAAGGAAGTTCTAAAACCGGAAATCTACGAGGCCCAGATCATGTATTTGTCAATAAGTTTTTACAAGCCAATCGTAGCAAGCCAAGTTTAGAGGAGTCGGTCTTTACTTGGAAGGAAATGATTGGCTCTCTTCAAGGTCGTGGTGAGAGTTGATTGGTTCATTTTAACCAAAAGGGAATCCCAATAACAACTTGTGGGACAGACCAGACACACATTTTTCACATGTTTTAAGCCGACATTCATTTTTATCCAGTGCATCGTTCAGTGTTAAAGACTTTCAAACATGAGGTGGAAAACGTTATACTTAGGTCTTCTTGGACTTCTTTTAATGAGTGGTAAGCATTAATTGCACTCTGAATTCACACACTATTATTGCTACACGTATCTATAGTCGGTTTCCATAAAAAGACAAGCAGGCGCATCAACACTTTAGCTACCTTCTCAGTATTTGTTTACATGTGTGTTGTCAGTTTTTCATAATGTATAAACATTAACAATAAATTTTTATATTCAAGTAATGACCAAAAATAACTACAGATATGAGGAAATTATTTGTTGCATTCTAGAAATTTCTTTGCATGCTGCAAACTCATTATATTTGTTCATTAAGAATTTGTCAAATTCCCAGGTACTTGTCTCATCATTTATTTATTATTGGTTAAAGATAAATTATGAGACAAGTGCCTGTGATTATTCTAATAACATTAAAAATTGAAATATTTGTCGCTTTATGCCTTTTTAAAGATAATAAACAACTATGGACCAGTTTTGGACTTTTTAAACTTGCTGGTCAGAGAATTTTCAAGACACTTGGCGTGACTTGCCAGCAAGACCTATTCAAAGTTAGTAGTAATTTGTGCCACCAAATAAGTTTCAGTTCAATAGTGTCAAAACAAGGTATTGTGTGAAATTTCTTTGATAGTATTTGCTTTACTTAGAAACATTTATTACAAATTAATAGAAATAATTATATAAAAATGAGTCCATTGGCCAGAATTTAAATCTGTTTCAAGTTAAAGTAAGTTAAAATTTCCTTAATGTCAAATTGAAGAATTCCAACTACAGAATTAGGACAGTTTCTTTGTAACCATGCATGGTAGGATGACAATAGTTGGTATACAAGTTGCAAATGATAAGTACGTGTACATTACTGTCTAGTAGGTTTCGCCTGTCAATTAGAATATCTATCAGTAAGAGCATTAGGTATTGCCATTCCTTCAATTTTTATTTGAGATTTTCACACAGAAGTGAATCAAGATCATTACCATTAACAAATGATGAAGTAATAAATTGTAAAGAGTCATGTTACCAGTATAGGCACAACTTCTGTAGCTTCAAACAAATTATTAAATGCAATTTGTATGCATCTTTAGAAGCCTTTTTAAGGATTTTTTCTATCCATAAATTATTGTTATCACAACTTAACTTGTTATAATCAGGAGTATGCTTTAAGTTGTTTTTGGGATTACATGTATTACAACAATGTACGTTTCTTATACTTAAACTCAGCAATATAATTCATGTTTTTTTGTCGTAACTTACAAGCACACAAGTTGATTGAATTAATTATAAAGTAGAACTAAATGAAATACTAAAGTAACTGCTAAGCTACGAGTTTTTATCATGTCTAAATCTTTGCAGGTATTATTTCAACAATGAGCAGAATCATATGCAATCTCTAGCACCAAGTTCATATCCATTCTGGAAATGGCTTGATTTTCTTTTGCTTTGAAGTAGTTTTTGGTAGGGTTTTAGTCTATGCTACACAGTAATAGTCAGACAGGAACTAGCTTTGTTAAAAATGGTGGTTTTACATCATAAACGTGATAATACAATGATTTCCGATGCAAGTGACTTTACAAATGTTTCCTGATCTCGATCATAATTAGGAAACTTGACCAAAAGTTAAACACATATACAATTTTGCTTTTAATCCCATTTCTGAAGTGGTCTGCCTCATAAAATCAAAGGCCATTGTGTTCAGCAAGTAACCAAACTGCACAAATTGGAAGGTCCTAAATCTTGGACCACTGGTAATTTGAACCCTAGGTCAGTTTATTTGTAATCATGCATCATATATTTTAAATAATGACAATTAAATGCTATTTAAGTATTGCTTGTCAAGTAATTTTTTTCATTACTCAATACTGATGCGATGATGACTTTTTTCTGTGTCCCCACTTGTTATTATCAGTATCCTGCACTTGCTTGTAGAGATTAAAATGGTTTCTTAATTGTTAACAGGGTTCTCGTTAAGACGCGTATACGCGTCCTGGACGCGTCAAAGTTGTGTAGGACGCGCCATTTCTAGATTCCGTGCATCCTCGGGACGCATCGCAGTCTAATCATTTGCGTCCCTAAAATCAACAGCACGTCATTTACCTAAGCATACCAATGACACTATTACAACCGGATGTAATTCTATTTTTAGCTGTGATGCACAGCAGGTGAAATATATTTGATCTCTGACAGTGACCGATGACCGATAATAAGTGGCTGAATTAACAAAATCTAAACAATCATAACATGATTTAAATAACTTTTTAAGAAATTTATTATGTATTAAAAAAAAAAACAAGTTTTATTAACCATAATGATAATATCTTTCTTGTACATCGCGTCGAAAATAAACAAACACGTTTTCGATGTTCGTGGTTTTTAAACGGTAATTAAGTGAAACACCTGGCTTGCAACTTGATTTAAAAAGTTTTCTATTTGAATAATAATTTAATTATTTCCATTAACTATTAGTGACTAGCTAGAGCTTGGAATCTTTGCGGGTTTACCTAACCTATAATTGAATACAAAATATTTGCAGCAGAAAGATCGTTGTCGATGTTTTTAAAATGTGACAATTTGCAGCAGAAAGATCGTTTTCGATGTTTTTAAAATGTGACTAAGTGAAACACTTGGCTTGTGACCTGATTGCAATGATTAAAAATATTATTGTAATGATTAAATGTCGAATGAACTTTTGTTATTTCAAATGAGGTTAAGCAGAAATATTGTCAAGTTTTGGATTGGTAAATTTAAACAAAATTTATAAAATTTATTGAAAAACTTGATAACTACTTAGTGCTTTGAAATCTATGTATTATACAATTAGTCAAATTTTTTAAACTGAGGTGTTGCCTCTTATCACACTGAACCCATATTTTCTCCCAGATGAACCCATGCAGACTTCAAATAACCAACAGAAATAAATGGTGTCAATTCATAATTCCCTTCCATAAACATGATAAAATGATACTAAAATCTTCGGAAACATGTAGATTAAGCTGTTATGTAGTAATGCATGGGTTTCAACAGGGATTTTAGTATCAAATAAAACATGAAGATGTTCATAATGTTACAAAACAAAACTTAATGTTTTACTCATGGTAACATCATGCAGTACCTGTAGTTTGGTTCGAGTCAACTTTATGGACTCACCAAGACAGATTGGGACTCATCATTCCAAAAAGTGATGAGTCCCAGGACTCACCATAAAAAAATCCTAGTGAGAACCCTGTGTTAAGTTAAACATAATTTTTTTAATTCACAGGGCTCGCGTTGGAGGGCGACTCGGGCGAAGAAGTCGCCTTAACGTGGTCTCACTTCGCCCTCGATCATCTTAGAAAGCGAAGTGAAGTCGCCCTTTTATTTTTTAGAATCGCCTGATTTCACCTTTCAAATTTTATTCCCATTTTGTTAAGAAATCTTCGTTTTTTGATACAGCGCCATGTTTATTTGTTTACGCGCCACAAAGTCAACTGGTACCCTTTGAACTTTTATTTGGTAGATAAAGCGTAGGTTTAAAATTCGACCGGAAACCAGTTCAGAGCAAAAATACGTGAACGTTTACGGAGCGGATATGAATTTAATGCCGGAGATTGCAAATAATGTTGAAATGAGTATTGCAATGATAGAAACGTAGTAAAAAAATAGTTTTTTGGAATTTACTTTAAAACAAGTTTAAGTTAAATATGTTTAAATACTTTTAAAAGATTTGTCACAATGATGTAATTTTCTACTTTGAGTTCTAATACTTCATTTGAGTACTTCATTATAATTCAATCAATTTGTAGACCCATGACAAAGAAACATTTTTTTAATGAACAGTTTTGTGACAGTTGATACTTTTTTTATTTTTATGTTTAATACATGTATTTATGAAAATGTGTAATAATAGTTAATCAAATCTTTTACTTTATCCTCAATAAATTGAACTTCTAAAAACATGTAACACTAAAAAATTCAAATGCCAAATTAACACATATTCAACATGTTCAAAAAACAAACAAAATAGGACGCTTTCGCGACATATAATGCAACTTCTCCCTGTTCCATCCTCACTTCTCCCTGTCAGCCCCACAAAAGAGAAGTGACTTCTCCCTATAATTTTGACCCAGGGTGAGCCCTGATTCATAGGGGCCTGGTCCCTTATTAATAAAGGAACATGTAGGAAAATCCATGGTACATGTTGTTATACTTGACTAAAGTAAATTTCCTCAAGGTATTTTATTATGAAATTGTCTTAGCATAATTTTTTATGCTTGTCATACACATGATACACAACAGTTTCTGGTAGTGGATCATTGAAGTATATTAACACAGGATTAAAATTAACAATCCCTTATAGAAAATATTTTTTGTGGTAAAGATACCCACAGTACCATTTAGTTAGTGCTTGCACTTAAAGCAGTTTAATTTGTCTGTGCAAATAGCCCTGCATGTATATGTAAGGGTATATCATGACTGAGTAATATTTTTTTAAGCCATAATAATAGAAAAACAGCAAAATGTTTGCATGTGAAGTCATTATTCTAATAGTATGAAAACAATGTCTAAAAATAACATTTTAAGTTTGATAAATGTGTTAGTTATTGATAACAGAATTAAACAAAAAATATCATATACATGTAGATGAAAAGTACATGTATTTATCCACTGTATCTGGTACTCATTAGCATGTATTGTGTGGAGTATAACAAGTTAAAGAACTTGTGAGATGTGTATTTGTCATTAAATTAAAACTTATAACTGATATTGATTATATTTCATGTTGCAATAAATGGTTTTTTTGGTAATTAGAAACAAGTGAGGCTTTCAAAAACATTAATATTAAATATCATGTTTGTTGGAAAAATAAATGATAGACAGTGCCACATAGATAATTATCATTGTTATATTTACATTCACATATTCCATCAGCTGCTGCAAGATGTTACTACCTGACTACTTAGAAATTGAATATAATAACCTTGACCTCCTGTCAAGAAAAATGTTTGAACTTTTGTAGTTTCTTTAACATAGCACAGTATAATATTTATCCTACTCTTGTATGTGTGTACACATGGCATGCCCACTTTAGCAAGCTATCTTAGACCTGTTTTTGTTGGTCTAAAAAAGACATGAAATCATCTCTTTGTTTTAAAAAAAATTACAGACATTCTTTTTTACTTGCAACTTCTCAACAGGTACTAGTACATCAGCATGTATGTCTTTATAATGTTATAAACCAATGATTTGTACCAATGCAGTTTTAGTATTTTTTTTCTAGAAAGATTACCAATAATGTAATTTATTAAAAAGACAAATTGTGAGTGGTGGTCAAGGATCCTAAGTGTTTCTTGTAATAATACTTTTTATAGTTATATTTATATACATATAAGTTTATGTGTAAATATTTCCATTAGAGATGATTGTTTTTTTTAAGGATTATGTTTTGCTGATGAAGAAGATGCTGATACTGTTGATGAGGACATTGGAAAAAGTAGGCAAGGGTCTAAGACAGATGATGAAGTTGTCCAAAGGTATCACTAAATTTAGCAGTTCTTGTTTCCACTGAAATGTTCTACTAATACTACATGTATTTGCAAAATTACATTATTAATGGACTGCTCTTCTGTCAATTGAAATGAAAATCAAAATAATTGTAATTTGTTTTAATATGTCAGAGGCTTTTTTCATTGTACTTGAACAATCAGATACAAAGGTTGATTCAGGTCAATCAACACTTAAATTACAATTAACTCTTAGTCTTACTTCCAAATTTTGCTCTTGCTGCTGTGTAGAACAGCAACAGAAAAAGCGAGGAGATTGTTGTTGCTTTTTATTAGGCACTAGTTTTTGTAGCAATTTATATCCTAAATTCCTGTGTATTTGAAGAGTACACTTATAACATGAATAGATTTACCATCATTAAGAGGTAACAAGATTATATTTCAAGATCATTACTTAAACATGCTTTTATTTTTTGCAATAATCTGTTAGCGGGGCTATAAAATCATTAAATATGTACAATAACAAAAACCAAGAATTTTACCAGTAGAGTGTAAGGTACATCTACACAAAAGATGATACTTATTAAATATACGACATTGACTGATCCTATATAGAACATAAATTACTGTTGATGTACCTATTTATATTAGCTGCTGTTTAGGTGCCAAGAGTTTATACTTGCATGTTATTACGTAGGTACAATAAACATCCAAGGATAGTTGTGTGAGTAGTGTACATTGGCCCTGTCAGTGTATACTAACATTAAATTCTAAAAACAGATAGATAAGAACTCCATGCATTTGGCATGACATTAGTTAAAATTGCAGGTTTAGATTTCTGATTTTATCTGAAACTGTTTTTCAGAGAATAATTTTGCTACCAACATTGATGCACATTTCTGCACAATGCACAAGTTCAAACACTTAAAGAATCTTTGGCACTGTTCATGTAAATCAGTTGTTACCTGAAAGTATACATATTGCATTGGTATTTTGAAATATATTTAATGTGCAATTAATTAATTTTTTTTATATGAGAACAGGAATAATTTTATAACATTTTGACTAACAAAATAAAAATTCTGTTGAATTTTATGTGTTTAAGGCTAAGGCAAAGTATTTGCTTCAAGTACAAAAAAATTTAGAACATTTGAAAATTAACAAGTTAAAATTTGTTTAAACTGTTTAACTTGATATCAAAATAGCCTTAACTATTTATATAAGTACAGTCAAACCTGTCTTAGCGACCCCCTCCATATAACGACTTCCTGTGTTATGCGACCGTATTTATTCCTCCCGAGAATTTTCCCATTCATTTTACCTGTATATAACGACTCCCTGTCTTACGCGACTAACGACCGTGTTTTCCGTTCGTTTTGACCAAGAAAACCTGTCTAAAACGACTCTCGGGACTGTCAAAATCATTAAGCAATAAATAAACCCTGTCTGACGAAAAGAAGATTCGTAGACCATTGCCATTGTCGTCAATATTCAAGGTTCTTCGAAACGGAAAACTAAAGAATGAAGCGATCAAAAACTGTTTTATTATCTTAGAAGCGAAGTTCAGATTCCCTGTAAAATTTGAATAGTCGTCAATGTAGACATTCGATTTAGTTGCCATTCGGGTTGGAAATGATGATGTTTTTCATAACGGCGTGTTTATTGTATAATCACGCCATTTTGTTTTACAAAGGGAAAGAATCAATACGAAACCGGTGTACACTGGTTTGCACTTTCTACATAGAGCTTATTGTTAAAACACAAGGAAACCAGTAAAACCGGTACAAAGAAAAATACAACAACTAAATGGGGGAATAAAGTTGACCTGCGTTAATTCAATCGGAAATCAAAACGCTCATTATTGTTGTATATTTTGTACTTGCATTATTCACATAAAATAAATATCATATTTTATTGTTCACTTAATAAAACAAACAATGCAGGTCTTCAATGAACTCTTTCACATGCTGACAACTTGATTTTGTTGTTTGGTCTGCAAACATCATGACCTGTGTATAAAGACCCCCTGTCTTATGTGACCTTTTTTACGATTTCCCTTCAAAGGTCGCTTAAGACAGGTTTGACTGTAGAGGTTAACACTGTTTAAGTTAAGTTATGACGTATCACATAACCATGCACATCAGTGAATTAAGATGTCTATTATCTTCTTTGTTGATGCATGTTTATATATTCATATTTAATTTTCTGTTTTATTCCATTAAACTTAACATTGTTAAGTTACTTGGTTACATGATTAATTAGTCATTATCAATTACTATAATCTTCAGCAGCCTGCAGACCTTCAGTCTTAATTAACTTAACATGTGTTTTTCTTTGGTATGAAAAATGTGCAATCAATCAGTGATAATAATGTAAACTAATAACACCTGCACTCCAATCATCTTTTTGTGTTTGTTTCATTGATCTCCATCATTTTTAGCTTAATGAGAATAATATTTAAAGGTCCTAGTGACCTATTTTTTAATCTTGGGTCTGAATCGGATATGACTGGACATGATTAGTGTTGGGACAAACATTTATAATTCAAACCAGATATTTTCATTGTACCTCCATGTTATAAGCACTGGCATGTACATGTACATGTAGATTGACTGACAGACTTGCTGCACATTGTAGTAATGAAAATTGACAATAACATACAATATAGGGCAGTTTTAATTATCCCAATCATCATCTTTATTGTCTATAAAAAATCCACACACTTCTCAACTTTATTATAAAAAGAACATAACCCATTTTAAAACTATGCAGTTTTATAATGGAGACTGAAAAAGTCAAACAGCATTGATATGTTAGTATTACATGCATGTATTTACAATTGCAGTTATGATTGGCAAACTGGTAAAAATTCATATAATCATACAAAATGTTCAATTCATATTTTCATTCAACTACCTACAGTAACTAGCTGAGTAATATTTAATATTCTACAATAAGCTGATTTTAATTGTTTTTTTTTTTATATTTCAGAGAGGAAGAAGCCATCAAGTTAGATGGGTTAAATGTGGCTCAGATGAAGGAACTCAGAGAGAAGGCAGAGAAACATGTGTTTCAAGCAGAGGTTGACAGGATGATGAAGTTGATCATCAATTCATTATACAAGAACAAAGAGGTATAGTGTTTATTGCCGTTTGGAAAGGAAACTGAGAGCAAATACAGTTTTATGTAGAATCTGTTTGCAAATATCTCATTTTATATACATTTTAAAACGTGTGAATTTTTTTATTATTATTTCATGAAGTTTTTTAGTTTAAATTATAAAAATTCTTATAAGGATGAACTTAACACAAACTTCATATTGCAACTTTGTTTTTTTTATTTTCCAGATTTTCTTGAGAGAATTGATTTCCAATGCCTCTGATGCTTTAGACAAGATCAGATTTGTTTCGTTAACAGATAAGGATGCTCTTAGACATACAGATGAATTTAGCATTAAAATCAAGGTACATTTCATTTATTTGAGTAAGATATTCTGAACTCCAGCTTTTATTGGTGGGTGATGATCAATTAAGTTTAAGAGTCCAGTACACACTGCATCAAGACAGGCAGTGTGTACTCGACTCCAATCTTAATTGACAAGGATTGCCAGTTTTCCTACCGCAGGTCTGGGGTTTTCTCCTTGTACTCCGGCTTCCTCCCCCAATAAAAACTGGATGCCATGATATAGCTGAAAAATTGCTGAAAGTGGCGTTAAAACATCATCAAACAAACAAAAACACACTGCTGCAGGAAGGCTCAAACCCACAACCTTGGTGTTGATAGGCATGTTATCAATAGTGGATGAGCATCTGTCTTGAGCACTTACCTTGGAGACCACTGTTGTATTTGTGTAAGAAAATTTGACAAAAAGGAAATATATGACTGGTGCTAGAACAATGCAATAAAAAGTGTGATCAGATATATTTGTCTTTTCTTCTGAAACCAGTGGACATTACAGTTATATGGTAAATACCAAACCTGTATACAAGATTTTAATATTTATACTAATGGAATATGTCAGAGTTGATTGTAAATGTGAAAAAATCTGCATTTGTTGTACAATGACAGTACTTTGAACAACAATTTAGAACCCTTTAAAGTGTTTTGCCATTTGCATTTGGAGTAACACCATAAACAAATGCTTATGCTATCTCTTGCTATTCACCATTACACAAAACTGGTAATAAATGGTTTAAAAGAAGTTGTATAGATTTGTATTGTACAAAATTGTTTCAGTAAATTTGTGTAACTCGTAAGAGAGATCTTAAATCTAGTAAACTTGTTCATGTAAAAGAATATTATTATATTGTAGGCTGATAAAGAAAACCATGTTTTACATGTAATAGATACAGGTATTGGTATGACAAAGAGTGAATTGGTAAATAATTTGGGAACCATAGCTAAATCTGGCACCAGTGAATTCCTATCAAAGTTGGGTGAAGCCAGTTCAGCAACAGAAATGACAGATTTGATTGGACAATTTGGTGTTGGATTCTACTCATCATTCTTAGGTAAAAATACTCACATTTCTCATAATTGTAATTCATTTTAATACGCTTTAATCACAGTCATAAGATTACTTTTTTGTTTTTATTTTGTCTCTCATCTTTAAACCTAGAAATACAGCAGTTGCTGTATAAAAACTATAAGTTTCAATAAACACTTAAAGAAAACCTTTGAGTTAATATTACATGCATACATAATTTGAAATAAAAATGCCTGAACACCAAAATTAAAATCGTGTATAATGTTTTTCAGTGTCGGACAGAATTATTGTAACATCCAAGCATAATGATGATGAACAACACATCTGGGAATCTGATTCACACTCCTTTAGTGTCAGTAAAGATCCAAGAGGAAATACCCTAAGCAGAGGTACACAAATCAGGTGGGTGCTAAAAGCAATAAATATTTGTCATGTAATGTTGGCAGATTGTCATCTAAGAACAATGGTAACATTTTAAGTAAAAACTATTTGTTGGTAAGTCAGTGAACAGCGTTTCAGCAATTATTAGGAAAAATACCAGTAATAGTTGATAAATCTTTTGGTTGCATGTTGGTACATATATATTTATTTCAACAAGGAAATACTATAGAAAAACACATAGGGTTAAAACATTAAGCAGGACCTGATATATATTTTAGTGTCTGTGTTGGACAGGACTTGCCTATGTGTATATACATTCTTCACAAATAGCCAAACAAGTTATTCCCTATAAGCAAGGCCCTATAATGGTATACTGGACGAAGTGAAATGCAGATAAAGATATTTGGAAAAAGGAAGAAAAGAATACCTTCACTAGTAAACAAGAACTACATTTAAAATAAAAGTTAATTTTTCTACACAATAAATTACATTTTTGTAATGATTGAAATATTGTTGTTGAAAACATATAAAATATATTATTTCACAAATGTAATTGTGTGTATAATTGACAATGACTTTATTTATTACAGTCTACATTTGAAAGAAGAAGCCCATGATTTCTTAGAAGAGAATACACTTAAAGATCTTATTAAAAAATACAGTCAGTTTATCAACTTTAACATTTACCTTTGGACAAGTAAGGTAAATAAGCTTTATGTTGTTTTTTTAGTGCTTATAGTTCATTGTATCAAATAAATAAGATCCTAATTAGGGCCCTGCCACTTTGTGGCGGACAAGCTTTAGTGGATCAGTCTGTCTGTCCGTCGGAAACAAATCGTGTGTGGGCTTTAACTTCATCTTTTGAGGTAGGCTTTGGATATTTGGAATGTGGGTCGATAATATCAAGGCAATGTGTTGCATACCACTGTTGATCACCTTTGACCTTGAACTTTGAACTTAAGGTCACATTATTGCTTTCTGAATGACAAATTCATGTCCGGCTGTAACTTTTTGATCTTTTGAGGTAGGTTTTTGATATTTTCAATGAGAGTTGATAATATCAAGGCGTTGTGTCACATGGCATGGTCTTGACCTTGACCTCAAGGTCAGCGGGGACAAAATGGACGGATATCATCTCACTGATATCTAGGTGAAAGTATATGCCATAGAAAGCCAGTACCTTTATAGCAGTTTGATAACTGGTCATTAAAACATTAATATTTGTAGAGTTATCTTTTAAAATGCAGTATAGTCTTTTATTATAGTTATTCACAACATTAAATACGTCCTAAATATAGCTGAAATATTGCTTGCTGGATGTTAAACAACAATCAATCAATCACAACATTAAATTGCCAATTTTTAAGGGGTTTTCTCAGGGCCCATCCCCCAATAAAAACTGGAGCCCACAGTAAATCGGACAGTGGCATTAAACACTATTCACACCACACAAATAAAATGAACATTTTTTCATTATCCAACAAGCACTTAATGCTTATAACTTACAATTGTTTACAAGAAATAAATAAGCTGAACGCCTTTTTTTGTTTAACAGACGGAAGAAGTTGAGGAACCAATTGAGGAAGAAGCAACGAAGGAAACACCAGAAAAGAAGGAAGAAAAAGATGATGAGGATGAAGATGCTCAGGTAGAAGAAGAGAAGGAAGAAGACAAACCAAAAACTAAGAAAGTTTCTAAGACTGTTTGGGACTGGGAATTAATGAACAGTGTTAAACCTATTTGGACAAGAAAGTAGGTTGAAAATTTGTACCATAAATGTGAGGCAAGAACATTTAATATTTTCTAAAAGGAGAACTGAACCTTTTTGTATAAAATCAGAATGTTTTTTGAAAAAAAGGAAAACGATTTACAATGATTGTAGGCGTTTTCCTCGAACAAATTGTTGGCTCAGTAAAGCTTTGTTTCTCCCCCAATACAATCCACTTAAATTTGTATATCCACAATGTTTAGTTTACTATCTGTGTCATCCCTTTTTGAAGACAATGGCAAAACAAAATGTTGGCTGTCATATTTTAGTTATTAAAGATTAACAGCTCATTTTATTTGTTCTAATATATTCCTAAAGGCCCTTGTTCCCATTGGATACTCTTGCCTCTCCAATATGAACTAGATGATATGGTAGAGTTGAAAACTACATAATGCTTTAAAAAACAAACAAAATCAGAATTTTTTTTAAGTGTTCCATCAGTTCTTGTACATATCTTTAGTAGGTAGATATGTAATTGATACAATTTGCAGTGTATTCAGTATTAATTTCAGCCTAATTATTTTTTTCATGTTTTTTCAGAGCCGCCGATATAACTGACGAGGAATATAATGAATTTTACAAAACATTAAGTAAGGATCATGATGATCCCTTGGCAAAAACTCATTTTATTGCTGAAGGAGAGGTCACATTCAAATCCATTTTATATGTGCCAAAAACATCACCACATGATATGTTCCAGAATTACGGCAAAAATATTGACCATATAAAGGTATGTTCACAGTGATGTGATAGACTTCTCTTTGTTCAAGTCTCTGAATGAACCATAGTGCATGATCCTTTATAGCTGTGATTGTGTTTTTATTGGATGTTCAGTTATACAAGCATAGGTGCAAGTAGTCCAAATTTATGGATTTTTGGGTGCTCCATGTTGGTTTTTGAGTTTTGTGAAATTCCTTTCAGAAAATTGTTTTGTAGGTAATCGGTGAGGTCTAAATTCCTGTGAAAAACAATAATTCCAGAAAGCACTTGTTTATAACATGTGTCAATGATTTCAGGAACAACGCTTCTGAGCTACTGTACAAAGTGTTTTCTAAAGGCATTATATACAGCCAATTACTACAGTCAAAGAGAGATAATTCAATCCTAATCATTGTCGATAAGTAAAAAGTCTGAAAATGGAATCGTGCATTTTCTGTTGAAAAATATGGACACAAATTAATCTTTAAACTATTCTATGAGTGTAAGAACTCTAAAAGGATTTGTCCGATTTTAGTTGTGGATGACTGAAAGCCTCGTATCTAATTTTCGAGGAGCCCTAAATATCCCTTGCTAAAATATTTTGGATTTTCTTCTATTTTCTCTTCACACATGTACAAGGAACATGCACACTCAATTTTGTATGTTTCTGTTAATAAACTTATTGTATTTGATATACCTGTATTGTATTTTTTATGTAGAATGGCAAAAGTTCTTTGAGGTTTAAATGGTCATTACTGTTATTTAAAAATTTCAGGCATTATTCTGTCATTATTAAATTGCCTTTTTTGTTTCGCACAAACTAAGTTTTTTTGTGGAAATTTCTTTCAGATGTATGTCAGAAGAGTATTTATAACTGATAACTTTGAAGACATGATGCCAAAATATCTGTCATTTATTAGAGGGATGGTAAGTATTAATAATTAGTCATTGTTAGTAAATGGGTAGGAAAGACAAAAATTATACATTCGATTTCTTTTTCTATGGTGGGAAAATTTTATTAAATGTACATTTAAAAGTTTACAGTTACGACAAGGATAATCAACTTGTTTGTAGGACTTGACTAAAAGTTGTATGCTTGTTGCATGGTCAAAATAACATTTAAGGGGTTACAGAAGGTACTGACTATTGATCTCCAAAATTAAACACTTAAAATTGCTAATTCAGCCCAGCCCTTGCCAGGGTGTTGACTCCAGCCTTAATTAAGGCAGATTGCTGATCATTATTTCTTTTAAGCATCACTTTGAGTGACTTATTTGGAATTTGTAAAAATAAATCCTGAAATTAAATTCCCTTTGCCTTTCATTGTCATGCTATAAATTAAAAAAATGTACATTCTCTCCCTCTGCTATTTTTCAATAATTGTCAGAGAACTTTTTATTTGATTTATAGGTTGATTCTGATGACTTACCTCTTAATGTGTCCAGAGAAACATTGCAGCAACACAAGTTATTGAAGGTTATCAAGAAAAAATTGGTCAGAAAGACTCTGGATATGATAAAAAAGATTGAAAAAGAAGATTATGATAAATTCTGGAAAGAGTACAGCACAAAGTAAGAATAAGCAGGGTTCGACGTAAGGACAGATCTTGTCTTACAGCCTAGCTTTTTATAAAATTCAAAGACACAAATGTTTAAAAAATTTACTTTTAAGAGTTAAACTGTCTGAACATGCAATATGAAGAACACATGGAAGATTTTTGTTCAATACCAAAACTGGAAGATATGTAAGATATGCAGAATCAGGGAATGAACTAACACAGGAAATAAATGTTTAAAAACATTGTTGAAGATGGCTTAAACCCTATTAAAGCAATCATACATGCAAATACCAATTATTTGCAATATAGTTTTGATTCATTTATTGTAATAGATGCAGCATGCATTGAAGTAATAGGCTATGATAACATTGATTGTACAATATACTGTTATTTAAAATACTTAAACATTCTTCTGATTTTGTAGAAATTTTTCTTTTCAGCATTAAACTAGGAGTTATTGAAGATAATTCTAACAGAACAAGATTAGCTAAACTGCTAAAATTCCAGTCCTCTAACTCTGCAACAGATCAAACCACTCTAGCTGAATATGTAGAAAGAATGAAAGATAAACAAGAAGCCATTTTCTTTGTTGCTGGCTCAAGTCGAGCAGAGGTACAGTTAAACTTATTTTGGGTTGTGGTTTTTATGAATTGTATGTAGTTGAGATACAGGATTAGCTATCCATCTTGTGTATGCATTATTATCAACCTTTCTGTTTTTCACAACTCCTAGAAGAATGAAACTAATTGAACCAAATTTATTGCAATGAGCTGGAAATACGTACAACAATTCATTTGCTGGGAAATATACTTTTTTTTATTGGACAACAAATTTTCATTTGATGCAAAAAAATTAAATAAGAGCCAAAGGGTCTGGGTGAAATCCCTGAACAATTCTTCATCACTATGAAAGGTAACCAAACTTTTCTTTTGCAAAGAAATATGTATGATTATAAACAAAAAACCTTTTTAGCTTTGTCATCAATTACTTTTTGTTAGCAGAAGAAACTGATGTATTCTTGGCCTGTATTTATTAGAGCACAAACCTCCAATTTAAGTGTAGCTATTAAGGTATAAACTATCTTTCAGGTTGAGAAATCTCCATTTGTTGAAAAACTTTTGAAGAAAGGATTTGAAGTTCTATATCTAACAGAACCTGTTGATGAATATTGTATACAAGCTTTGCCAGAATACGATGGTAAGAAATTCCAAAATGTTGCCAAAGAAGGAGTTAAAATTGATGATTCTGATAAAGCCAAAGAAAGGAAAGAAGCCTTGGAGAAAGAATATGAACCTTTAATTAAATGGCTGAAAGATGATGCATTAAAAGATAAAATTGAAAAAGCCACTGTATCTGAACGCCTTACCACATCACCATGTGCTCTGGTAGCAAGTAGTTACGGATGGTCTGGTAACATGGAGAGGATAATGAAGGCACAGGCCTATGCTAAAGCACAAGATGCTTCTCAAAGGTAAATAATCTTAAATAACAACTTCATGTGAAAACATTATTATTTATTTCTCCCCAGCAGCATTTTCCTATAACTCTGGTAGTCATTAAAAAAATGCATAAATTCAGTATTGAGAAAAGGGGAATTTTATATCATTGTCACTAAAAATAAATGAATTTGATTTTTAAAAGACGAAAACACTAAAATATTTCTGTTAAAACTTCAACAAACTTTTTTGTGATGCTAAACATGCATATGCCATTTCTGTGATTTATGGTATTTGTATTTATTTTCAGTTTTTACTCAAATCAGAAAAAGACATTAGAAATAAACACAAGACATCCGTTGATAAAAGAACTGAAAAGCAAAGTAGAAGTAAGTATTGTTTTCTAATACACTTAGGTTTAATTTTAATATTTCATTGTAAAAAATTGCATTTTGCAGTAAATTTCTAGTTAACAAACGAATAACTGCACCTTTTTGTTTGTGTTTATGTAGCTTAGTTGTTTATACTTTTCATAACTAATTCCAGTTCTAATTTATTTTCAAGTTATAGTATTTTTTCATTATTAAATACATGATAAAAAAAATAGTTTTGTACATGTTACTTAGAGGTACACACTTAATCATCTTGAGCAGGTAAAAATAAGATCAACTACTCCAAAAAACAGGCTTACAACCATTTACAACTCAGGTTAACAACCCTTTTCCAAAAATGACAAAATCCCTGTCATATTCAATTTAAATAAACCTTAAGACTGAAATTAATGTAATTGGATTTTGTTTTTATTCATTGACCAGGACAAACATTTACATTTTGGAATGGTTTTTGAATACTAAAAAAATTATTGCTTATGTTATTACAGGCAGATGCTAATGATCAAACTGCCAAAGATTTAGCTGTTGTTATGTTTGAGACTGCTACATTACGATCCGGATACGCTGTACAAGATATGTCTGGATTTGCTGAGCGAGTCGAAAGAATGTTGCGACTTTCTATGAACGTGCCTCTGGATGCAAAGGCAAGCATATTATTTATAGAGTTGGTGCTAATCTTCATGTAGTTGTCTTTAATTAAATGTACTATATTTATTTATTGTTTGACTACAATGTACTTTTGAGAAAAAAAATTAGCTTCATTCAAACAGTAGGTTTACCATTCACACGTTCCAGAATTTATCTGGTCCAAAAAGTTCCAATTATTACTTCCATTCCATGTAAATTCAACAAAAGTTTTCATTGACTTCTTTTTTAGCTCACCTGGACCGAAGGTCCATGTGAGCTTTTGCTATCACTTGGGGTGCGTCGTCTGTCGTCCGTCGTAAACTTTTTTAAAAATCTTCTCCTCTGAAACCACTGGGCCAATTTTTTTCAAACTTGGCCACAATCATCCTTAGGGTTCCTAGTTTCAAGTTTGTACCCAGGGTGTTGATCAACAGACAAATATGGCCACTGTTGCTAAAAATAGAACATGGGGGTCAACACAGGTTTTTGATAATAAATTATAATAGCTATAGAGAAAACCATTACTTCAACTTGATCAGCACATTAAGGTCTACAATAGTTGCTATTAGTGTGAAGTTGTGTTTTGGCTTCTTGTATGAGTTATTGCCCTTTATTGACGATTTTTGACATAATTTTTTGTATTTACAATATAACCTGAAAACTATACGAGGTAGAGTGTAACTGTAAATGGCAAAAATGATCAGCAATAAAAGACCTACAATTCACTTGATTGGTCTGATATTGTCAGATGACTCCTTATATGAGTTATTGTCCTTAAATGGTAATTTTTTATGAAATTTTCAGTTTTTGTCTTTTAACTTGAAAACTATATCAGCTAGAGTAAAACTGTAAATAGCAAAAATGATCAACAATACAAGCCCTAAAATTTACTGTTTTAGTCTGAAATTGTCAGATGACTCCTTATAGGAGTTATTGCCCTTATATTGCTATTTTTTATGAAATTTTCCGTTTTTGTCCTATAACTTAAAAACCATAACCGCTAGAGTGAAATAATAAATTGCAAATATGATCAGCAATAAAATCCCTACAATTCATTTTATTGGTCTGAAATTGTCAAATGACTCCTTATAGGGGTTATTGCCCTTAAATGACAATTTTGTTATGAAATTTTCCATTTCTGTCCTGTAACTTGAAACTATAGCAGCTAGATTAAAACTGTAAATTGCACAAATGATCAGCAATAGAAGCCCTGCAACTGATTGCTTTGTCCAAAATTGCAAGATGACTCTTTATAGGAGTTATTGCCCTTTCATTATGAATTTGGACAAATGAAGTTTTTGAATTATAAATTAGTCTATAACACACCTATTAGTAGAGTAAAAGTGTAAATTTCTAAAGTACCCTAAAGGGCACTGCCTAAAAACCATTTAATTTTCAGAAATTTTCTGATGGCACCTTAGGAGTTATTGTATTTTACAAAAAATTTTGAAGAAATGTTTAGTTTTTGCACAGTAAAAGCTATAACAACTAGACTGAAACTGTTAATTTCAAAAATTTTAATATAGTTTTGGATTCCAGGTGAGCGATTACAGGGTTCTGGGAGCCTCTAGTTATAGTAGTGTAACTGTCATTATACACCCCACTTGTTGGGGGGGGGGGATATATACCGTAAATCGGGTTATTTTGGTTGTAGTTTAATTTTGGCTAATTTGGCGCTTTTGGTGAAAGAGCCAAAAATAAACACACCAAAATAAAGCATGCACCAATATTTGACACGCCAAAATAGCTGACAGGTTAGACAATATCGTAAAGTCTATGGCTTAAAATACCAGTAATACACAAGTGTGTATAAAGGAAACTTACAAGTATACATTTGTATGCATATTTCCTTATTTTCTTATAAAACTGTTAAGAAAACACAATGTGTGAATTTCTATTCAAACATAATTACGTCAGGCTTATCATTTACTAATTAGACTCTGTTATTGATAAAAAAAATTAACACCTTTATCGTCATTCAATCAAGATATACTGCTGAAATACGAAAGGATTAAAATTTAAATCTGTGATCGTTAATTACTAACAAAAGGACAATAATTAACATTTGGTCTTGTCATAAAATTAATGAACACAGTTTAGTCGTCATGGTTTGATCTCAAAGTGGATAGACACCGTCCCCGCAAATTATATACTTTACCAATATATATTATACAAATCATATATATTAACCTTGCTCACTACTGCGATTTAAAGTGCAATTATCGAAGGTGCCAAAATTGAACACATCAGTTCGATGAAACACCAAAATTAAACACACCAAAATAAAACGCACTGCTTTTGAGAGAAAACCGCCAAAATATCTGGACGCCAAAATAACCCGATTTACGGTACGTCTGTCCGTCTGTCCACATCCCTTGTAAGTGGTCCTCCTAAACCGCTTGACAGATTTTGATAAAACTTTACATGAAGGAAGTACATCATATGTAGATGTGCATGAAGAATTTTCGTCGTTGTCGGATATTATTCAGGGGAGATAATTGGACTTGAAGCATAACGGGGGTATCCCTTTGCCAGAGTGCTCACAGTCCACACTTGTTTTAATATTGACAATTTTTTGCACCACTTTCAGCAGTTTCTTACCTTTTTTTTTACAGTTCTGGGTGCCATTTCATAAAGCGATCGTTATTTAAATTGCATGGGATAACGAGCACGTTAATTAGCGATCGGTTTATGAAACGGCACCCAGGTTTTTACAAATGAAATCTAAAATTACAATAGAGTACTCAAAATCTGGAGAACAAGTCTGGTAGGATAACTGGGACTTTTGACAAAAGATGCTAGTTGAGCAAACCTTTCCCCAAGTGTTTACTTTTGTAACATTAGATTTATGCTTAATTTTTTATAGATTGAGGAGGAGCCAGAGGATGAAGAGGCCCCAGCTGAAAAAGATGAAGAAGTAACAGCAGATGAAGACAAGGAAGAAAAAGTAAGAAATGCACATCAACTTTAACCCTTGTTCTAAACGATTTTATCAACCACTATTGTTAGACACAGATATTCTACATTAAAACACACATTCAATCAATCTTGTATTGAATCAGTTTTCCTTGTTTATTGTGTTCATACACTGTGATAGTCAGATACATGTCCGACTTGACCAATCTCATTTGAATGTGATACTTTATTACAATAGACTAAACAGTAAGTTCCATTGGATGATTATTGTTAGAGCATGTGTCATTTGCTGTGTGATATTATTTTCCCATCATTCCTTTTTTGCTTTGCCTGTGTGTTACATCAAGGTTATGTATGTCTTGGAGAGTTTTTAACAGTCATTTTGAATGTTAGATTTTTAGTTTTGTTCACATTGAAGCATGTACACAGTATGTGCTCAAAGATGTAAAGATGTTGAAATAAATTATTTTTAACCAGGTTTTCAACAAAACACCTGGTTATTAGATTGGGGTAAGGCGGTCGTTAGGTGGGCGGAGTCTAACAGAGGGTTTCCAGTCAATAACTTTACTTTGCATAAAGCAATCTTGATGAAATTTTGAATATACAGATATATAATAATATATAAGCTAACATTTAGCAAAATAGGACTTACATTAGCACAATTATGTATTTATTCTTTTAAACAAATAAATATACATGATTTAATTTATTGATCAATAGAATATGGTATATATTGGAATAATGTCATTGGGAACACATTGTTGCATGCTTTTGTGAAAGTTACAAAGAATTCCCTGAAATGCTTGTCATTACTAACATGAAATGGTATAAAATACATGTAGAAAGAGTAAAATTTTGATGACACACAGGCAAGCCATGAATGATGGGAGAAAATTCTGACTGTTGTCACATTTTCTCTCATCTTACTTTTCAGAAACAGGAAGAGCCAACAGACGATGATGCTCATGATGAATTGTAACATACAGAAAACATAGACTTTTATATAAATATTTGTGTGGAAATCTTGTTGACACTACTGATGAATGTTAGATGTGTGAAATGAATGGACCATTTTGTGTGTGATATATCATTGCCAACAACATTTTCATGGTGACACTTCCATGTTTATAAGAGACTAGGACTAATTATTATTATGTAAACAAAAGTTGTGACAAAGTTGCATTCTGTATGACAGATGTTGGTTACAGATTCTGTTAGACAAAAGATTTGTTTTAGGATTTTTTGTTTAAAAATCATAGCCACTTCACAAATGATTTCAAATTATTGTATATTAGAGGTCTGGCACTGATGTAACTTGATCATGAATCATAACAAACCAAGTAAAACTAGGACTTAAAAGTACTTAATAATATTTCCAAACTAATGGTTGCTGCTTAAAGAAAAAAATTTCATTTGTTACTTTTTGAATGTCCATTAATGAAAAATAAAAGAAGGTATTTTTCATTAACGTTTGCGACTGCATAATCATTCAGTCTTTTAGGGTCACTTTCATTTTATTCCCGACACCAACTTTTTGTGAATATAGTGCTAAAAGGGCTAAGGATATGTGATAACATGGGACCATTTCAAGATTTAGTCTTAAATAGTACTAACAATTCAGCTTTTAAGTAACATGAACCAAATATCTTAACAATCCTTTTGTGAGTGTATAAATATTTGTTTGCTATTTGTTGTGAGAATGATGATTGTAACTGAATCTTGGTACAAGTTCTCGTTTATTTTTATTGAAAAATAAATTATATTTACAATATGAAGGTTTCAGTCTAGTTTTAGTGAAAATTATTGTGATCCAAAGGCTAAAGCATATTGCAGTATGCCACTATCTGTCTTGCAGTCTTTGTGAAATGTATTATACTGTTAACCAAATAGCCATATACTTTTTACCAGACCTGATAGAAAAGTTCCTGGAAAATATAATTAGGGCCCCAGCCACTTTGTGGCGGACACCCTATAGTGATCAGTCTGTCCGTCCATCCGTCTGTCCAAACTAATCGTGTCTGGGCTGTAACTTATTTATCTTTTGAGGTAGGCTTTTGATATTTGGAATGTGGGTAGATAATTATAGGATAATTAATTTGGCGGAGTGAATATCCAAAATATTATAACGAGTGCCGCATAACACATCTGATTAAACAAATGCGCAGAACTTGTTCCGTGATCATATTTTGGATATTCACGATGCCCAATTGATTATCCTATTTATTATATAGATTAAAATTGTTTTCGTAAAATTTTAATGCTTAATCCTAAATTTTATGAACGGCGAATTAATATCTGTATAGTACAAAATCAACTGCAATATTTGGCGGGAAAAAACCTGAGAGTGAAAATAAATGATAATTTTCACATGTGATTTACCGTGATAACTGTCACTAAGAAAATTCAATATTTCATCTCTATCTATATAATATCAAGGCGATGTGTCGCATACCGTGGTTGATAACCTTTGACCTTGAACTTTGACCTTAAGGTCCAGGCTGTAACTTTTTAGCTCGCCTGACCCAAAGGGTCGGTGTGAGCTATTCTCATCACTATGCGTCTGTTGTCGTCACGTCCTGAATATAGCTGAAATATTGCTTGCTGGACGTTAAACATCAATCAATCAATCTGTTGTCGTCGGCTAAAACTTTTTACATTTTAATCTTCTTCTCCACAACCACTTGGCCAATTGGAACCAAACTTGGCAGGAATGAGTGGTTCTTAACAAGGTTCGAGTTTTTGGTGGTAATCAAATATGAAACATGGCTGCCATGGCCATTAATGTGTTCTGAAAAGTGATTGGCTGAAATTGAAAAAAATCTTCTTCTTATAAACTGCTTGGCAGATTGATTTGAAATATTGCAGAAATGTACCTTAGATGGTCCTCTACAAAGATTGAGTTTTTTGTGCTTATCTAAAATCCAAGATGACCATAGCAGGACATAGTTTAACATAGGACCCTATAGGAAAAGCATACAAACAACTTCTTCTATGAAACTATTCCACATTATGAAGCCAATAATACGGAAAGGAAGGTTGCATAATTATCGTATTATTTTGGGTTTTTCGAGCCAATTGCAAATTCAACATGGCTTCCAAAGCCATTAATGTGTTCTGGTTTGGCTGAAATTCAAAAATCTTCTCATAAACTGCTTGGCAGATTGATTTAAAATATAGCAGAAATGTACCTTATGTTGTCGTCTACATGGTTTGAGTTTTTTGTTCCGATGTAAATTCCAAGATGGCCACCATCACAGGACAGTTTAACATAGGACCCAAGGGAATAACATACAAACAACTTATTCTCTGAAACTGTTCCACACAATGAAGCCAAATTATGAAGAAATGATAAATGGATATTTATCTTATTTTTTTAGTTTTTTGAGCCAATTGCTAATTGAACATGGCTTCCAGGGCAACTAATGTGTTCTGATTGGCTGAAATTTAAAAAATCTTTTTACAAACCGCTTAGCAGATTGATTTGAAATATTGCACAAATGTACCTTAGATGGTCCTCTACACAATTTGAGTTTTTTGTGGCGATCCAAATTTTCAAGATGACCACCACGGTGGAACACAGCTTAACATAGGACCTTATGGGAAAACCATACAAACAGCTTCTTCTCTGAAACTCGGTTCCACACAATTTAACCAAATTATGCAGAAGGGAATCTTAGATAGTAATCTTATTATATTAAGTATGTTTTGAGCTGATAGGAAATTCAACATGGCTGCCAGAGCTGCAAATGCCTTCTGACTGGCAGAGATTTTAAAATTCGTTTTCTCACAAACAGCTTGGTAGATTTTAGGATTTGTGATATTGTATGGTCCTCTACTAATTTTGAGTTTTTTGTTTCGATCCAAAATACAAGATTGCTGCCACTATGGAACATCACTTTACATACTAACCTATGAAAAAACATAAAAACTGCTTCTTCTCAGAAACACTCCTACTGCTGATTGTAACATGGCAACATTCATAGAAACAGCAAATTCACATAAACTTTTTAGCATATAATATCAAAATTTGCCAGTAAGTCAGGTGAGCGATACAGGCTCTTATGAGCCTCTAGTTTATCTTTTTAGATGGGCTTTTGATATTTGGGATGTAGGTAAATAATATCAAGGTAATGTGTCACATACCGAGTTTGATAACCTTTGACCTTAAGGTCACATTATTGCTTTCTGTATGACAAATTCATGTCTGTGCTGTAACTTTTTAGCCGAGTTGCAACGAAGTTGAACTCCGCTATTGTTATGATGATGGCGGGCGGCTGGGCGGGCAGGCGTCAACAATTGGTTTCCGGACCATAACTCAGAAAGTTGTGAACCGATTTTAATGAAACTTTAGGATATTGTTACATACCATAAGAGGAGCAACCATATTGATTTTGGGGTAAATCCGTTCAAAGTCAAGGTCACAGCGACAGAAAAACGTTAGAAAATTTCTTGAATTAGTGGTTTCCGGACCATAACTCAAAAAGTTCTCAACCAATTATATGGAAACTTTCGGATATTGTTACATACCATAAGAGGAGGAACCCTATTGATTTTGGGGTAAATCTGTTCAAGGTCACAGCGACAGAAAAACATTCAAAAATTTCTTGAATTAGTGGTTTCTGGACCATAACTCAAAAACTACATCTCTGAAATTTTACACAATGGTTCAATTCTGTTAAAAGATTCACATATTCATATTTTATGCAACTTTGAAAATTTGTTGATTAAGCTTACATTTTTCTTCCTCACTTTTTCTCCAGTTTACATGTAATGCCTGTAATAACCAATTATGTTAAATCTTAAAATGAAGACAAGGAAAGTTTTGGTTAATAAAATACGGCAACTCGGTTTTTGCACCACTGTGCCTATCGATTTTTTATCTTTTGAGATAGGCTTTTGATATTTGGAATGTAGGTAGATAATTATAGGATAATTAATTTGGCGGAGTGAATATCCAAAATATTATAACGAGTGCCGCATAACATATCTGATTAAACAAATGCGCAGAACTTGTTCCGTGATCATATTTTGGATATTCACGATGCCCAATTGATTATCCTATTTATTATATAGATTAAAATTGTTTTCGTAAAATTTTAATGCTTAATCCTAAATTTTATGAACGGCGAATTAATATCTGTATAGTACAAAATCAACTGCAATATTTGGCGGGAAAAAACCTGAGAGTGAAAATAAATGATAATTTTCACATGTGATTTACCGTGATAACTGTCACTAAGAAAATTCGATATTTCATCTCTATCTATATAATATCAAGGCGATGTGTCGCATACCGTGGTTGATAACCTTTGACCTTGAACTTTGACCTTAAGGTCCAGGCTGTAACTTTTTAGCTCACCTGACCCAAAGGGTCGGTGTGAGCTATTCTCATCACTATGCGTCTGTTGTCGTCACGTCCTGAATATAGCTGAAATATTGCTTGCTGGACGTTAAACATCAATCAATCAATCTGTTGTAGTCGGCTAAAACTTTTTACATTTTAATCTTCTTCTCCACAACCACTTGGCCAATTGGAACCAAACTTGGCAGGAATGAGTGGTTCTTAACAAGGTTCGAGTTTTTGGTGGTAATCAAATATGAAACATGGCTGCCATGGCCATTAATGTGTTCTGAAAAGTGATTGGCTGAAATTGAAAAAAATCTTCTTCTTATAAACTGCTTGGCAGATTGATTTGAAATATTGCAGAAATGTACCTTAGATGGTCCTCTACAAAGATTGAGTTTTTTGTGCTTATCTAAAATCCAAGATGACCATAGCAGGACATAGTTTAACATAGGACCCTATAGGAAAAGCATACAAACAACTTCTTCTATGAAACTATTCCACATTATGAAGCCAATAATACGGAAAGGAAGGTTGCATAATTATCGTATTATTTTGGGTTTTTCGAGCCAATTGCAAATTCAACATGGCTTCCAAAGCCATTAATGTGTTCTGGTTTGGCTGAAATTCAAAAATCTTCTCATAAACTGCTTGGCAGATTGATTTAAAATATAGCAGAAATGTACCTTATGTTGTCGTCTACATGGTTTGAGTTTTTTGTTCCGATGTAAATTCCAAGATGGCCACCATCACAGGACAGTTTAACATAGGACCCAAGGGAAAAACATACAAACAACTTATTCTCTGAAACTGTTCCACACAATAAAGCCAAATTATGAAGAAATGATAAATGGATATTTATCTTATTTTTTTAGTTTTTTGAGCCAATTGCTAATTGAACATGGCTTCCAGGGCAACTAATGTGTTCTGATTGGCTGAAATTTAAAAAATCTTTTTACAAACCGCTTAGCAGATTGATTTGAAATATTGCACAAATGTACCTTAGATGGTCCTCTACACAATTTGAGTTTTTTGTGGCGATCCAAATTTCAAGATGACCACCACGGTGGAACACAGCTTAACATAGGACCTTATTTGAAAACCATACAAACAGCTTCTTCTCTGAAACTCGGTTCCACACAATTTAACCAAATTATGCAGAAGGGAATCTTAGATAGTAATCTTATTATATTAAGTATGTTTTGAGCTGATAGGAAATTCAACATGGCTGCCAGAGCTGCAAATGCCTTCTGACTGGCAGAGATTTTAAAATTCGTTTTCTCACAAACAGCTTGGTAGATTTTAGGATTTGTGATATTGTATGGTTCTTTACTAATTTTGAGTTTTTTGTTTCGATCCAAAATACAAGATTGCTGCCACTATGGAACATCACTTTACATACTAACCTATGAAAAAACATAAAAACTGCTTCTTCTCAGAAACACTCCTACTGCTGATTGTAACATGGCAACATTCATAGAAACAGCAAATTCACATAAACTTTTTAGCATATAATATCAAAATTTGCCAGTAAGTCAGGTGAGCGATACAGGCTCTTATGAGCCTCTAGTTTATCTTTTTAGATGGGCTTTTGATATTTGGGATGTAGGTAAATAATATCAAGGTAATGTGTCACATACCGAGTTTGATAACCTTTGACCTTAAGGTCACATTATTGCTTTCTGTATGACAAATTCATGTCTGTGCTGTAACTTTTTAGCCGAGTTGCAACGAAGTTGAACTCCGCTATTGTTATGATGATGGCGGGCGGCTGGGCGGGCAGGCGTCAACAATTGGTTTCCGGACCATAACTCAGAAAGTTGTGAACCGATTTTAATGAAACTTTAGGATATTGTTACATACCATAAGAGGAGGAACCATATTGATTTTGGGGTAAATCCGTTCAAAGTCAAGGTCACAGCGACAGAAAAACGTTAGAAAATTTCTTGAATTAGTGGTTTCCGGACCATAACTCAAAAAGTTCTCAACCAATTATATGGAAACTTTCGGATATTGTTACATACCATAAGAGGAGGAACCCTATTGATTTTGGGGTAAATCTGTTCAAGGTCACAGCGACAGAAAAACATTCAAAAATTTCTTGAATTAGTGGTTTCTGGACCATAACTCAAAAACTACATCTCTGAAATTTTACACAATGGTTCAATTCTGTTAAAAGATTCACATATTCATATTTTATGCAACTTTGAAAATTTGTTGATAAAGCTTACATTTTTCTTCCTCGCTTTTTCTCCAGTTTACATGTAATGCCTGTAATAACCAATTATGTTAAATCTTAAAATGAAGACAAGGAAAGTTTTGGTTAATAAAATACGGCAACTCGGTTTTTGCACCACTGTGCCTATCGATTTTTTATCTTTTGAGATAGGCTTTTGATATTTGGAATGTAGGTAGATAATATCAAGGCGATGTGTCGCATAACGTGGTTGATATCCTTTGACCTTAAGGTCACATTATTGCTTTCTGTATGACAAATTCATGTCCGGGCTGTAACTTTTTTATCTTTTGAGATAGGCTTTTGATATTTGGAATGTGGGTAGATAATATCAAGGCGATGTGTTGCATACCGTGGTTGTTGATCTGTGACCTTGAGCTTTGACCTAAAGGTCACATTATTGCTTTCTGAATAACAAATTCATGTCTGACTTGTTACTTTTTAATCTTTTAAGGTAGGCTTTTGATATTTGGAATGTGGGTAGATAATATCAAGGCGATGTGTTGCATACCGTGGTTGTTGATCTGTGACCTTGAGCTTTGACCTAAAGGTCACATTATTGCTTTCTGAATAACAAATTCATGTCTGACTTGTTACTTTTTAATCTTTTAAGGTAGGCTTTTGATATTTGGAATGTGGGTAGATAATATCAAGGCGATGTGTTGCATACCATGGTTGATGACCTTTGACATTGACCTCAAGGTCGGCAGGGCCCACAGAGATGGGTACCATCTCACTGATATCTAGTTTACAATGTTAAATTTAGTGATGAGTTGTTTGCAACTAGATAGCTAAACATCATTTACTTTTCCTTCGATGGTCTTTACTCAAATTTGTAATTTTATCACAGATCAGCAATACTAGGTGGTGGCTACCTTGGTACTAGATGTATTTTCCAAAGATTAAGTTTTCTAAAGCAGTTTATAATAGGATGATCCTCCAGAAACAACTTCCCGATTTGTTTGACATTGTATTTGAATGACAATTCTTAACTAATTAGCTCACCTGGACCAAAGGTCTAGCTGAGCTTTTGCCATCACTTTGCATCTGTTGTATGTCCATCAGTAAATTTTTTAAAAACTTATCATTTGAAACCACTTACCAAGTTTGTTCAAACTTGATCACAATCATCCTTACAGTACCATGTTTTAAATTTGTATAATGTGTTGATCACTATTACCAAAAATAGAACATAACAGCTTACACACATTTTATATCAAAATCTCAAAAGTTATAACAGCTTAAACAGAAAACGTCACCTCAAATTTGATCTGCAAATTGCTTTGTGTAATGACTGCCTGTAGGATTTATGACCCTTAAATTTTTGACGGTTTTAAACAATATAACATGAATTAAAATTAGTTAAATGATCAGCAAGACGATGCCCACAAATCACATAGTTCGTCAAAACATCCGCTTAAAGACATTTTATATGCCGCTTCGAAGAATGGGGGGTGGGTGGTAAAATGGTTTACCTCAACATTACTTTCGTAACAGCTTTCTCAGCAACTTTTTATCACAACCATTTGAAATTTAATATGTTGCCTTACCATGTGGTCCTTTATTTCGAGTACCCATTTCAGGTCTATCGCCTGTCTACTTCCTGTTTGCCAACTTTTCAATTATCAACATTAGTGGAAAATTAATGAAAATTTTCGTAACAGTTTTCTAAAAAAACTTAGTCATTATAAAGAGATGTGAATAGCAGGGGTATACTGAGTGAGCAGTAGCTCACAAGTTCCTTGTTTTATTCCAGTTTTTGTAGTTATGTATGGGAATCCGGCGACGGCAAAAACACATCTTGCTTCATATCTTTGTAAGCCCTAGCCCTAGGTCCATCAAATTTGGTACAGTGGTAGCTTATGATGAGTACTTGCCAGTCAGTCAGCTGTCACCTGATCTTGGCCTCAATTTCACGGTCCAGCAACTACGTTCAAGTTTTTGGGTTACGATAGTTCCTCTGTAATCACGCATGGTAGGATGACAATATTTGGTATGTAGGTTGCTGATAAATAGTACATGACTGTCTGGTAGGTGGCACCTGACCTTGACCTCAATTTTCTCGGTCCAGCGACTATGTTAAAGTTTTTTGATTAGGGCACTTCCTCTCTTACCATGCATGGTAGGATGACAGTATTTGGTATATAGATTGCTAATGATTAGTATATGAGTGTCTCGTAGGTTTCAACTGACCATGACCTCCATTTCATGGTCCAGTGACTAAGTTTAAGTTTTTGGATTAGGTCTGTTTCTCTGTAACCATGCATTGTATATTTTGAATGATAACAATTTAATGCTACATAATGCTTATGACATATTTTTTTCAATGATGTGGAATTCAGGCGAGACATTCTTCTGTGTCCACACTTGTTGCATTGGAAAATTAAAAACTAAATAATAAGAAAAAACAAGGCATACAAATCATTTAATTCTCTAAAAATTGTCAGATGACTCCTTATGCAAGTTATTGCCCTAACGACAATTTTTAATGCAATTAATATTTTTTTGACCTGCAATGTAAATGCTGTAACAGCTAGACAAACTCTAAATTGCAAAAATGAACAGCAAGGCAAGGCCTACACGCAAAATTGTCAGATGACTTCATAGAATGTATTGACCTTTCAATGTCAATTCCTGTTATAAACTAAATCATTGAAATCATTAAAATAATAAGAAAGACAAGGCTGACAGATTGTTTAATTATTCGAGTTGTCACATTGGTTGCATATAAGGCAAGAAAACAGTACAGACAATTTTTTTTTTGGGGGGGTGGGGGGGTGGGGGCTTGTTTTGTAACCAGTTACAAAACATTTACATAAAAAATACTGTTACATTAATAAATACTATAAAATAATAGTTACATAACTGCTCATTATGGAAAACAGTTGCAAATCGGTTACATAATTCTGAAAAAGGTACAAAAATTATAGTGTCTTCATTTTATAAAATGGTTACAAATTGATTACATCACAGTTACATATATTTTTATGCCTTCATTTTTAAAATGGTTACAAATTGGTTACATCTGTAGTCTCTTATCTCCAATTTTCTTAAAAGGGTATAGTTACTTATAATTTTCTACTTTCACATATTGAAATTATTTAGAATAATGAATAGTCGTGAATTAAATTAATACGGTCAATAAATTAATAAATGTAAGAAACAAAAGGTTCAGTAGTAAATAAATTTATCAAAGACTTACAATGACTATTCTAGTTGTCAATTAAAATTAATATGGTTAAAAAAAATTACTTACAAAAAATGTTAGAAAAAGGTGCTGTTAGCACACCTGTTGTTAACAGGTAATAAAACTACTCATATCTGTTAAATGTTAACTGTATTTATCAAAAATAAACTAATATAAAAGTGTGATTACTTCATGATAAATTATGTAATAAGTGATGCAGGTAGCACACCTGATGTGAATAGGTCATAAATGTTCTAGTGGCGACACCTTAATATAGCAATCTCGGTGTGACTTTTTACCCAAACTATACCCAAACACACATTAAAATAAAATTTTTTGCATTTCTATTATGTTCAAAGGTTTTATATACTATATTGTTGATGGAAAATGTTAAAAAAGTGAAGTTAACATAACGATTTCCGCTGTTAAAGTCGATTTCAAGAAACCCCTTATGATCGTATGATTGCATATTATTATTATTAGTTTAACACATTTACAATAAATTGTTATAACCAAAATAACAGACAACAAAAAATAAATGGGTAATACTTGTTAACAATAACAAATTCACATATAATAAATTGACCTTGAACTTATTGTTTCATGTTTCTTGAGTGCCGGTGACGTTTGGAACAACTTGACATTTACTAATATATTCAATTAAAGATTTAAGTAAAATTAGAGAGTCACTATTAAAAGCCAAAAACATGTTGTTTTTTTGTTATGGACGTGATGTTTTTATTCTGTTGGTTTTTAATTTTAAGAAGAAATTCTTGTCTGAAATTTATAAGGGATGGACCCTTAATAAAAAAGTGCTCCTCATTTTCAATTTCAGAATTTGTACATTTAAGGCAAATTCGGTTATTTTTATGTATATTTTTGTACCGACCTCTTTCAATTGCGAGAAAGTGGGCCCTAATCATATATTTACATAATGTGGACCTATCTGCTTTATATTTGCAAATATCTACGTAGGATGTAACTGATTAACTGACTTTTATAAAATGAAGACAAAAAATATAGATGTAACCAATTTGTAACCATTTTGTAAAATAAAGGCATAAAAATATCTGTAACTGATTTGTAACCCTTTTATAAAATGAAGACAGAAAAATATAGATGTAACCAATTTGTAACCCTTTTATAAAATGAAGACAGAAAAATATAGATAGATGTAACCAATTTGTAACTCTTATAAAATTAAGGCATAAAAATATCTGTAACTGATTTGTAACGCTTTTATAAAATGACGACAAAAATATAGATTTGTAACCGTTTTATAAAATGAAGACAGAAAAATATCTAACTGATTTGTAACCCTTTTATAAAATGAAGACAGAAAAATATCTGTAACTAATTTGTAACCCTTTTATAAAATGAAGACAGAAAAATACAGATGTAACCAATTATAACCCTTTTATAAAATGAAGTAAGAAAAATATAGATGTAACTGATTTGTAACCATTTTATAAAATGAAGACAGAAAATATAGATGTAACCAATTTGTAACCATTTTATAAAATGAAGGCATAAAAATATCTGTAACTGATTTGTAACCATTTTATAAAATGAAGACAGAAAATATAGATGTAACCAATTTGTAGCCATTTTATAAAATGAAGACAGAAAATATAGATGTAACCAATTTGTAACCATTTTATAAAATGAAGGCATAAAAATATCTGTAACCAATTTGTAACCATTTTATAAAATGAAGACAGAAAATATAGATGTAACCAATTTGTAACCATTTTATAAAATGAAGTCGGAAAAATATGTGTAAGCAATTTTTATCCCTTTTAAGAATTGCAGTTAAAGGCCAAGGTAAATAAATATGCAACTACTGAGTATCAAATACATATTGACTAATTTGGTAACCGTTCTATACAGTATTTGTAACTGGTTACAAAACAAGCCCCCCCCCCCCCCAACAAAAAAATTGTCTGGACTGTTTTCTTGCCATATCTAATTGGTTGAACATATTAATTTCATGAATCTACCGTAACAATCTTGAACAACTTCACTATACATGTCCTTTCGTAATTATTGTTACCATTCAATCTATTTCTTTCATTTCCAACCAAGAAAGACAAACTCGTTACTTTTTTTTGGTTTTGGAAAGCAATGCGATATTTCTGCAATTATGGCAATAGCCGTTTCACTGAAATTGCGCTCTCCGACAAATGTAGTACTGACAGTGGTACCGGTGTATAATATTTGATGACGTTATTAAGTGATTTTAATGATTTTTTTACTATCTACAATACAGTTCGTAATAATTATCTGCAACCTAGTAAATGTCGTGCAAATAAAGTAAATCCTTTGTTATAATTTAAGTTGACACATGCAGCGGAAGAATATATTTAGTTTGACCAGCGATGTTCTATTTTATAGGGGCCTTGGTGGCCAAGTGGTTAAGGTATAGTTCGTCTACTATTGATCACGTGGTCTGTCAACACTGAGGTTGCTGGTTCGAGTCTCACTGCAGGCAGGGTGTACTCCACTCTAATCTTAATTGACAAGGATTGCCAGAACAAACCAAACAAATCTATTTTATAAATAGAAATGGGGTGCACTGTCGGTGTGCAGATAAGGAGAAATCGGCACAGCGTCATCTGTAAAAATTGTTAAGGTTGGGAGAAAACGGCATATAGTTTTCGTAAATAAATATAAGTTATAAAACAGATATTTTGGTGTTTGTTACACAAAAATAATAAATATATTATTTGACATTGGTGAATGAAAATTGTCTTGTTATCTATGTCAACATGGCACTCAACATTTCAATACATTTTCCATAGTAACAGCTGACACAATTTTATTTTCGGTCCTTTTGATTTATTTTATAGTTGGTTTTCTAGTTACACGAGTTGAAATGGGTCACTATCCATCGTTCAGGCCACGAGGCATCATCAAAAAACAAAAACGTACCAATTTTCAATGTTTGTTTACTTTATAAAACTGCCGTAGTTTCAGACGATGTTACATTTTTTTTTTTGCTTTTAGTATTTAATTAAACGAAACTTAAAAATAATTTGTTTTTATATTTTTATGTGTACCTTAAAACAAGGGAAGGTTGTGATCTTGTCATCGTGTTTGGCAGAGGGTTTTTGAGTGACAAACTAAACTGCATACCCCGTGTGGTCTAGCTTATGTTCCTTTTTAGCTGACCTGACCCGAAGGGTCACGTGAGCTATTGCCATCACTTGGTGTCCGTCGTCATCATCGTCGTCGTTGTTGTCGTTAACTTTTCTTTAAAAATCTTCTCCTCCAAAACCACTGAAGAGATTGCTTTGAAACTTTGCACACATCAGTAAAATGTCCTCTTCCAAGTTTGCACAAATCATGGCCTCAAACCAAGCAACATGGCTAAAAAATACAACAGGTGGGTCTAAATAGTTTTTGGCTTATAGTTCAAAAAGTATAACATACAGGAAAAGCGAAGAGACTTTCCTTCTTCAGCATCAAAAGCTCTACAAAATATTGGGTCAAAGTTGTATGACGACTCCTTGTAGAAGTTATTACCCTTTATTTATCCAAATTGATGGTTTTTGCTTAAAATCTGGAAAATTATTAGAACTAAAGAAAAATTTAGCATTGCTTAATTGTTCTGCTCTATGAGGGCTACAAAAATAGCCTAAGAGTCAAGATTGTCAGATTAAACGTTTAAGAGTTATTCTTCTTGAACTGTTTTTTTTAATCGGTTTAATTGATTTTTTCACCTGACGTGAGCTATTGCTATCACTTGGCGTCCGTGGTTGTCGTCGTCGTCGTCCACGTCGTTAACTTTTCATTTAAAATCTTCCTCTCCAAAACCACTGAAGGGAGTGCTTTGAAACTTTGCACACAACATCAGTCAAATGTCCTCTACCAAGTTGCACAAATCATGGCCTCAGACCAACCAACATGGCCACCATGGCTAAAAATAGAACGCGTGGGTCAAAATACAGTTTTTGGCTTATAGTTCAAAAAGTATAAAAGATACAGGAAAACCAAACAGACATGCCTTCACTGGCATCAAAAGTTCCTTCTTCAGCATAAAATGCTCTACAAAACACTCTGTTGGGGCAAAGTTGTATGACGACTCCTTGTAGGAGTTATTGCCCTTTAATTGTCGAAATTGATGATTTTTGCCATTTTTTACCTCAAAATCTTGAAAATTACTAGAACTAAAGAAAAAGTTAGCTTTGCTTAATTGTTCTGCGCTATGAGAGCTACACAAATGACTTAGAGTCAAGGTTGTCTGATTAACCGTTTAAGAGTTATTCTCCTTGAACTGTTTTTTTTAATTGTTTTTAATTGATTTTTAAAAATCTCCTCTGAAACCACTGAAAGTACTGCTTTGAATCTTTGTGCACATCATCTGTCAAATGTCCTCAACCAAGTTTGCACAAACCATGGCCGCAGATTAACCAACATGGCCACCATGGCTAAAAGTAGAACGGGGGGGGGGGGTCAAAATACAGTTTTTGGCTTATAGTTCCAAAAAGTATAACAGATACAGGAAAACCGAAGAGACATGCCTTCACTGGCATCAAAAGTTCTACCAAACACTCTACTGGGTTGAAGTTGTATGACGACTCCTTGTAGGAGTTATTGCCCTTTAATTGTCGAAATTGATGATTTTTGCAAATTTTGCCTCAAAATCTTGAAAATTATTAGAACTAGAGAAAAAGTTAGCATTGCTTAATTGTTCTGCTCTATGAGAGTTACAAAACTGGCTTAGGGTCAAGATTGTCTGCTTAACCGTTTAAGAGTTATTCCCTTGAACTGTTTTTTTTTAATCCGTTTTAATTTATTTTTTGAAAACTTTCTTCTCCAAACCACTGAAAGTACTGCTTTGAAACTTTGTACACATCATCCGTCAAATGTCCTCAACCAAGTTTGCACGAACCATGGTCGCAGATTAACCAACATGGCCGCCATGGTTAAAAATAGAACGGAAGGGGGGGTCAAAATACAGTTTTTGGCTTATAGTTCAAAAAGTATAACAGATACAGGAAAACCAAAGAGAACTTCCTTCTTCAGCATCAAACGCTCTACGATACACTCCATTGGATCGAAGTTGTATGATGACTCCTTGTAGGAGTTATTGCCTTCTAATTGTCGAAATTTATTATTTTTGACATTTTTGCCTCAAAATCTTTAACATTATTAGAACTAGAGAAAACGTTAGCATTGTTTAATTGTTCAGCTCTATGGGGCTACAAAAATGACTTTAGGGTCAAGATTGTTTGATGAACCGTTTAAGAATTATTCTCCTTGAACATTTTTTTGATCAATTTTAATTGATTTTAAAAAATCTTCTCCTCTTTAACCAATGTAAGGACTGCTTTAAAACATTGCACACATTATCTTTAGGATGTCCTCTACCAAAACTGTGCAAATCATGAAAGCTGACTACCTACATAGCTACATTGGCTTAAAATAGAAAAAGGGGGGGGGGGGGGGGGTCCAAGAGAGTTTTCGACTGATAGTTAAAAAAGTATAACAGGTACAGCAAATTTGAAGTGAACCTCCCTTCTCCCTCTAAGCCTCAAAAGCTCCTCCTTACTGGAGTTATTTCCCTTAAAATGTCAAAATTAATGACTTTTGCAGAAGTGTTGGACAATTCCTTATAGGAAAGAAAAAAGGGTTGTTTGGTTTCAGGTTCAGGTGAGCGATATAGGCTACTGGGAGCCTCTAGTTAAAAATCTTCTCTGAAACCACTGAAAGTACTGCTTTGAATCTTTGTTCACATCATCTGCCAAATGTCAATCTGTCAGCTGAATGGGATTTGACAAAACATTCGCAGAATCCTTTGTCACATGGTGCAATTGTGCACCTGAAATTTTACATTTAGTGCAGATGCCTCGGTGGCCGAGTGGTTAAGGTAGTTACTATTGATCCCGTGGTCTTTAACACTGAGATAGCGGGTTCGCATCTTACTTCAAGCAGGGTGTACTCGACTCAGGATAGCCAGTTTTCCTACCGAAGTGGTAGGTTTTTTGGGTCCTTCGGCTTCCTTCCCAAATCCGAGATATTCTGGAATTTTAGTTAGGTGAAGATAGTCTAATACCAGAAGATGTGTAATAATATTTAGCCCACAATTGCATTACAATCGGCTTAAAAATATATATTGTTTGTCAAGTAAATTCAAACACTATACATTTGTATATGGTTTTCTGGTAGCCTAACCTTTTATGATCTTGAATGTCTTCATTCGTTCTAAAATGCAATAAGTATGTTTTGATTGTATTATTTATTGTTTTTCATGTCATGTGGGTATTTCCGTGAATGTAAGATCGTAGAATCAACTTAGTTCTTAGTTGTTGGTTTTCTCATTTAAACTGAACAAAAGACAATACACTCAAAGGTAAAACAATAACGTACGTTACTCCAATTTGTAGGCGTAAAATTAAAGATAAGAAAATACATTTACCGTCAAAATTATGTGTCATGTATATACAAAGGGAGTAAATAATTGCAGTCAATACACTAATATAATCGTATAATGTTAGGTCATTTTTTTAATCCAGTCAAGACCAACAGTTATTTCCCAATTATAATATGACGTCCTGCATCCGCTATGAAAGCCTTGTTCAAATTCCAATTCTAATATGACGTCCTGCTTTCGCTATGTAAACAAAGCAGTGTTAATTCCAATAAATTTAGTTCGCACATGCGCAAGTTAATTTTGGTTGCAGTCGTTTAAATTTTATTTAAAAACTCAATTTTTTAAACCATAAACATCGTTACTGTTAGTAAAGTTGTTATTTAAAGTCTGAATTCTGCGATTTGCATAATCAGAATCGAAATAATTCATAGATACCATACTTTATTGTCGTTTTAACATGGGTGGGCATTATATTCATGATATTTTACCTCTCGCTATCGCTCGGGGCAAAATATTCAAGAATGCCCACCCATGTTAACACGACAATAAAGTATGGTATCCATGAATTATTTCTTAAATAATTTAGTTCGCACATGCGCAAGTTAATTTTGGTTGCAGTCGGTTAATTTTTTTTTTAAATAAATTTTTTATACCGTAATTATCGTCACTGTTTATAAAGTTGTTAAATTAGTCTGCATTCTAAGATTTGCATGATTCAACACTCAGCGTGTTTCCACTACTCTACATTATAACACACGGGAGGTACGTGGAACAGCCATTCAATAGCGCACATTTATATGCCGTTTTACTGTATAGATTACCATATTTGTCATAATCAGAATCGAAATAATATATAATGAATACCATACTTTATTGTTTTAACATGGGTGGGCATTATATTCAAGATATTTTACCCCTCGCTATCTCTCGGGGCAAAATATTCAAGAATATAATGCCCACCTATGTTAAAACGACAATAATGAATTATTTCTTAAATTAAAATCGGTCTTACTTTTATCTTATAATAATCCAGCATTTCACGCATGTATTTTCTATCGTGTATGGAGTACTTATCTTGAACTTTGCGATAAAACACTGTTCAAGAGCATGGAGAATGAAATGTCGGGTGCATTTTGTTCTGTTTTGTTTTATATTAGATGAAGTTGCTTGAAAGGCAGTAGAAGCTATAGTTTGTTTATTCAGTATACAATTAAATATTATTTAAATATTATAGAAATAAATATATTATAAAAGTGGTATAACATATTACTAATATGAGACTTGATTAAAACAATTTTAATTATTTTGCATTCGTCACTTGTCAAACGTTGGGTTTATTCAGAAGCAAGGCAATTCAATAACACTTTAAGAAACCTGTCAAGTGAGCAACTTAAAAATTTTTTTTATTAAATGACCAAAACCTATTTTTTCGATATTGGATCAACTGTAAATTTAGGCCTATAAAAAGGTATTTTAGCGCATTAAGTTATTAAATGTTTTACTTTTGGAGATTTTCAATCATACACGAAGATCACCATTTACGGTATTCTTGGACATTACGAGTCCAGCTAGAAACAATGTGGGGAAAAAATGTTCCAGTTAAATTTCAAGTTTGAGTTGAAATTCGAGTTATACTTCATGTTGATCATCCGAGTTAAACTTCGAGTTAGACTTCAAGTTAGAGTTAAAGTTCGAGTTAAAATTCATATTAATATTTATAGTTTTATGGTTAACATTCAGCCATTTTAAAATGTCGGTGATTAAAGAGAGATTGCTGCTATGTTGAATATATCAATACAATTTTTATGTACATTTATAGATATGTATCATATTATCCCTATAAGATCAGCCACACTTCCCTTTGGATTGTCAAATCAATAAATAAATACGCGAAGATAATGTAAAAAGAGATAATAAGTAAAATACATTCTGTATCCTAATGAAGAATGTTGAGTTTTGTATGTGACTTTAAAAAGCAAAGTAACTGCGGAGATAAGACCCATATAGGTTTAAACTAATGAACACCTGTACTGATTATTGCTTTGGCCCATATAGACGTTACTTGCAAAAGAATTTATTTTATTTTATTTGTATCTACTTTCGTTAGATTTTTTTTATTCAGTTAGTTTTACTATATTTGTTTATTACAAAGAATATTTTAATAGTCATGTCAAAAAATTATGATTCCGACACAGAGAAGTTGAGACCACAAGAGTACTGGACAGGCGAATGAAGCGCATAGTATGGCTATAGTTAGCCTTTGAACGAAAGAGTGTACAAGTTAGCAAAATATATTGCAGTTTATTTTAAATTCGTGCAACAACATATTAATAATAGGAGCGTAATAGCCCACGGGGGAGGGGGGGGGTACTTATAAAATTCTTCCTTACGTAAGGAAATATTCCTCAAAGTCCTAACATTTTTAATGTAACCAAATAATGTCTGGTAAACAAAATACATCCCCCAACATACTTAATTATGTTTGGAAAATTGATACAATTCCTGCACGCTAAAAATGTACCTCAATATTTTTTTAAACCCCCCCCCCCCCAAAAAAAAAACAATAAAAAAAACAACAACACATTTTAGCGAAAATCTTTTTTTATTGCATCATTAGAAGTTTTTAGTAAGAACAAAACGCACAAAAGAAACAGTTTTCAAAACTCGTATTAACTCGAAGTCTAACTCGAAGATAAATCGGATGATTACTCGCATTCCAACTCAAACTCGAAACTTAACTCTAAATTCTAACTCCATGTTTAACTCGAACTCTAACTCTCTCTAACTTGAACTCTAAATTTAACTCGATGATTCATCACACTTGGTTTTACTCATAAAATGTTTGGTAACAAGTGACATGGACTACAACATCATGTTTTTTACATAACTTACTGAAATAATTAAGTCAAAATCATGAATAATATTATTTACATATTACAGGAATCTTGCCACGCTTGCGGTAGAAAACTGCTTTCATGGTTCTCTGACGATAGTGAAAGTGGCAAGAAAAAGGACAAACAGATTGTTAAAGGCATTAATAAAGTACTCGACACTGATGGAGATGGAATACCTGACTACTTGGACGAAGACGATGACAATGACGGAATTCCTGATGATAAAGATAGCGATGATAATGGAAATGGAATTCCAGACAAACTTGAGAAAGACACAGATGGAGATGGTATTCCTGATTATTTAGACGAAGACGATGATGGAAACGGAATTTCTGATCGAGAAGACGACGATGCAAATGGAAATGGTATACCCGATTTTAAAGAAAAAGATACAGATGGAGATGGAATTCCTGACTATTTAGACGAGGACGACGATAATGATGGAATACCTGATGCTGAAGACAAAGACGATGACGGTGACGGAATTCCGGATCACCTAGAAGTCGACACAGATGAAGACGGAATTCCTGATTACTTAGATGATGATGACGATGGCGATGGAATACCCGACAAAGAAGACAAGGATGCAAATGGTAATGGAATCCCAGACAAAATGGAAACTGACACCGATGGGGATGGAATTCCCGATTATTTAGATGACGACGATGATAATGATGGCGTTCCGGATGGAAAAGATGAAGATGCTAATGGAAACGGAATACCGGATAAAATGGAAAGAGATACCGACGGCGACGGAATTCCTGATTATCTTGACAAAGATGATGACAATGATGGAATTCCAGACGATAAGGACAACGACGATGACGGAAATGGTATACCGGATCAACTTGAAGTTGATACTGATGGAGATGGAATTCCTGATTACTTAGATGACGACGATGATGGCGATGGTATCCCGGACTCCAAAGACGAAGATTCCAATGGAGACGGAATTCCAGACAGAAAACAACACTGTTCGATAAATGGATGTGGCTCACTTCCGGATAAAAATGGAGATGGTATTCCGGACTATCTTGATAATGATGCAAATAATGATAGAATTCCTGATGATAAAGAAGAAGACACAGATGGAGATGGAATTCTAGATTATTTGGACAACGATGATGATAATGATGGGATTCCCGATGATAAAGATGACGACGCCGACGGAAATGGCATTCCAGACCATTTAGAGATTGATACAGATGGCGATGGCATTCCAGATTATCTTGATGTCGATGATGATAATGATGGCATACCTGATCACTTAGACCATGATGATGACGGCGATGGTATACCTGATGAAAAGGAAATAGATACCGATTCCGATGGAATACCAGATTATTTGGACGATGATGACGACAATGACGGAATTCCAGATGTTAAAGATAATGATGCAGATGGCAATGGAATTCCAGATTACTTAGAAGTCGATACCGATGGTGATGGAATTCCTGATTATCTTGACAAAGATGATGACAATGATGGAATACCAGATCATTTAGATAAGGATGGTGATGGAGATGGTATTCCAGATGATAAGGAAAAAGATGCGGATGGTGATGGAATACCTGATTATCTCGACGACGACGACGACAATGATGGAATACCAGATCATTTAGATAAGGATGATGATGGCGATGGAATTCCAGATGATAAGGAAAAAGATACTGATGGTGATGGTATACCTGACTATTTAGATGACGATGACGATGGCGATGGAATACCCGACGATCGAGATAATGATGATGATGGGGATGGAATTTCGGACGATAAAGAGAGAGATACAGATAACGACGGTATTCCAGATTATCTTGATGATGACGATGATGGTGATGGTATACCAGATAATCGGGATAATGATGATGATGGTGATGGAATTCCAGACGATGATGAAAAGGACAGTGACGGTGATGGAATACCGGATCACCTCGACAACGATGACGATAACGACGGAATTCCTGATTATAAAGAGAAAAAAAGGAGTGATACTGTTGATAAACAGAGGGATACCGATGGGGACGGAATACCAGACTATTTGGACGATGATGACGATAATGATGGTATTCCTGACAACTTAGATGATGACGATGATGGTGATGGAACTCCAGATAATCAAGAGGACTCTGACGGCGATGGTGTTCCAGATAGTTTAGATGATGATGACGATAATGATGGAATTCCCGATGACAAGGAAAAAGATACAGACGGTGATGGAATTCCTGATTACTTAGATAAGGATGATGATGGGGATGGAATTCCTGACGATCAAGATAACGATGACGATGGAGATGGAATATCAGATGATCAGGAAAAAGATACTGACGCAGATGGAATTCCAGATTATCTCGACGATGATGATGATGGTGATGGAATTCCAGACAGTAAGGACAACGATGATGACGGTGACGGAATAACCGATGACAAAGAAAAAGATACCGATGGAGATGGAATTCCAGATTATCTCGACGATGATGATGATGGTGATGGCATTCCTGACAGTAAAGATAACGATGATGACGGTGACGGAATAACCGATGACAAAGAAAAAGATACCGATGGAGATGGAATTCCAGATTATCTCGACGATGATGATGATGGTGATGGCATTCCTGACAGTAAAGATAACGATGATGACGGTGACGGAATAACCGATGACAAAGAAAAAGATACCGATGGAGATGGAATTCCTGATTATCTTGACGACGATGATGATGGTGATGGAATTCCAGACAGCAAGGACAACGATGACGACGGCGACGGAATTTCCGATGACAAGGAGAAAGATACTGATGGAGATGGAATTCCCGACTATCTCGACGATGATGATGATGGTGATGGAATTCCAGACAGCAAGGACAACGATGACGACGGCGACGGAATTTCTGATGACAAGGAGAAAGATACCGATGGAGATGGAATTCCCGACCATCTCGACGACGATGATGATGGGGATGGAATTCCAGACAGTATAGATAACGATGAGGACGGTGACGGAATTACCGATGACAAGGAAAAAGACACCGATGGAGATGGAATTCCAGATTATCTCGACGATGACGATGATGGTGATGGAATTCCAGACAGTAAGGACAACGATGATGACGGTGACGGAATAACCGATGACAAAGAAAAAGATACCGATGGAGATGGAATTCCAGATTATCTCGACGATGATGATGATGGTGATGGCATTCCTGACAGTAAAGATAACGATGATGACGGTGACGGAATAACCGATGACAAAGAAAAAGATACCGATGGAGATGGAATTCCTAATTATCTCGACGATGATGATGATGGTGATGGAATTCCAGACAGCAAGGACAACGATGACGACGGCGACGGAATTTCTGATGACAAGGAGAAAGATACCGATGGAGATGGAATTCCCGACCATCTCGACGACGATGATGATGGGGATGGAATTCCAGACAGTATAGATAACGATGATGACGGTGACGGAATTACCGATGACAAGGAAAAAGACACCGATGGAGATGGAATTCCAGATAATCTCGACGATGATGATGATGGTGATGGAATTCCAGACAGTAAGGACAACGATGATGACGGTGACGGAATAACCGATGACAAAGAAAAAGATACTGATGGAGACGGAATTCCAGATTATCTCGACGATGATGATGATGGTGATGGAATTCCAGACAGTAAGGACAACGATAATGACGGTGACGGAATTACCGATGACAAAGAAAAAGATACCGATGGAGATGGAATTCCAGATTATCTCGACGATGATGATGATGGTGATGGAATTCCAGACAGTAAGGACAACGATGATGACGGTGACGGAATAACCGATGACAGGGAAAAAGATACCGATGGAGACGGAATTCCAGATTATCTCGACGACGATGATGATGGTGATGGAATTCCAGACAGCAAGGACAACGATGACGACGGCGACGGAATTTCCGATGACAAAGAAAAGGACACGGACGGTGATGGAATTCCCGATTATCTAGATAATGATGATGATAATGATGGTATTTAAATTAGTGGGTTTTTTCATGGTAGAAAGGAACAGATTATGTTTTGTCATTAATACATAAACATAGTAACGGTTTCTTGATTTTAACTTTTTCCTTTTTTAACAAATGTCTCATTTGTTATTCAAATTTCCAAATGATGCACAAAATTAGCTAAACAAAAGTTTTTAAGTCGTTACTGATATTTCATTAAAAAACTAATTTCGAGTTCATTGCCTTTTTGTCTGTAATTGCAGGTATTCCCGACAACCTAGACAATGACGATGACGGTGATGGCATTCCAGACGATAAAGAAGTGGATACCGATGGCGACGGAATTCCCGATAACTTGGACGAAGATGACGATAATGATGGCATCCCTGACGACAGAGACGATGACGATGACAGTGATGGAATACCAGATGAATTAGAAAAAAAGGATTCTGATGGTGACGGAATTCCGGACTATTTGGATAATGACGATGATGGAAATGGTATCCCTGATAAAAAGGAGAGGGATACAGACGGCGACGGGAAACCTGATTATTTAGATGACGATGATGATGGTGATGGAATACCGGACAATGAAGATGAAGATTCGGACGGAGATGGTATTTCCGATTTCAAACAGATTGACACTGATGCCGACGGTATTCCTGATTATTTAGATGATGATGATGATAATGACGGCGTTTTAGATCATCTTGACAAAGACGATGATGGAGATGGAATTCCAGATCATTCAGAAAAAGATTCCGATGGAAATGGAATATTAGACCATATAGATGATGATGATAACGATAATGGAATACCTGATTACCAAGAAACGGATAGTGATAATGATGGTATTCCAGATTATCTCGATGACGATGACGATAATGATGGTATTCCGGACGATGAGGATTCTGATTCTAATGGAAATGGCATACCCGATTTTTTAGAAACAGACACTGATGGTGACGGAATTCCAGATTATCTTGACGACGACGATGATAATGACGGAATTCCAGACATATTGGATGACGATGATGATGGAGACGGAATACCAGATGAAAAAGAGGACAATGACAAGGATGGCATTCCCGATTATCTAGATAATGATGCCAATGGTGATGGAATTCCTGACAAACTTCCAGACACAGATGGTGATGGAATCCCTGACCATCGCGACAAGGATAGAGACGGCGACGGTGTGGATGATTTTAAAGTTAAGAAAAGTAAAGAGGTTTTAAAAACAAATAAATTAAACAAAGACAATGATGAGGAAGACGAAGATGAAGACAGTTTAGAACAAAAAAGTTTATTTTCGAGAATTTTAACGTCCGTAAAGAACCTTATCAGTTCAAATGACGATGACGAAAATAATGATGATCGAGTAAAAAAAAATCCAAATCCATCAAGGAAGAAAAAGACAGAAACGGTCGAAGGAGAACACGATGAAGAAATAGATTTAGTTGACTTAGTAAAATCTGTTATTGGTAATAATGATTCCAAAGAAGGTAAAGACAAACAAAAATCCAAAACACAAGAACAAATTAAAAAACGAAAGACGGGGTAAATTTATAAAAACATAATTATTAACTAATGTTTCACTCAGAAATCACCTTTAAGACACGTGGAAATAATCAGATAACAAAACAGACACATTTATATATTTTACAGATTTAAGAGTGTGATGGAATGGGGAGGGGAAAAAAGTACGGTGGGTAACATTTATAATTTGCGTAGAAACAAAAATAAAAAAAAGAAGTTTTTGTGAATGTGTGTTAAGTTGCGTGCACGGTAAATAGCGAACCCGAGTTTTCATATTTGTTACTTTGTACGTCTGATCATTGTATGTATGTACAGTTATGCTTGTTTAAGTCTTTCAATTCAAGCTGTCGGTGTATTTTTATAAACATTATCATTATTGTTAGGACTATTTTGTTCATGATTATTGTCATATTTCTTGGTACTTCTGTAGGTTTATGTGATTAATCGTTGCAAAAATATACAACTGAGGCAGCCAACTATAGTAGATAACGGTTACTGGTAAGATAAGAACACGCAATATCAGTATGAACCAAAAAAACCGCACAGGCTTGTTAATGCCAAATTACTAAATCTACTAAAGTAAAAAATAAGTTTGTGTAAGAGCTTAATAATATATATGGTAAACACACTTACTCCTTTAAGATTTGATTTGCTTGCGGGTTAGAAGAGCATATGTCTCTTTTTCATTTAAATTTACGAACACTACAAAGTTCATGTAACTGTACAATCTTCAAGGGCAGATCCGGAAAATCGGGCAAAAAGGGGGGGGGGGCTAAATGTGGACAAGGAGTCGGGGTACCGCAGCGCCTTGGTGGGAGAGTAAGGGGGCGAAGCATGTGAGATTTAAGCAATTGAGAGGGTGTTGAGGACTACACATCTACACATTTTAACATTTTTAACACACTCTCGCTCGCTCTTTCTTTTCTCTCTGATATGTTTTTCCTACTTTTTTCACTCACTTTTTCTTTCTTTTCCCTTTTTTATGAAGAGAAGGGGGCGCCTCTGGATCCGCCACTTGTCTTAAAAATCGTTTGGAAAAGTTCTTCATGAAAAATTTTACTGTAACATTTTTGATTTATCAGACATCGTCGATTCGACGCTAAAATCTTTTCTGTTTATATTAATAGGTGTATTTGATAAACTTGTAAATATTGTTAACACAGATAAATGTAGAATGTAATGATTAAGTGTAGATATTGTGGTGTTTTGTTACTTTTATGATAAGTATATACTTCTAGATAAGAGTAAATATAAATTAGCTCAGTGATATCATTAGTTGCATTCGGGGAAAAAAAACAAATATAAACAATTATTTTATACAAAATTGGAGCCATGAAGAGGTGTTTACATTATAACTGATTGATGTTGTTTAAATTAAAAAAACTATCAATTTCCGTCACTTCGAAAGTTTGCAAAGAATATTGTGCGGTGCAGCGTTCTTATATTAATTCAACAACTTCATACGCCATTTTTTTCTGAAACTTCAGTCGTTGATTTAGATTATACTGTTTTTTTCCGAACACAAACAAATACATACGAATTACCACTTTATATATATAAGCTGTTGTAAAATACAAGCTATTAGTAAAAAGTTTCTTATTTAGAAGTTGTAGAATAATATTTTATTGTTAACATTATTGATTGTCCTGACTTTCATTGTGCATCATTAATTCATTTCGTAATATTGTTTGTTTGTGTTTGTCCTTATATGCAGAGTGACTTTCATACAATGTTTGTGTAGCCTGCATGATAGTGTCAACAATTATCGGAGATCTTAATGTTTACCAGCAGTTTCTCATGAAAGATTGGAATTGTAACAAACTTTACAAAGTTCTTGGTTATTTTCAAATTTAGCAAAGAATTATTTAATGTTTCCTGTCCAAAATGACTGATAAGAACAACTTTTTTTTTTAATTTAACCACGCTTAACGCGGTAACTTCATTTATAAAAACAGGAAATGTAACAAGTAAGAAGAACGTTATATAATACACCTGTTTTGCTTTGCTACACAATTAATAAAGAAACTGGTGTTTAATTCAACCGCATAAACTATTATTACAGACCCCCCCCCGTTAAATATTGCAGTCCACACATTCTGATTATAACCGTTCACCTGTCTTTGCTTTATTAGTAGATTTATACCTACAATGTTCATAAAAAGTCTTTATATACATTGCTCTTCACAAATTGTTATTAAAAATACACTTCTTTTCTTTTGGCATTTAATAGCGGTACTGGCATTTCTTATAAGTACTCTAGGGAATCAATCTAAATAATTTCAGAATGGGTTGTTAGAAATTTAACTTGGAACGACATTGCGACATTCTATCTGCAGGCTCCACGAGGTTTTTTAAATTAAGATAATTTGTTCATAAGTCTGTTAAAGAAGTTCACCAATTTGGTTTAGTTTAGTGTTTATTTTACAGTGGCTATCATTGACTTGTTTGTTGAGTATTTATAGAATTTATTAGAATCATGACCGGTAAATATTTTTGTTTCCAACTGTCGTTTGTACATTTCAGTAATAATTGTGTCAAATTGTATGAATCGACTTTGTATGTGTTTTAAGCAAGGTCGGCAGCATATATAAGGCTGAGCTGAAAGGAATTAAATTATGCAGCCTTTTATATTTTTCAATAGGAAAAATGATATTGTATTGAATGTTTCTAGAGAAAATGTGACGAAAATTTGTGAAACCGAGTTTGAAATCTTCATATCAAAAGTATGTTTAGTAGCTTAAAAACTACAATTTTATATATCAGTCTATAAACAATGACATTTTAAAAATAATACAGGAATGAATTCGTATAAAAAATTCTTTTATGTTGTACATGTAATTATATAGATATTTGGATTTGTTCAGTTACGAAAAATTAGTCCTTTATAATTTTATGTTCAAAACTTGCTTACTAATAATATTAACACTTCTAAGTCCAATCATTTCGTTGCACTTCACTTACTGGCGACACAATATAAATCAAGGCTGTCCTTCTGTGGTTTGGTTTCATTCATTGTAATAGATATCGTCTGCTTTTCTGACAAATTGTTCGACATAAATGGACTTTTATACCATATAAATAATTAAAAACCAACATTTTCCTTGTTTTATTTCAGCCCAAACGATTTGTTCTAACTTGGTTTGAAATATGCAAAGTCTAAAAACTCGCAAAAGACACACTTAGAATATACTAGTACCTTTAAATTAAATTGGCAATTTTTACTAGTTCCCGTGAGGATAAATAATCAAAAGCTAAACTGCGGAAACCAGTCGTACCTCAAGGATAACATATAAACAATGCTGTATCTTGATTGGCTGCTTAATCGGGAGATAGCTGCCGATTTGCCAACAAATAAGAGGTAAGTTAGGGATGAAAACCCCGCATGATTACGACCTTCACTCGTAGCCACTCGAGGAAAGCAGAGCGATCACGAAGTGGTTACGATGAAAAGGGGAAAAATATGCAAGACAATGGGAATCAAACCGTTTTTAAAAGGAAAGTTGGACTTATTTTTTATGTTTATCATAAAATGTGTATCACAAAACTTAAACGGAGCAACACTGAAATTGCCGTTCTTAGCACAGTGAATGCTACAATTGCTGCCTCTGACGAATATTTTGCGGTTGCCCGTTTTGGCATTGTGTACTTATAATGAAGTGATGTAAATAATAACAATACATATAAAAATTTATATTGCCATTTAACATTAAAACAACTATTTTTGTCCACAAAGAAAGCTTAGAGACTGTTAGCTTTTTAGGAAAGCTAATACTTGTAAAGAATAGAAAATACCGTCAGGAATACTTCCTGAAACGATAATTCAAAGACGGACAAAACTAGATACACAACACAAAAACCAACAATTGAGTAAAACGAAGCATATAAATAACCGTTGCGTTGAGTCCTGCAATCGATTTCACAAAAAGTCGTAAGTGTAAAATACATCGTAAGTGCTGACGTCACAATTTATTTCTCTTTGATCTTCCAGTGATGAATTTTAGGGTCCATATTTTACACTTAATTTATGCATCATTTACGTTGATATCCAATAATTAGTATTATCTGGCGTAGTCATAATCCAGTAGGAAGATGGCTGAGTGTTTACGACCAACGGAACAAATAAATAGTTATTTGTGACACGTATTCCGTAACCTTCAACTATGGCATGATGAAAATTTGTTGAGTAATACTTCTCTGGCCAATGTGAACCCCTAGTTAAGTAGCATTTTTATGTCGCTCCAAGACAAACAATGTACAGTCTTAAGTGGTCTTAAATAAGAGCAAATTTGACTGTATACTGTTAGTGAGTGTGGCATATTTCCACAAGTGGAGTGCTTTGAGTTGTGTATTAAAGTCTACCAGAAAATCTTTGTCAGAAGGCTTGGATCTATAAATTGCTTGTCTCTATTAATGGACATGAAAAATTAACGGAAAATCTTGGAAGAAGTTGACTGTAAAAAGGTATTTTATGCAGTCATCAGTGTTCCGTGGTTCTATATTTAGTAAAAAATAAGAGGAATAAAAAATGCCCTTTCTGTATCTACTAATTAACAAAGAATGACAAGACCATCGATCGATTTATTCCGAATGGAAACTTCTTTTTGACTTCACCATATGTACAAGAACAATATGCAATTATATTTTATAGACAAAACGATATACAAATTAAAAGTTCATTTGTTCTGAGAACAAATGAGAAGGTCTTTCCCACTGTTCCTCTGAAGTAAGAAAAGTTAGTTGATGCTATGGGATTTTGTGTCTTGCTATAGCACAAAATGTCACTTCCAGTCATAAAAATGAGTTATTTGAGTAAAGAAAGTGGTCCCGAGGCCAAAAAATATATGGGTTGTTAAGGACTTTCATTCCGTTGCTATGGACAAAAGACCACTTCCGGTCATGAAATGACATATTTCAGTAAAGTACATCATTCTGATTCTAAAAATATATGGTTGCTAAGGACTTTTTATAACGGTCACCTTGTTGCTATGGTATGACCTTGACCTATGACCTTTGACCTTTGGCTCAAATTGAAGCTCTTTTCCTACTGATCAAGTTAAACCTATATGTTTACTATATTATCTCTAACCGTTTTCAAGTTTTAACCAAAAAACCGATTAACCGAAATGCGTCAAGGGCAGTAACTCGAAAACGGTTCATCGCACAGCTTCCGGTCAAATGTACCAAATGAAAGTCCTAATAAGAGGAGTATTTTCCCCATTTATTGTCTGCTTCTATCTTGTATGGTTTGTGAGATATAGTGCTAACAAGAACTTTGGTGACCTTTGACCTTGACTTTTGACCTTTGACCTTGACATTTTTAAATGTAACATATGTCACTTAGGATCAATGGTGGTGGTCCCAAGTCTCTAGGACTTACGGTTTTTGAGAAAAAATTTTTGACGCGTTGCGACATTTTTCAGGTCAAAAACGCGTAAACAGGTAGTCAATTGGAAAAAAAAAATTTGCATGACAAATCATCGCCATAGGTCCAGCAACATTTTGTACTCTTCAGATTTTAAGAATCGGTTACGGTTTCTGAGTTTATCTGCTAACAAGGGTTTTCGTGTTCGGGCAGATAACTCTGTTACTAAAAATAGATCGGTCTAAAAGCATGAGCCATGTCATCTCCGGATATGACCGATTGATGTTACCAAGTATCGAAATGATACGTCCAGACACTTTTTGGCAAACCTCCGCGGAAGAAGAAAAATAATAATAATAATAATAATAATAATTAAACCGTCATTTGTTCTGAGAACAAATGAGAAGGTCTTTCCCACTGTTCCTCTGCAGTCAGAAAATTTAAGTGATGCTATGGTATTTTGTGTTTTGCTATAGCACAAAATGTCGCTTCCAGTCATAAAAAATGAGTTATATGAGTAAAGAAAGTGGTCCCGAACCAAAACATATATGGTTGTTAAGGACTTTCATTCCGTTGCTAGGGACAAAAAGCCACTTCCGGTCATGAAATGACATATTTAAGTAAAGTACATCATTCTGCTTCTAAAAATATATGGTTGCTAAGGATTTTTTATAACAGTTACCTTGTTGCTATGGTATGACCTTCACCTATGACCTTTGGCTCAAATTGAAGCCCTTTTCCTACTGATCATGTTAAACCTATATGTTTACTATATTATCTCTAACCGTTTTCAAGTTTTAACCAAAAAACCAATTAACCGAAACGCGTCAAGGGCTGTAACTCGAAAACGGTTCATCGCACAGCTTCGGGCCGAATGTACCAAATGGATGTCTCGATAAGAGGAGTATTTTTCCCTTTTATTGTCTGCTTCAATTTTTTATGGTTTTTGAGTTATATTGAAAACAAAATTTAGCCGAAACGTGTCAAGGGCCATAACCTCGAAAACGGGTTGTCGCACAGTTTTCGACACAATATATCAAATGTAGATCTCAATGAGAGGAACATTTTTCTGATATATTGTCTGCTTCAATTTTTTATGGTTTTTAAGTTATATTGAAAACAAAATTTAGCCGAAACCTGTCAAGGGCCATAACCTCTAAAACGGTTTGTCGCACAGTTTTCGAACCTGTATATCAAATGTAGATCTCAATGAGAGGAACATTTTTCTGATATATTCTCTGCTTCAATTTTTTATGGTTTTTGAGTTATATTGAAAACAAAATTTCAATGGCGGCCATTTTGAAAATGGTGGACCAAAAATTTTTTTTGATCCGATACCTGTAATTAGGACCCTCATATCTACTTGGAAACCAAGTTTTGTGTAAATCCGACAACTTTGACGTTTTCGACAAACTTCGCGTCAAAATCGCGTAAACAGGAAGTTGATCGAAGAGTGTTTTTTTGCATGACAAATCATCGCCATAGAACCAGCGACATTTTGTACACTTCAGATTTTAAGAATCGGTTACGGTTTCTGAGTTTATCTGCTAACAAGGTTTTCGGTGTTAGGGCAGATAACTCTGTTACTAAAAATAGAACAGTCTCACAGGGTGAGCCAGGTCATCTCCTGGTATGAGCGATTAAACGTACCAAGTATCATAATGATATGTTGAAACCCCTTCTGGCAAACCCATTTGGAAAAATGGGGAGAAAAAGAAAAATAATAATAATAATTAAAAGTCATTTGTTCAGAGAACAAATGTGAGGTCTTTCCCTGCATTTTATTAGTGTTATGTCTAGGTATATAGTTGCTAATGACTTTACGGTCAGTTACCATGGTTTTAGTGTACAAAGCAAGTGGTCCTAAGTCAGAAAATGTATGGTTGCTAATGGCATTTAGTTGTTTGCTATGGACAAAATGTCACTTCCGGTCATACAATATGATATTTAAATTTAGTTAGTGATCCCGATTCAGTTTCCCATGTATTGTCCGCTTCAATTTTGTACGGTTTAAGTGTTATTTCATAAAAACTGTTTACGGTGTCGGCCATTTTGAAAATGGCTGCCTGTAACCATTCGACTTTGGTCTTAAATCGAAGGGCTTATTATGACGGTCACATAAAAGCCATATCTTTACTATATTATCTCTGACGATTTAAAAGTTATAAGCCATAAACTGATTAGCCAAAACGTGTCAAGGGCCATAACCTCGAAAACGGTTTGTCGCAGTTTTCGACACTATATATCAAATGTAGACCTCAATGAGAGGAACATTTTTCTGATATATTGTCTGCTTCAATTTTTTATGGTTTTTGTGTTATATTGAAAACAAAATTTAGCCGAAAAAAGTCAAGGGCCATAACCTCGAAAACGGTGTGTCGCACAGTTTTCGACACTATATATCAAATGTAGATTTCAATGAGAGGAACATTTTTCTAATATATAGTCGGCTTCAATTTTTTACGGTTTTTGAGTTATATTGAAAACAAAATTTAGCCGATACCTGTCAAGGGCCATTACCTCGAAAACGGTTTGTCGCACAGTTTTCGACACTATATATCAAATGTAGACCTCAGTGAGAGTAATATTTTTCTGATATATTGTCTGCTTCAATTTTTTATGGTTTTTGAGTTATATTGAAAACAACATTTAGCCGAAAGAAGTCAAGGGCCATAACCTCGAAAACGGTTTGTCGTACAGTTTTCAACCCTTATATCAAATGTAGATCTCAATGAGATGAACATTTTTCTAGTATATTGTCTGCTTCAATTTTTTACGGTTTTTGAGTTATATTGAAAACAAAATTTAGCCGATACGTGTCAAGGGCCATAACCTCGAAAACGGTTTGTCGCACAGTTTTCGATACTATATATCAAATGTAGACCTCAGTAAGAGGAACATTTTTCTGATATATTGTCTGCTTCAATTTTTTATGGTTTTTGAGTTATATTGAAAACAAAATTTAGTCGAAACAAGTCAAGGGCCATAACCTCGAAAACGGTTTGTCGCACAGTTTTCGACACTATATATCAAATGTAGATCGCAATGAGAGGAACATTTTTCTAATATATTGTCTGCTTCAATTTTTTATGGTTTTCAAGTTATAGCGAAAACAAAATTTCAATGGCGGCCATTTTGAAAATGGTGGACCGGAAAAAAAATTTGATCCGATATATGTTATTAGGACCCTCATATCTACCTGGAAACCAAGTTTTGTGTAAATCCGACAACTTTGATGTTTTCAACAAATTTCGCGTCGAAATCGCGTAAACAGGAAGTGAATCGAAAAGAAATTTTTTGGGTGATGACATGTCGCCAGGAGTCCAGCCACATTTTCCACACTTCAGATTTTTGATACCGGTTATGGTTTAGGAGGAGATCTGTGCACAAGGTTTTCCGGTCTGGGGCAGATAACTCCGTTACTAAAAATAGATCGGTTTCACAGGGTCGGCTAAGGCGAGTACCGGTATGACCAAATAATGGTACCAAGTATCGAAAAGATATGTCGCGACACTTTTCGTCAATTGATGGCAGAAAAGAAGAACAATAATAATAAAAGTCATTTGTTCAGAGAACAAATGTGAGGTCTTTCCCTGCATTTTATTAGTGTTATGTCTAGGTATATAGTTGCTAATGCCTTTACGGTCAGTTACCATGGTTTTAGTGTACAAAGCAAGTGGTCCTAAGTCAGAAAATGTATGGTTGCTAATGGCATTTAGTTGTTTGCTATGGACAAAATGTCACTTCCGGTCATACAATATGATATTTAAATTTAGTTAGTGATCCCGATTCAGTTTCCCATGTATTGTCCGCTTCAATTTTGTACGGTTTAAGTGTTATTTCATAAAAACTGTTTACGGTGTCGGCCATTTTGAAAATGGCTGCCTGTAACCATTCGACTTTGGTCTTAAATCGAAGGGCTTATTATGACGGTCACATAAAAGCCATATCTTTTCTATATTATCTCTGACGATTTAAAAGTTATAAGCCATAAACTGATTAGCCAAAACGTGTCAAGGGCCATAACCTCGAAAACGGTTTGTCGCAGTTTTCGACACTATATATCAAATGTAGACCTCAATGAGAGGAACATTTTTCTGATATATTGTCTGCTTCAATTTTTTATGGTTTTTGTGTTATATTGAAAACAAAATTTAGCCGAAAAAAGTCAAGGGCCATAACCTCGAAAACGGTGTGTCGCACAGTTTTCGACACTATATATCAAATGTAGATTTCAATGGGAGGAACATTTTTCTAATATATTGTCGGCTTCAATTTTTTATGGTTTTTGAGTTATATTGAAAACAAAATTTAGCCGATACCTGTCAAGGGCCATTACCTCGAAAACGGTTTGTCGCACAGTTTTCGACACTATATATCAAATGTAGACCTCAGTGAGAGGAATATTTTTCTGATATATTGTCTGCTTCAATTTTTTATGGTTTTTGAGTTATATTGAAAACAACATTTAGCCGAAAGAAGTCAAGGGCCATAACCTCGAAAACGGTTTGTCGTACAGTTTTCAACACTTTATATCAAATGTAGATCTCAGTGAGAGAAACATTTTTCTAGTATATTGTCTGCTTCAATTTTTTACGGTTTTTGAGTTATATTGAAAACAAAATTTAGCCGATACGTGTCAAGGGCCATAACCTCGAAAACGGTTTGTCGCACAGTTTTCGATACTATATATCAAATGTAGACCTTAGTAAGAGAAACATTTTTCTGATATATTGTCTGCTTCAATTTTTTATGGTTTTTGAGTTATATTGAAAACAAAATTTAGTCGAAACAAGTCAAGGGCCATAACCTCGAAAACGGTTTGTCGCACAGTTTTCGACACTATATATCAAATGTAGATCGCAATGAGAGGAACATTTTTCTAATATATTGTCTGCTTCAATTTTTTATGGTTTTCAAGTTATAGCGAAAACAAAATTTCAATGGCGGCCATTTTGAAAATGGTGGACCGAAAAAAAAATTTGATCCGATATATGTTATTAGGACCCTCATAACTACCTGGAAACCAAGTTTTGTGTAAATCCGACAACTTTGATGTTTTCGACAAATTTCGCGTCGAAATCGCGTAAACAGGAAGTGAATCGAAAAGAAATTTTTTGGGTGATGACATATCGCCAGGAGTCCAGCCACATTTTCCACACTTCAGATTTTTGATACCGGTTATGGTTTAGGAGGAGATCTGTGCACAAGGTTTTCCGGTCTGGGGCAGATAACTCCGTTACTAAAAATAGATCGGTTTCACAGGGTCGGCTAAGGCGAGTACCGGTATGACCAAATAATGGTACCAAGTATCGAAAAGATATGTCACGACACTTTTCGTCAATTGATGGCAGAAAAGAAGAACAATAATAATAATAATCAGACGAAATACAGTAAGGTCTTTCCTTCAGTGGAAGGGAAAGACCTTAATAATAATAATAATAATCATAAGAAATACAAGAAGGTCTTTCCCTTGGAAAGGGGGAAAGACCTTAATAATAATAATAATTAAAAGTCATTTGTTCAGAGAACAAATGTGAGGTCTTTCCCTGCATTTTATTAGTGTTATGTCTAGGTATATAGTTGCTAATGACTTTACGGTCAGTTACTATGGTTTTAGTGTACAAAGCAAGTGGTCTTAAGTCAGAAAATGTATGGTTGCTAATGACATTTACTTGGTTGCTATGGACAAAATGTCACTTCCGGTCATACAATATGATATTTAAATTTAGTTAGTGATCCCGATTCAGTTTCCCATGTATTGTCCGCTTCAATTTTGTACGGTTTAAGTGTTATTTCATAAAAACTGTTTACGGTGTCGGCCATTTTGAAAATGGCTGCCCATAACCATTTGACTTTGGTCTCAAACTGAAGGGCTTGTTATGACGGTCATAAGAAACCATATGTTCACTATATTATCTCTGAAGGTTTAAAAGTTATAAGCCATAAAATGATTAGCCGAAACGTGTCAAGGGCCATAACCTTGAAAACGGTTTGTCGCACAGTTTTCGACACTGTATATCAAATGTAGACCTCAGTGGGAGGAACATTTTTCTGATATATTGTCTGCTTCAATTTTTTATGGTTTTAGAGTTATATTGAAAACAAAATTTAGCCGAAAGAAGTCAAGGGCCATAACCTCGAAAACGGTTTGTCGTACAGTTTTCGACACTATATATCAAATGTAGATTTCAATAAGAGGAACATTTTTCTGATATATTGTCTGCTTCAATTTTTTATGGTTTTTGAGTTATATTGAAAACAAAATTTAGTCGAAACAAGTCAAGGGCCATAACCTCGAAAAGGGTTTGTCGCACAGTTTTCGAATCTATATATCAAATGTAGATCTCAATGAGAGGAACATTTTTCTGATATATTGTCTGCTTCAATTTTTTTATGGTTTTTGAGTTATATTGAAAACAAAATTTAGCTGAAACGTGTCAAGGGCCATAACCTCGAAAACGGTTTGTCGCACAGTTTTCGAATCTATATATCAAATGTAGATCTCAATGAGAGGAACATTTTTCTGATATATTGTCTGCTTCAATTTTTTTTACGGTTTTTGAGTTATATAGAAAACAAAATTTAGCTGAAACGTGTCAAGGGCCATAACCTCGAAAACGGTTTGTCGCACAGTTTTTGACACTATATATCAAATGTAGATTTCAATGAGAGGAATATTTTTCTAATATATTGTCTGCTTCAATTTTTTATGGTTTTTGAGTTATATTGAAAACAAAATTTAGCCGATACGTGTCAAGGGCCATAACCTCGAAAACGGTTTGTCGCACAGTTTTCGAAACTATATATCAAATGTAGACCTCAGTGAGAGAAACATTTTTCTGATATATTGTCTGCGTCAATTTTTTATGGTTTTTGAGTTATATTGAAAACAAAATTTAGTCGAAACGTATCAAGGGCCATAACCTCGAAAACGGTTTGTCGCACAGTTTTCGACACTATATATCAAATGTAGATGTCAATGAGAGGAACATTTTTCTAATATATTGTCTGCTTCAATTTTTTATGGTTTTTGAGTTATATTGAAAACAAAATTTAGCTGAAACGTGTCAAGGGCCATAACCTCGAAAACGGTTTGTCGCACAGTTTTCGACACTATATATCAAATGTAGATTTCAATGAGAGGAACGTTTTTCTGATATATTGTCTGCTTCAATTTTTTTATGGTTTTCGAGTTATAGCGAAAACAAAATTTCAATGGCGGCCATTTTGAAAATGGTGGACCAAAAAAAATTTTGATCCGATATATGTTATTAGGACCCTCATATCTACGTGGAAACCAGGTTTTGTGTAAATCCGACAACTTTGACGTTTTCGACAAATTTCGCGTCAAAATCGCGTAAACAGGAAGTGGATCGAAAAAAATTTTTTGCGTGATGACATGTCGCCAGGAGTGCAGCGACATTATCCACACTTCAGATTTTTGATACCGGTTATGGTTTAGGAGGAGATCTGTGCACAAGGTTTTCCGGTCTGGGGCAGATAACTCCGTTACTAAAAATAGATCGGTTTCACAGGGTCGGCTAAGGCGAGTACCGGTATGACCAAATAATGGTACCAAGTATCGAAAAGATATGTCGCGACACTTTTCGTCAATTGATGGCAGAAAAGAAGAACAATAATAATAATAATAATCAGACGAAATACAGTAAGGTCTTTCCTTCTGTGGAAGGGAAAGACCTTAATAATAATAATAATAATCATAAGAAAGACAAGAAGGTCTTTCCCTTGGAAAAGGGGAAAGACCTTAATTATATAGATAAAACAACGATTATATACAAAGCATATATTTAGTGTATTTGCCATGTGATTTAACTACAATGTAAAGAAAATTGGGAATATATTTATGCATAAATACAACTAGATATCAGTGAGATGGTATCCATCTCTGTGGCCCCGCCGACCTTGAGGTCAAGGTCATCAACCATGGTATGCGACACATCGCCTTGATATTATCTACCCACATTCCAAATATCAAAAGCTTGCCTCAAAAGATAAAAAAGTTACAGCCCGGACATGAATTTGTTATTCAGAAAGCAATAATGTGACCTTAAGGTCAAAGCTCAAGGTCACATGTCAACAACCACGGTATGCGACACGTCGCCTTAATATTATCTACCCACATTCCAAATATCTAAAGCCTATCTCAAAAGATAAAAAAGTTACAGCCCGGACATGAATTTGTCATATAGAAAGCAATAATGTGACCTTAAGGTCAAAGGTTATCAACCACGGTATGCGACACATCGCATTGATATTATCTACCTACATTCAAATATCAAAAGCCTACCTCAAAAGATAACAAAGTTACGGCCCGGACACCATTAGTTCGGACGGACGGACGGACGGATGGACAGACTGATCACTATAGGGCGTCCGCCACAAAGTGGCGGGGCCCTAATTAAAAAACCAATTTACAATAAACATACATCTATACAGTTTTTACATATATGATACCATTACAATATTTATCAGTACGCAATTCGATCCAAGTAAAGCATATTGCTATACTATTATCTGAGGTACGACATTTAAAGACTTTCTTTTTGCCTATGGGAGTTCTACGATATTGTTTGTATCTTATAGCGGTGTAGGACGAGCATTGTTGCTTATATGTACTGATTCTGTCATATTAATACGTATTGGTTACGAAAATTCAATCGTCACACGATAGTACATATGTACTATGTCTATGTTTACGATTCACCTCGGTTAATAAAGCTATATTTTTATATACCAGATTGATTTTTGTTTGTTTGTTTGAATGGTGTTTTAACGCCACTTTCAGCAATTTTTCAGCAATTTATGGCGTCCAGTTTTTATTGGGGGAGGAAGCCGGAGTACCCGGAGAGAACCCCCGACCTGCGGTAGGAAAACTGGCAATCCTTGTCAATTAAGATTGGAGTCGAGTACACCCTGCCTGCAGTGTATACCAGATTGAGCCCAGGGGCCTAAACCGCTGGTCATAATGAAGGCGAATGGGTGCCACAGTGCCACGACGTTAAGTTCGAATTAGTATATTTATTTACGTCTATCAACCAACCCAAAATATATAGACAAACGACTACTATATATTTGTCCAGCGGATTTCTGAAGAATCCGTGATACAGTGGTTATACTAAATATTAATATACGTCTACAAATGAAAGCACAACACTGGTAGATTTAGACTTTACAATGTAATAATGTCAAATTGTATGCTTACCATTAGGATTCCGTGAACTCGGAAATGCATGTTCAATACCAAATATTTATACGTCTACAAATTAGGACCAACTCTGTTAGAATTTGACATCATTAAACTCTACTGCGTAATTAATAGACCTGTATAAATATTAGGCATTGACCCTATATTTCTAATACTCCGGAATCCGCTGGAGAGATATATTATATAATATATAAAAAATGGCTTAATTTGTAAGCGTATATATATTTTTATACATCGGAATTAGATTTTTACATCTTGGAATTTGCAATCAGCTGGACTGTGTCACAACGGTGCAAGTTCAAACCCCGCTGCGGGTAAGCACACATTATAACAGTGTTAAAATCTAACAGTGTTTCGCTCAATTTGTAGACGTATATATATCGTAATAAGATTTGTACAGTTTAGCATCTGCAAATCAAACAAAGAATTGATTGATGCGTTGTCAATATGTATCGTTATAAAACAAAACAAATAATATATTTTAGTTCTAAATAATCGCATTATCGGAGTTTCGGGAAAATGGTACTCATTTCTGTGTTTTTCCGATATCAATTACATCTCTGTGCAAATTTCTCACGATTATTATTAAATAAATTACACAGTTATCGCCTGTACACTGTTTCATTGTAAAAAAAGTGGGCAATTATCGGTTTTTACTATTGCTTTGACGTACACCAATACAAAATTAATATATATATTGGTTATGAAGATACTACATAAACTGTTTTGCGCAATAGCTATCGAATTCTGTTGTAAACATGTATTTTACCTCGATAAAAAAGTCGATTTGATATGTATTAATAGTACATAATAATCACAAATATCGAATCTCGACTTCAGCACAGAAAATAATATATAAAAATAAGAATAAAAATTGAAATTCCTGAGTTTGATATTTTATTAATTGTAAAAACTACGCATTACCTCAGCTCAAACCCGAACAAGCAATTGTCTTATATGCATTTAGCTAAAACAATTTACCTAAAATATAAGAGTATATTATGAGCTGTAAAATTTCTTGGTTTTGAGTCTTTTTACAATTTATTAATCATTGTTTAAATCAATCCTAACCTTTTTTCTTGCCTATCCAAATCGCATATCACAAACCATGTTCATATCGGTGAGGAGTGTGCTTGAAAATATTATGTTTTTGTATAGGAAAAGTTACGGCTTAATATACAGTCTTTTTCTATATGCTCCTTGTTAGTTTAAAATGGTTTAAAAAGTCTTCTTTGAAACAAAAATAAAAATATGTGATAACAAAATATCCCATAAAACACCCTAATAAGTAAATAGTTGGTCCTCTGTTGTTCTAGACCAAGAAGTAAACCATGAACTGACGAACGTCAAAACTGTAGAAGTAGATCATAAGGATAGTATATTGTTAATAATTTTGACAATTAACAATAAAATGGATAACTGTTAATGGAATTTGTAAGTTTTAAGTTTTTGCTTAATTTTCCGTTTGTTGCAATGCACATTAAATTCAGATCATCTTCATAATTTAACTTATGATTACAATAAAGCATGAATCACTTGTTCTTGTTCCTCTTGCCATAACGATCTAATTATTTCGAATAATTTTGTCCACGAAATTTTATGCACCTCCATTATCTGATCAGCCATAATATCTTCTAATACTTCTATAAATACGGGCACTAGCCACTGCAACAAATAAAAAAACACAACAAAATAGTAAAATATTCGAGGAAAGTACTGTAATGACTTGCATAAAGAACTAAATTAGTCTTGTTATGGTACGACGTTTGTTTTTGTCAGCGAACAAATCGTTTGAAAAATACAAGAAACAAGATAAATCCTTACTATACATTGTATTGCTGGGTTTTTCTTGGGATGCCAACAAAAGACAAACATTAAAATTGTCAAAGAAAGTGTTTGACATTTGAGGATTCCGACAACAGACAAAACACAATCTTACTATTATCTCTGCTTCCAAATAAACTAAAGAATGATTCTTAATTTATTCCTTAAACCTAAACCAAAATCCAATTATTTGGTACTTATCAATTAAACCAAAACCAGTTTTGAAAACTTCATTGAAACCGGCTTAAAACCTAACACCTAAACCTAAACTGGTTTGCTATGACAAATTAGCCTTTAATGACCGTTTTATATTCCACTTTTCGGGTACTAATAAATTACCGTTATTTATTTTTCAGTAACAGTTCGTTCCACATGACTCCTAGCAATTTTCTTTACTAGTTCAGCCAAGGTTTCTACGTCGTCTAAATTGTCAATAAAAGATTTCAATGCATAAACTACCGATAATGCATGAGCTCGTAACTTCTTGTGCACTTTAATTTCTTCCATAGAAATTCCTCTAAAATCTTTGAATTTCTGTTGTGCTTCGGGATATTTGGTAAACAGTCTGTCAATAAAGCAATAAGAAAGTGTTATGTAAAATGATTTAATTCTGATAATGGGTTTTGCCTTTCAGCAGCAATGTTCTGTTGTTTAAATTGAATTATGGGAAATGTTACAAATCCGTCAATAATAACGATCCAGCAAACCTTACAAAACAATCTCATTAATCATGACATCTGGCTTATTTTCATAACACTTCCTACACTTTCCTCTAACATTTTCTATGTAAATTGTATGTCGCGCCATTTTTGTCAAATGCCTGTACTAGATATAAAAAAATATCTATAAGCAGGACGGATATAAAAATATCTGTACTATTGGGGAAATTGTGTATTTCATATTGATGTCCTAATTGTGCAATATTAACAATTATGTCCAATTTATAGCAGTATAAGACTAAATCTAGACCAAGAAATCTGCTTTAAACATAGACTTATACCCAGACAACAGTATCTACAAGACCAAATTATTCCGCGAGCTTTACGTGTTGTAAAAATAATTATAGTACAATAGTGCATGCCTGAACTTTCATGATTAACCCCCATACAAAATGTAAGGGTATTATAACTTTAGATTTTTTGTATTGTGTTGATACTTAGATTATTGTATAGTAAGTCTATAGTGAAACACCAGATTGGATTTATTTTGTAACGTGTTGTCTCGAATCCCACTGTTGAAACCAATTTTGTAACGTGTCTACTCTTATTTTATATCACATAGCGGTTGTAGCGTGTTGTCTGTTCGTTACCCGATTATACTCAGGATCCAAAGAGTCTATCAGTTTATATTAACGTCTCGAAGTCAACGCTTATACAACTGTTCTACCTAACATTTTATGCTACAAACTATATACTATAGTACATGATAACCAAAGAACAAAAATTTGAGTTACCCGAACCCAAAAAAGTCATTGGTGCACTCATGTGCTCTTGAGGAGTCAGCAGTGCCTGCTTGTATATATAAATACCAATAACTCTATAAGCTATCTGCTTATGACCTATTTTACTAAATACAAAACAACACCACAGCGCCAATATCAAAAGGCACTGTATCAGATTCTAAAAACCAATATAATAATCCCACAAGATATAACATCATTACCCAGGTTTCTACAGCTTGTGTCCTATACGACCTTCTTTTATCAAATACCAATATATATAACCAGGATACTTGTCTATTAGCGCGATGGACCTAGACTGCAATGCTTATATGCCCTCTATGGTATAGAAACGTAATGTTTCTATACCCCTTCTAAACAAAAATTACAAGCTAAAAATGTACTATTTAATATTTTGGGAAGATTGTAGAAAGGCATTAGATATCGAGTGTTATATCAAAAATCATCAGAAAACAAGCATTTGGTCAAATTAAATAACACAAAGAATAAAGAGAAGCTCCGCAAACGCCATACAAATTGGTATAAACACGGCATAACAAAAAACTTGCCTCGCCTCAAATTCTTGGCTAGGCTTTAAAATTTGCCTTACTTTTTTGGGCCAGTCCTTTGAATGGGCTATGTCTATTTTTACCGTGGCACTTGAATGGACTATGTCTATTTTTACCGTGGCACTTACTTTTGCGGTTCTATTTGGATTGTTGTTATAATATGTGTTCAAGCAAAATTAAACGTCCTGAATTACATACATTGATTATTTCTATTTTGTTAAGTTTTGAAGTTTGAAACACAGTCTACAGAAAAAATGCACACATGTTAGTCATATAGAAGTTAACAGAATCATAAATCAGTCTAATATTAGGTGAAGATCTTCAGTGAAACACAAGACAGTAGGAATAACTGTATCTCACTAGAAACTTAACATTTTTATTACTTAGACTATATTAGCAAATTAAGTAATTGCAATACAGTTGTCAATGATAACTGGTCTAATTTAAAAACAAATAGAAGATAAGTAAACTAGAGTTAATAAACTTCAAAACTAGAAAATTTATACTACTAAGCAGTTTCCAAAGCACGAATTTAGCAACTTTTATCTGAAATGAAGCTAATTTTGAGGCCAAGCTAAATGTAAGGGCAGTCTAATTTTGAGGGACACTGCGATGTCAGGATATGCTACTGAGGTCATACATTCACATTTTACATTCGCAATTAGGTGGTGTCATGTTTTCGAAGCAATCACGTTACATGGATTTGTTTTTATCAATTATTTTGGTTGTCAAACATACTTTATAAAAAGTTTGATTCCATTTTCCTTTTTGTCCTTCCATACAAATGACCAACTTTCTTTGATTGCACTTTGTTCATCATCTGAGAGAAGAGATTCAGCACCATTAGAACACCCGTTCTCTAACATCGTGAGCTGAAAACAAACATTTTTTTATTACAAAAAGTAAATAGTAAAAGATAACAGGACTTTCCCAAAAGCGCATGAAATTACCTATTTCCTTCGTAAAACCGACAACTTTCAAATTTCCAATAGACTCTCAATTGGTTAAGCCCCCATTATTTTCCACATTCAATCAGAACCCCGGAAACAAAAACATGGTTATGTTACGATAACAACGTTCTTGTTTTATGCATTATAATAGGAAGACTCAACTAGTACAGATAAGTGCGCGTGGGGTCATCTGTACTTGGTCTGTAACAAAAATCGACCATCCATTTAAGGGAAGAATTGATAAACTAGCATTTGTAGTGCGAATGTACCAGTAATCTTGATTTTCCTTGATTTCCTTTTGTTTAAAGCGCACAACTACAATTAGTCTGCATACTTTCTGTTAAAAAATGGTGAGATATAACGGAGTACTGGAATCACTAATAGCTAAGAAAAGTGCCACTGTCCACTAGCCAGATAAGATTTTTTCATAATAAAGGGTCTGGCTCCTGTAAAAATACTTGATCAGGTACTGAAGAGCCTCTATTTTTTTCTTGTTCTGGTCCTTGCTACTAGTGTTTGGTGTTGTTTTTGTTGTTTTAGTGTTGTTTTGTTTTCCACCCTTGACTAATCATTTTATGATCCCTTCAATTCTTGTTTCTTACTGTTAAATAATATTATATATTTGAACCCCTTGTGCCAGTTTTCGTTAAACCGATTTTTGATAGACATTCGTTTACAGATTCTGTGTTACTTTTTGTAAGAAGACGGTTTCATGTAAAAAAAATAATAAAATCAATATTAATGTACTATTAACAAGATACGTTATATAAGAATTGTAATCGATTATTGAAATAAAAAGACGCTATCTTAGTCATATAGTTATGTGTCCCTTTTGAGCTGTATTATTTTGTTTGTTTGATGGTGTTTAACGCCAATTTCAGCAATTTTTCAGCTATATCATGGCGTCCAGTTTTTATTGGGGGAGGAAGCCGGAGTACCCGGAGAAAACCCCCGACCTGCGGTAGGAAAACTGGCAATCCTTGTCAATTAAGATTGGAGTCGAGTACACACTGCCTGCAGTGAGAATCGAACCCGCAATCTCAGTGTTGACAGACCACGTGATCAATAGTAGACGAACTACCTTGACCACTCGGCCACAGAGGCCCCTTGAGCTGTATGAGACTACATGTTCTAAAATCTTACTAGAATCAGAGTTTATAATACCACTTTGTTTCATTCTTATAAACTATTGTAGAACAAATCAGTTTAGGTTTACTGGAAAGATAATGACTAAAGTACCACCAGTCTTTCAGCTTTTGAAAGCGGAGAAGCAAATGTGGGACCAGGAGGCAAAATTTTCTTTCAGTTCTATTTTGTGGAGTAGTAAGATACTGTTGCACAAATTCTGGTCATCAACAAATGTATAAAATGACAATAGAAAAATCTGTTGTTTGATTTTTTAGGCATACTTAGAATTTAAAAGAAAAGTGTTTTCTTTCAAAGATGTACATATATCTCGACCAAATAAATTTATGATTTCAATAAAATAACAAATCATAAAAGGAGTTTCTAGCTTTTGCGAAATTGAATACAATTCAGTAGTTCTCTGTTCCCCTCGTACTACACAACACTTATCCCACAATGCTCTGACATTACTGCATTTTTAAATTGAGACAATTCCATTTAACATTTTTGTACAAATCACATTGGCATTTACTATACGCTACAGTATCTGCATTTCCGGTAATACCAGAATATTTTAAAAATCATTATTTTAGTTCACCCAGTTCTTGACAATTAAAATATTTTAAATCCCACGTACAAATTCACCGGCTTATAGTAGTACCACTATAGTAAGAAGACACTTGTACGATACTGACAGTGTTAAACTGTACTTTGTGTTGTGTACTGTAGGCTTAGACACTTCATTTGTTTGCAATCGAATGAACAAAATTAAAGTTAGTTTGAAGAATTTCTATTCTGGTCTGGTGTAGGCATTAAAAAACAACGTGTTTACATTCTACTATAAAGATTAATCATTGTTTCAGTTTAATGATATGACCTCGAAGATTAAGAGTTTCATTTGAATATTATATAAGATAAATGTAACCTCACTTTCAAATATTAATCTATGCACATTAAGTGCTATATTTTAAATTAAATTTGTTCAGTTTCACCAATAATTATACAATTAATATGAAATTGTCTTATACATAGAATCTACTTATTCTTCATCATCATAACAATTAATTTCTCTTCTCTGATAAAAATCAAGACTTGCAAAACAGACTGGACAAAACGGACTAACAAGAAATGAAAAAAAGTTTGTCTAGTCTTTATCAATAAGGCAACGTTTTGCAGGTAATTTTCTGGACATGCAACATAATTAGGCAACTTCACCTAATCAACAAACAGCTTTCTATACTTAAATTACATTTTCAAAAAGTCCTAAAAATTAGCGATAAATTTGCTTTTATCTTATTTTTATACTGTTCACTTTATTTTATCGAAAAACATCAAGTCATTTGTGAAGTTGAAATAGAAATTTAAAAGGTTAAACAATCCACTTACCGTTGTCGTTATAATCCAAGCTTATAATACAACAAGTATCAAATCGATTCTGGCTAATGAACAGTAGTAATATAGGTTTTATAGATAAACTTTTGAATGTATACAGCTACATTGGTATTTTGCTCAAACAAATGTTCTATTGCTTCCAACGACCAGATTCATATAGATGTATACCTCGTTCATAAATAATCTTAACGGTTTTACGTGACTACGTCAATGAATTGTATACAAAAACTGTTAACTTGAAATGTTGCACATAACGATGTTTATATATACGGGAACATGTGTTAGAATTACAACTTATCTTATAAAAATTAATAGGTTTAACATAAATATGGCCAGCTGGTTCAATAATTGGACATAATTAATACATTGTGGCAAAAAGTCATATTTTTGTATATAATACGGCTACAGAGTCCTTACGCGCAGGCGAAACAGATGTTTTGAAGTGATATTCACTGTTGCTGTCACAATTCCTCGTAGGAAAACCAATCCCTTTATATTCACAACACGATTTACAGTCATAACTATTACACATACTCAAATGAAAAAAAATCTTTTCAAATGCGATGACAAATTGCAACACACGTGTTTGGTAACACCTGCGTTTACGCAACATGTATACAATATGGAATTGTCAACCATATCATTCTCTGTCATATCACTTATGTCACCAGAAGTTTCTATTCTATCAGTATACTTTAAACAAGCGCTGTGAATTACTTTATTTTATAGAAACCAAAAATAATACAGAATGTGAAACTATGCGCGTTAATATATTGTTTAAAGCCATATATGGACTTTTCTCAGCTATGTACTAGACACAGGAGCTTAATTGTAAGGGCGGAGCACAAGGGTTACAGCTATAACTTACATTTCTTTGTTCACAACGTGTTAATTGGCGTATTTATAAAACGTCGTCACCAAAGCCAGATGTAAAAAAAGCTGTGGATTCTGTTTAAAGATGACACTGCTGGTAATGTTTCATTCATTTTTACGTAATTTTTTGCCAGGATAACTGTTTCAACACACAGATATATAATGTATAATGATCGTAAGCAAGATTAATTGTTCGTATTGAAGGTCACATTTCATAGAAAAATACAATATGGAATTAGGGTAAAAACTACAAAAGTAAATTGGAAAATGCATTAAAACATAAATACATTACATGTTTTCTTAACGTCTAGAAGTGAGTATTTTAGCCGTATTCGGGACGAGAACAAATTAAAAGCCACATGGCTCTTTGGCTCTTTGCACTGGAAAACCTCCCTGTATGGTCCCATTATAATTAAATGAACCAATTTTTGCATAGCCATCCAGCTCAATTATTATTTTTATGTCGTACTTTGCATCTGCTTTTTGTTTCTTTGTTACAATCAAACATGTTTCACATGTAAAATGTCAACAAAATGTATAATGATGAAATATATTACCTTTAACTTTAAAAATGTAATAACTCTAATATTATTGGCAGATTTTCGCTAGTTAAACAGATCCATTTCAAATAACATTCCATTCATATGTTGAAACTAATATATATAAATGAATATAGAATGAGTTTACCACAGTTTTATTTGAATTTGAATGTTTATTGTATCCGATTTCTTATTATAAGTTGAAAATCTAATTTAAAATTCTACACTTCATTACATAATTCTTATACTAAATGCACAGACATCAAGTAGAATTACGACGCAGCAGTGCTTCCTTTGAAATTGATAAAAGAATGTCTTCAGGAAGCGATTAATCTTTGATATATATTCTACATTTACCGTGAGACACTGGTTGATATTTGTATTCTATTTTCGGCAACGTCTTCATTGAAATGAGGTATAAAAATGAACGAATTTTTCTAAAATAAAATAATAATAATAAAAAAATAAAATCATCAAGTGCATCGGTACTCACTAGAATAGATCTTATACATTTATCTCACGCGTTTTTAAAAGCTGTTAGCGAAATTATCGCTTGAATTATCGGAGAAAAAGTAGTTAACTATAATAACCGATCGATAATAACTAGTTATACATTAATTAAATACAGAGTAAACCGAAGATTTTAGGAGAAGGCTGTTAGTGGAATATTCGGAGCAAAGTAGTTTTAGCGTTATGCTCAGTTAACTATAATAACCGATAATATTGTGTGTTTGTTTGATGGTGTTTTAACGCCATTTTCAGCAATTTTTCAGCTATATCATGGCGTCCAGTTTTTATTTGGGGAGGAAGCCGGAGTACCCGGAGAAAACCCCCGACCTGCGGTAGGAAAACTGGCAATCCTTGTCAATTAAGATTGGAGTCGAGTACACCCTGCCTGCACTGAGAATCGAACCCGCAATCTCAGTGTTGACAGACCACGTGATCAATAGTAGACGAACTACCTTGACCACTCGGCCACCGAGGCCCCACCGATAATATTAATACATTACTTAAATACAAAGTAAACCGTAGTAGATTTTAAGAGCAATATATCAGACATGTAACATACATGCCAATGTTAATTTACTTTAAACATTAATGTTTTTGTTAAGTGACAGATTCGGATATGATTGGGTTTCAATTCTATACATCACGTGTAATTTTTTGTTGACGTTCTTCTACAAGGTTCATGAAATGTACATATTTATGTTTTAGTTACATTTAAAGGTTTGTGTCCACTAATTTTTTTCCACTTAAACATAAACAAACCGACAAATATGCAGCATACAGAATTAGGAAAACCCATCGAAAATGGCAATCTAAATCAGGGATATAGAGTTCTGTCAACTGAAAACCAGTAAGCAAACACAACACATAAGGTCTGTTACAGTACATATTGTAGCTCTGCATATATTGACAATTTGGGCATGAAGACAATATATACAATCTTCAACACATCATAAATTGTCTGCATATATTGTCGCTGGCGTTTTGTGAGAACTTGCTGTGCCAATGAAAAGTATGAGGTTGGAAAGTTGATATGATTAAAGTAAGGCTTGTGAAGTTGAACAATGCTTTCATACCCGAAACAACATGTCGGCATAAAGTTTTAAACGTCCGTCCTAAGATATTCTTATCACACCCCTCACCCCGCTATTTGAAAAAAACAGCTGCGCCATGATTGCATTATCCTCATGATTCAAGGACGAAAGCTATACACTGTATAGATGCATAATTCTATCGGCACTTATGAGACATAATCACATGAATATCAACAATACACAAACATTTGAAGAAAAGCTGTCTTGAGCTAAAGTCTGAAAACCAAATTTAAAAACTCCTCTTCGGCTCGAATTTACCAAAATAACCAGTTCCCCAAACGTGAAATAAAACTGATGAAAGCCTTTTTGAGTTAAAGTTTGAAAACAAAATAATATCATCTTTCTTCAAAAAGTCCCATAACTCTAAAACAGCAAATCAAAACTTAACCAAAAACTAAAGGAAGCTCGTATATATCAATATAAACACTTTTCCAAAACTTGAAAGAAAATATTCGTGACAGAGGTTTGGAGTTATAGTAAAAAAACTATAAAAAAAACACACCTGTTTTATGAACAAAATACCATGACTCTAAAACAATAAGTCGGAGATTTACCAAACAGTTTACAGACCGTGAGAAAAACATAATTAACAACTATGTGCAGGCAGATATAGTGCTACATTTGGACGTCGGACGGACGGACATTTGTATACTTCTTTAATACTTCCGTCATAGAAGAACGTATAAAAAGATATGGTTTTAAAAATTATTATGGTCATGTGGTCAAGTGTACCTTGTAAGCACTTTGTTGGACTCCTAATTTTTATTTGCGGTAGGAGATCCATAATTACTTTAATTAATTTTACTTTAGAAAACGGTCTTTTTTGTGTACGGAATATCGATAATAGAGAATACAGCTGCTTTTTTGCCAGTAAACGTATGGACACGCAATAACTATATTACTATGGATGAATGTACACATTTCCAATTTCTTTGGTTTAAATATTGCTGGTATGAGGTTGATTCTTATAACGTACATAAACAGCATATCATATTTACAATTTTGGTACTTGAATTTGTGCCACTGGGTACAAAAGAACGGTTAGCGGACAATGATTTCTGACGGTAATCCACAGTCGAGTCGTCAGACTTTTTGTAAGATTGACATAAATTTATAATTGATTTTTTTCTTCAAATTTGCAGTGTATTGCAATTCAAAACCTCAAGGAACACTCAGGCTTCATTCCTATTATTGCACTTGGTAGATGTCCTCACACGGCTTTTTTTGTATTGTTGGTTTCTGTCTACTGATAGCTTAATTAATCTACATGTCAGCATCTTGTTTGGTTATAGCAATAGTAACTACACTATAAAATAAACGACCTTTAACTACAGAATACAGTAAACAAAATAGGAGAAAATACTAGTAAAATGCTCATTAAAAACCATAGATAATATTATAATAATATTAAAACACTTCCGTTCAAATAAGTTAAACACTCCCAGTTTAAGACGTTCTAAACTCTCGCAGTAAAAGCCCATTTAAGAAGTCGATGCCATGGAAAGACCTTATTTCATTTCTTCTTCTTATTGATTACCCTTCTGGAGCACCTGTACTTACCCCTGGACAAATGTACTGAAATTACTCTCCTATAAAAAGTTCGTCATCACCGTGCTCGTCTATTTAATCAATTTGCCATCGTTCTTAAACCACATTGGCTGAAACTGTTTATGGGTTTATAGAAAATATATATATATATATATATATATATATATATATATATATATATATATATATATATATATATATATATATATATATATATATATATATATATATATTTCATGAAATACCGATTGCAAATCTCATATTTTATTATTAAGATAACGTTATTAAAGCAGACATTAAAATTGTGTCTTGGCGACAATTTGTGCAGTCTAAAACTTTTCAGAGGCATATTTTGTCGCCGAACAATAAAACAGGTGACCCCAACTCGACGACAATTTATGCTAATAAATGTTTGCACATATTGTTGCCGCCGGCGACCATATGAGCAGGGCGACAATATTTTCCGTATACCAAGGTCAATAACTCACGATGGCTCAACGGTTCATTTCACAGTGGAACACTCGGGTTGCCAGTATGATGGTAAGTATAAGATAGTTATTTAATTTTGATATCATCACTTCTTTTCATGGCATCCCGTATCAATTCATGGTATTTAATTTCAAAAAGTTATAACGTACAGAAAATGAAACAAAAATGAAACAACGTCTGGGTGCAGTTTCATAAAGCGATCGTTAGCTTAACGTGCACGCACGTTATCCCATTTAAATTGCATGGGATAACGAGCACGTCAATTAGCAATCGCTTTATGAAACGGCACCCTGGACACATAAACCAGTCATCAACAAACACTACATTTGATACCAATAGCATAGGCTTTCATACTGGCTGAAATGTTATGAACCACATTGTCCATGGGTCTTAAATCATGGCAAACAGATTTGTGGGCCTCTTGATGCAAAATAGTTCCAAGTGCCATTAGAAAATCATGGTAAATTTTTAGCCATAGAAAACACCATGAGAAAATAACCCACCCTGTATGGTATTGTGAACCCGATTAAACATAGTTACTCATTTGTGATTTTATGACACACAGAGGTGGGTTTAATTTTTGTGAAGCAGGGTTCAAAATAACAAGGCTCTTCTTGTCTTGGTTTTTGAAGTGAATAACTGTGTTACGAACAAGGATTGATTGATTGATTGATTAATGGTGTTTAACGCCCGAGCAGCAATATTTCAGCTATATTCAGGCGATGAACATGAAATGGATGATAAAATGAACATGAAATGATGATGAATGAAAATGGGATGGGACACAAGGAAAAATAGGGGTAACGGATTTTAGATTGCCACTGGCAAATGGGAGGATGGATAGGGTCGGGCAATTTAGCCTCCTGTAGCGGGATCGAAATCCCTACTCAAAGCGAATACTACAGCAGCGTTCTTTTACGTGCGAGGAACGTGGCATTTTTCCCAACACGGTGCACTAATATGGTTTGCGGTCAGGTTTTCCGTATTATGGCCTGACAACCCCAGCTTGCCAGGGGTACCCCATTCAACCCCCTGGGGCACACATCCCAGTCGGTCTTTAGGCAAACCGACCTGACACGCCGGTCAGGGTACTGGGCGCTATTTAGTCGCCTTTTACGACAAGCTAGCGCGACTGCGGTCTATTCTTTTAGCCACCCCGATCCCGTACGGGGCTACGGACAATGAAGAGAAGTCGTTTTCACATGAAGAGGGCGGTCAATATACGATGGTTTACTTTGGTTTTTAAAATGAAAAGTTTTATAGTAAATGAAAACGGTGGGGTTTAATTTCCCATGGATGGGGTTTATAATACAATGGCGAATTTAAAAAAAAATTATCTTATAGTAAACTGATAAAGAAGGTTTACTATCCAATGAATGGGAGTAGTCGAAATACCACGACACTGTTTGTTTTAAATTGATTAAGTGTGTTACAGTAAATGTATAGTGGATTGCATTGAATGTGTAGGGATTTTAAATGCACATAATCGTGTCACACTAAAGGTAATGATCTGTGATGACATTGAAATATCTACCTTCGAAATAATCACGAGATGTTGTCACTTTGAAAGTCAAGACTGCCACTTCCATATTTATTTCATATTGACTGGACTATAGAATACACAGTCACTTGAAGAATGCAAAATACTCATATATTAAGACGCGAATGTTTCCTTCTTCAGCAATTACAGCAGAAAGTAACAGTTCATCTAAAACAATTTGCTGTAGACATTTTTCCATCGTCAAGGAACGACGAAAATGTTTTCAGATCTTTAACAATTTTTGGGATAAGCTCGACCATACGCGGTAAGCATTTTTCAATTGTCAGATCAAAAACTCTTCTTCAAAACACGCTGACTTTTACTACAGTTACAAAATATGATCTTCTGTAAGACAAAAAACATTATATATAGATTTGGTTTTAGTTTGTTTCAAGTAATTTTAAAATGGGCAAAAAATGGCAGCACTTAAATGTGTCCGTTTATAAGTGATAAAAGGAGACAAGAAAAAAAGAAGGTAAAGGTAACGATAAATATTGGTAGTATGGAATGCCATTTAGGATAAAACTGTAATGTATAAAATATGCATTTTATTATTAAATCATTATGAAGAGTGCCTTAACCTTTTGTTGTAGTGAACCATTGTAAAACAACTATTACTGATGACTTTAGAAAAACATTGTAATTGAAAACTATATTGAAATATTTGGAACAAATTTCTTTATCAGTTAACATTTTTGATTTTGAGATTCTGAAGTTGTTCTTACTGTTTGTTTCATAATTAAACATCTACTAGTAATTATTTTTGTAGAGATGTATGTAGTAAACTGTAATTGTATAAAGATTGCATATAGATTCATTGACATCAAGATTGATGAAAAAATGTAGACTTTATCATAGTGAAGCATATTAATCCACGGTTGCACAGAAACCACATGTACCAAATCTTTAAATGATCCTAAATACTTATCTGACGTACAGAACGTGCGATGTTTTATGGTTTCGGTACAGGGCTTGCTAAATTTTTTGTACGCATGCCCACTAGTTTCCGGTATAGTAATAAACAAGCGACTACGATATTTCTGTGTAAAAAGAGGTTGTTTGTATTAGTTTGGAATTCTAAGATATGAAATTATGATTCGTCTTCAAATAGTTGAAATTTTGGGCACTTTATTGCATGTCTAACATCTTGCAAATTTATCTCACTAATCGTGCAAAAAAAATGTGTGAATATGAATGAACTAACTCTATGTATCGGTCAATATTTAGTTTTATAACATAAAACCTCCCATTTCACGTTTATATTTATCATTTTCATCTGTTTTTTACATTTGTTTATCCGGGACTATACTGAACGGTTTTCAGTGCTCGACCCACAGAGCAGCCCAGCGCGTCCCCGGGTGGCGGATTGGGGAGACACTCCACTCTCGTTTGGGGGTTGTCAGGTCGCGGACCATAGTGGGTAACATGTTTGGAGAGCGCCACGTTGCACGATAAAGACCCCTTTTGTAGATTTCGAAAAAGAGTAGGCTCATTGTAGCCGCTACAAAAGGCTTAATTCTCCGACCCTACTCAATACTCCGTACTTTTCCAGTGGCAGTCAAAAGTTTGTTCCCCGTGTCCCATCCCACCCCCTTTTCAATTGATGTATTGTTTGTTAACTTGTTCCCGTCCTGAATATAGCTGAAATACTGCTCACTGGACGTAAAGCAAACATCTAATCAACCAATACATTTATTATTATTATTTGAAATGTGAGGTTTTATCTGTCAGAGAACATTTTTTTCAGAAGTTCTGTATATTTTAACATGTAAAATATAATGAAACTAACATAAACACAAAGACTATATCTGTTTTCAATAAATAAAACTACGTTTATTTTAGTAATTCATGTTTAAAATATCGAGGCGAAATTTTGATGGGAGTTGACATTTTCAATTTAACGGCGAATCAAAATTATGGAATCAAGTTACATTTAATGGCAGAACGAATTCAGTTTGTCGTAACAAATAAAAATAATTCGTTTCGTTAAAAGAAATCCATAAGATAGATTTAAATGGTGTCGGCCATTCAGTGTAATGGGAGTGAAGGGTATCTCAAATAAATCTTCAAACGGGACTTTAAACATGCTCGATATACTAAACACAATTTTTATAAAAATGTAGACATTTTTCTTTACATTTAGCGTAGTTTGCATGGATGTACAAACTTTTTTTCATATCAAACTTAAACATTCCGTACGATTTTCTTGCGGAATGTGCGCACGGAAAAATGCGTTTGATGATGAAACCTCGCATTTCACTAAAACATAAAATATCAATATCCGATAAAAAAATGTTGAAATTAAAATGAGAGGTTTTATTAATGGAACTAGATCAATATTATGTTCTGAATTATATGATGTTTTAATTTAACTTTAATCAGTCATTGGAACAGCAAAAACGGGGTCCACACATAATATGTATTTTGTTCTTGAAAAAAATTGTTCATTTAGTTATATTGTTTTATTCGTATGCTGTGACCTACATACGTTTAAAACAGCAATACAGTATTAAAACTAGCAATAACTGTGTTGGGATGCCCACACAAAACGAACCCCCATTGCCACTATAATCTTAAACATGTTGAAACCACCCCCCAACCAACCAAATACAAATTTTTACCAAGATAATGCAATGTCCTATATAATGACCCCTATATTCCCATGGAAACGGTAGACAGTGCAAAACTTCATGTCACCCTTAACATGTTCCCAAAGTTTCGTATGGATTGGACATTGCATCTAAGAGAAACTGTGCCGACAAGATTGAGCGGAAAGACTGCAAAATGAAAGAAGAATAATATTAAGAAACTGGACAAAAACAATATGTCTCCCAAAACTTTATTTATTTCCGAAAATCAGTAAATAAATATCATGAAGGCGGTTCTGTTCACACATGCAAATAAAGGTGTTTCTGATTATTTGCATATACCTTTGGAAAAAATAAAATAAGAAATTAAAGCATTGGGTATTTGTTTATGTATAATAATCTCACATATTAAAAAATACTTCAAATTAAACTAAAAATATTAGAACGCGATTGTTCTTATTATCTATGCTGTGATAACCCAAAGCAAAAAAATTGCAGATATTTAAATAGAAGCGTGACACAAAGGATTTTAAGTCTTTTTTGGTACTTTAATGAAATTTTTCATCATTTTCAGCAATTTATTTGCTATGTATTTCAGTTAAAGTTTTATTTGGGAAAGTAAGCTCTAGTGCCTGGTAAGAACCTCCGATCTCTAGCAGAAAACAAACATTGTCAAATAGGTTTAAGTCGGGCTCGAACGCATAAACCCATTGTTGACATGGAGGAAATTTATAGAATAAAGCTTAATGACATAGACAACTCGGCCACTCTATATGTTTTGGCAGTATCTTTGTATTGTCTATACAGGGCAATGTTACTCATTGCGATAATCCGTCACTCCCTCTAATAGCGTTCTACTGATATGTGGGGAAACATCATTACCAATGGTAATTATTGTCATGTGGCACTAAAAGAAGATGTAAGTTTATAACGATATAGTTAACATAGACAATAAAATAATTCTATATTTAGTTTGATATACAATCATACAATAATATTGGTAAAACATATAAATCAAATCAAATTGTCTCAAGCGCAACATCTATAACATCAAGAGTACACATCTATACTGTAGTCCACTCGAATGGGTACTTGTAAACCTAAAAACGGTAAATGAAATTTTTATAATTTTTCATTATGCACCCAATGAGCATCATTTTATCTCTAAATTATAATTTCTAAACTTTAAATAAACTGATCGTGGTAGAAAAGTTGAATAGCTAATGATAAGTTGGAAAAAAAACTGGATACAAGGAGCATGGTCATGAACTAGAGTGGGAGACATGTTTAGACAGTTGTACGCGCCTTGCATGCTAAGGACCCCTTTAAAATATTTGAAATAAGTTTATGCTCAATGTAGCTCATTGTATTCACATCAAATTTGCCATACTTGTTCGAAGCTATTTGTCAGTCCCCTTTTTCTTATCAATTTATTTAAGGAATATACTTCAAATTTCTGAACATGTCATACCAAATAACATGGTTTGGGGTTTTATTTTTACGCCTAATAAACCGCGAAGCGGTTAATGAATGGTGTTAACAGATCCAAACCATGTAATATCGTATAACCTGTAAATTATTAGAAATATTCCATATAATTAAATTTTACTATAAATCTTGTCAATTTTAACTTTAATACAGGAATGACGTCATAGAAATATTTGAATTTTAATCTGTATCTATCAAGTTATTGTTTGTTACTTGTTCTCGTCATGTTATACTGCTAGTTGGGTGTTGAACAACCAACAATTCAATCATAACTTTTACATGCATTTAATAAACGATTTACACCATTATATGTTCTTATAGTCATCTTCACACAACAGATTGTACATAAAGGACTACATAACATGTCAACAAATTTAAAAAAAAATCAACAATCAGTATCATAACTTTAATACCCATAATGGCTGAAGTCTCCTCCAAAATGTATTTCCCCGCTGATATTTGGTCATGCAATCTTTCGGCTGTGCGAAAGAAATTTTCTCCTGATAACATAAGAAAGAAAGAGAGTTTGGTATTCTTTTATCTTTTATTCTACTGACAATTTCAAAAGGTTTAGTTTTTTCAGTATTATGTGTGTTGTATTAAGTTTATTTTTAGCGAAATTGAATGTTTAAAGATATGAACAAATTTGTTGTAGTTATTTAACGTCTGTCTTACTCAATCCATTACCTGCAACCATTATATGGATTAAACGCTTGTTTTGGTAATTCATAGATGTATGAATGAATGCGACTCACTCATAAACACAGCCGTTTATGATAAGTAAGACCTCGTTAATATATCGATGAAGTACCAAACAAATGTGTTTAATCCTTTATAATTCTTCCAAAACTTTATTTAAATATTTACTATCCATTCCCCACATACATTTCTATTTTTAAGTGCGTGACGCATAGGAATATACATAACGATATGAAGACGAAGACGTGGTCGTTTTGGAGGGAATAAAGGGAATAAATTGGCATTGACAATAGATATATTTTACAATTAGCCGAGAGGATTAAATATTATTGAAAAGAAAAGAAGACAGAACAAAAAACAATATTTTCGTATTTTCATATACAATTATAATTCCGAATACAACTATTATTCATTGTACGGCAGTTCTTTCTTTATAATACAAACAGGAGAAACAAAAGTGGTCATTGTTTGATGGATTTATCAGTGAAAATGGAAGGAGCAGTGCTAAAACATGGAGTTGGAAGCAAAGCCTTGCATCTTGCTCATCTTGTTGATTTGGTGTGACTGAGAAAATGGAAGATAGTTTTACGCCTATTGCGTGTATTTGAAATTAATAGAAGCGCAAATTAACAAGCATTGTTTATAGACGCCTTCACATTCGCATTTCGTCCACACTTAAATTTCGGTTATTTCCCTTCATTCAGCAATGTGAAGTGAAGTTTACTGTTAAAATATTTTCTTGTATGCATTTCTATAAACAAACGATAAGTATACAGCTGCTTCAACAGTGTATTTCTTATGATTATGATTATTATTATTTTCTTCTTCCGCAGAGCTTTTCCAAAAAAGTGTCTCGACATATCATTTCCATACTTGGTACCATTTATCGTTAATATCCGGAGATGGCATGGCTCACGCTTTTAGACCGATCTGTTTTAAGTAACAGAGTTATCTGCCCGAACACGAAAACCCTTATTAGCAGATAAACTCAGAAACCGTAACCGATTCTTAAAATCTGAAGTGTACAAAATGATTTAACATGCACATTTGTTTCTTCCAATCAACTTCCTGTTTACGTGTTTTTGACCTGAAAAATGTCGCAATGAGTCAAAAAAATTTTCTCGAAAACCGCAAGTCCTAAAGACTTGGGACCACCACCGTTGATCCTAAGTGACATACATGTATATTAAATTTAAAAATGTCAAGGTCAAAGGTCAAAAGTCACCACAGGTCTTGTTAGCACTATATATCATAAACCATAACGGATAGAAGCAGACAATAGTGGGGAAAATACTCCTCTTATCGAGACCTTCATTTGGTACATTAGCCCGAAGCTGTGCGATGAACCGTTTTCGAGTTACATCCCTTGACGCGTTTCGGTTTATCGGGTTTTTGGTTAAAACTTGAAAACGGTTAGAGATAATATAGTAAACATATAGGTTTAACGTGATCAGTAGGAAAAGAGCTTCAATTTGAGCCAAAGGTCATAGGTCAAGGTCATACCATAGCAACAAGGTAACGGGTATAAAAAGTCCTTAGCAACCATATATTTTTAGAATCAGAATGATGTACTTTACTGAAATATGTCATTTCATGACCCGAAGTGGCATTTTGTCCGTAGCAACGGAAAAGAGTTCTTTACAATCATCTGTTTTTGTCTAGGGAACACTTTCTTTATTCAAATAACTCATTTTGATTACTGGAAGTGACATTTTGTGCTAAGTAAGACACAAAAGCCCATAGCATCACATATATTTTCTGACGTTAGTGGAACAGTGGGAAAGACCTTCTCATTTGTTCTCAGAACAAATGGCGGTTTAATTTAAATTGTATTCTGACAGACAATTCCGACGGAACAAAACGCGCGAAAAGTAAGTTAAAACATGACGTTTTAAACAACCAATCAAACATGGAAGTAGACTGGTGGTGACCTAGGGTAATATTTGAAAGTGAAGCTTGCGTAAATGAAAAATATTGTACCAGGGTACCAGGTTAAAGCGTACACGACACACGGCCGCCATATTTGTTTACGTTGAGGAATACAACAAAAGTTCCCAAACAGGCGTTCATGAAAATAGGCACAGATCTGGGAACTACTGGTTTAAGGCCGTTTGACCAATCAAAATGACAATACGTTAACGAATGTAAGAGTAGAATAATTCATATATATATATGATTTGGCCGATTCTGTCACTGTGTCTTACTTCATTTGTCAATTTGTTCAGTGTCATCAGTTTATTGGCTTTAATAATGGTTGCTGTCAAGACGGACATTTCTCCATTTATGTGTTAGAGCTGTTGCTGCGAGATATCCACCATTTTGTACAAATCTTTAGTTGGTTAGTTAGGCCGTGAATCCTGCTCTCTTTATTTTTAATTAAGCGATATGTCAATGCTGAAAGGGAATTGTAAAAATATTTTTGAAACACAATTTTCCCCAGTATATGTTAGTCCTCTGCCTTTCTGACGGTAAAACTAAATCATACATCGAGTTTACATTAAAAGTTTATATTATGAACGTTTTGTTTTAATCCAGATAATATTTTGAACCTTAATCTGTAACTATTGCCTAATTATAAAACTTGGATCCAGAAGAGTTCACAGCGGCTTGCCAGTTGTGGTGTTCTAATTAGTCAGGTTACCAATTTCAGCTCTAAAATAAGAACCCCTAATTTCTAGCATTCTTATTGTGCTCCCCAACAGATGACATTTTTTTTAAAGAAGGTGTTAACGCAATTTTCACAAGATTGCTTAATTAATTGATTGAAATGTATTTCTAATTCGCACATACACACTTCATCTTTATTTATCAATTGTCATGCGGAAAATGGCAAATAATAACATATTTGAGAATGTTAAATAATAATATCTTTGAGAATGCGGTATGCTAATATGTAATAGCATTTTTTATATTCATTGATATTTTCCCACGTAAAGGCATAGCTTCAGATTTCACATGCAAATTCTCACATGTTTGTTGGTTCAATCATACACGATGCTTGAAAGTATCGCATGGCGCGTAATAGGCGATGTCATAAGGACCAGAGTGAAGCTAGCCGGCAATTCTAGCCGTCAATACCGCTAGCCGCATCGTTAGGCGCAAGGCAGGTGAAGCCTCCACGCAATGTTCGCATGTAACAGGTTAATTTAAAATAATTTAACATAAGAGAATCAACGTGCTGGTATAAGCACAGACTGAAATATGGGATGGTTTATACACACCTTTGTTTAGTTTCAGAAAAAGAAAGATACAGTTTAGATGAATACAGTAAATCAATTATAAACAACATCGCCAAATGTCCCTAATGAATATATAAAACTAATGATAAGTACAATTTCAAAATCAATAGCCTTGCGTCTTGGTCTATGTGTGGCCTTAAAAAAACGACCCACTAGTGGAACGATATACACATTATATAATAAAGAATCGCGTCAGACTGGGGCTGCCATAGGCTACAACGTTTCTATTATAAATAGTATAACCATGTAGATGTACCAAATTAAGAACAAAGTGGTGCACTAAATCGCAATAAAATACGAAGGCAAAATAATGTATACAAGTACTAGGTGCACAAAATTCATCAAACAATTCACAAAGCAGTCGGTTTCTTAGTGGTTGAAAAGATTTCAAACATAGATGTGATAAATTATCGCGTCAAGTCCGTCAAAGAGATGTTATTCTAGCACAATCATATGAGACAGAAACGCGTAGATCAAACAACTCAAAGGATAGATTATTATTATTATTTTACTACAGTAAGATTGTAATAAAATTTTATTACGCACATCGAAAATTGCGGATAAGAAACAACCCGTTGTTTGTATATAAAGTCATATTTGAACTTTCAAATTAATGCATATAAAGCACCAAAAAACGTTATTATTACTAATTTTACTATGGAAACTATAAAAATGGAGTATAATTTATTATGAACAAGGACTGACAAGTGCGGAAAAGAGACAACCCCATTATATAAGTGCACCTAGCTTATGTATCAAACATAATGGTTATTAAATTTAAAAGTTTAATATTTGATTGCTTCATATTAAACCACATATAGGTCCATAATATGTCCAAAAGTTGTGTCATATGTTGAATCCTTCGACACACGTTGGCGTTTGTGGGAAGGGAGGCAGTAACTGATGTCATTTAGTCATTTATTAGGGATCGACTTATACACCTGAGTGCATCATCTTCGAAGGATTTCGCCATCGTATTTTTAATTGAATGTAATACAGATTGTCTCGAAGTTCTAATTCTGTTGTAATAACGCGTGTCCTATCACATTTGTCTGTAATAAATATTTTATTATCCCGCACTGATGTTTTGGTGTTTTTACTGCTTTTTACAGCATTACGAGTAGGATATGGTACTTTTGCCCTGCATTTAGTTAAATCCTGACTTGTACTTACGCCTTGCAGATCCTGGACGTGTGTAATGTTTCTAGAGGCCCACAGATGCTCTGCTCTCTTCTTGGCATGAGTAAACCTAATTGGTTTCGGCCCATGCACGTGCTGTTGGTAGGCGGTGAGAAACACTGATGATATCCTGGGGGGGGGGGGGGGGGTTCAAGCTTAACATTTAGTTTGCTTTCAATGTCACATACTATTTGTGTCGTGTCCTCGTCTGCAGTTTATGTCCGCACTTTCGTATGCAGTTTGCGATTATGTTGCTCAAGATCATCCACTTTATCTGACGTTTTTGAAATTTGATAGATTTTTTAAAGTTAAAGTTTTCAATTTCAATTTCTCAATCTCCGAGTACAACAAGATGTAGCGTTATTGACCTGTAATCGAATTTCAGAATTCAAAATAAAATATGTAATGTTCCATTTATTAAAATATACAAAATCATTTCAAAACCTAAAAGAGACACAATATTGTGAACCCCTGATCTCGGTGAGAAATTGAATCCGCCTTCTCTTAATTACAACACAATTAATTATATAAAATAAAATTCGTAGTATTTAAAACCCGCTCAATTGGACCCCCTTTTTCTATTTAATATAACAAGCGTAATTGTGTTTAAAAAAATCTGCCAAAGTATTTTGGCCTCTCTACGGGAGATATCTCAACAATATATTATTTCAAAACTACCTTAGAATTATGAAGTTTCTCCAAAAGCTTCTTCGAAAAAATCTTTAAGGGTTTTCTATTCGGAAAATGTAGAATATCTTAGCCAGACATAGTATATCGTTTGGAATTTGGATAATAAAAGCTCAAAAACATGTTAATTATTTCAATTTTACATAATTTAGTGCTGGGACTGTACTGAAAGGGTTCCAAGTGCTCGACCCACACAGCTGCCCAGCGCGTCCCGAATAGAGGATGAGGAAGTCCCTCTCGTTGGGGTTGTCTGGTCATTATACGGAGAACCTGGCCGCGACCGTAGTAGACTGAAGTAAAAACTACCATTCCACAGTGCATTTGAACTAATACGGTACGCAACTAAACACAATTTCCGAAGTGACTTTCTGTTTGTCGTCTGCTCGGAATACGTGTGCTCACTATGTTTGATTTTGTTACCATTTGTAAACACTCATGTAATGGATTCTTCCATATGACCGCCGCTTTTGTTCACGTTTAGAACGATTAATCGTACCCTCGCTTTTTTTAATCCGACAAATCACAAAACTAACCTCGGATTATAACGGCAGTAAAATTCGGCCTAGTTCACGTTATGTTTTTTAGTAGTTTTCTAAAACACAATGGAATCGCCCTTTTTAGTAACTTAATCAGTTGTGAAATTATCACAAGATTACTTAAATGTAACAGGACAGATGACATTCAAACAAAATAAATAAGTTGATTGCTTAAAACAACTCACTTTCACTCCATACCCGTATTACACGTACTTGAGTGCATACAAATCTAATTGCGCTTGTGTGAATACATACTTAAGATAAAAGTGAATTGGATTACTTGTTAAAATAGTTGTTAAACGTCCCTCCAGAAGTTTTGCAGTTCTAAATTGAGAAAGAGAGAAGAGGCTATAGAACAAATCAATATGGAAAATGGGAAGCACCACAGTGCAGAAAATTTTTACTGCCAAAAGAAAAATACAAAGTTCTGGATACAGACGGATTACTTTACCTTCGATTGATGCGCGTTTTCTTTTTTTGATTTTTAACAAAATTTATATTTACAAAATGTGTCTTTAGCTTATGGATGGCAGTCAGGCTTTTCATATTCGCCACCTGCGGATGCGCTGAGTGGCTCTGTGGATGTTTCATTCGGTACCGACGAGGAGCAAACATTGGTCAATGCCATCACAACTTCATTTTCAGAATCTGGACATATTCTGTGGACGCGACATATCAGAGAAAATGTAAAACAGAAATTGCTGGATGACTGTATGGATAAGAACGACCGTAACACTTTTTTAGAAGACATTTTCGAAGACAGTGGCATTATACACTCGGAAGACATCATCTGTTATGAAGCTAAATGGGAGGAAATAGAAAAAAAGTCGAAAAGGATCTCAGCTAAACTCCATCGGTATTGTAGTACCAAACTTAAGGACACTCGGCAAAAAGTGTGGGAAGAACTAGACCTGCCTGGCAACTTCAATAAGAACTGGACAAACAATAACTGTGAATCCCTAAACCACGTTTTGAAGAGAGCAGTTGATTGAAAATCCAAACCACTTTTGGATTTAGTAACAATTTTGAAGGACATAGTCGATGGTCAATGCAAAGCCTTGATGAGATCCTTAGTTGCTATGGGACAATACAGAATAGCCGAGTCCCACCGCCAGTTCTAGCTATCCAAAACCGCATGGATTAGTAAGAGACCAGACGATTCAAGGCTTATCAACCGCCAGATAAGGGTTCTATAATAATCGACAGAAGGGTACATCAATGTCATCAAGCCAAGAACGTTAGGGAAGAAGAAGGGTAAGAGAAAACGGAAGATAAACGAAAGGACAAGAGAGCTAGGATAATTGATTCGGGGTCAAATAAGGAATAGACGATTTTTTTATAGACACTTTTCACATCTTAAATATTAAGACGGTGTTTTCTGTTCGGTGCGAAAAAAAATACATCTTTATTCTCAAATATCAAATGAAGAGCTTTTATTTAAAATCTCAACTAGAACACGATGGAATTAAAATTATAATTTTTTTTATTTGAGGGGGATTAATGCAGCCAAGGTATTTAATTTTACCTTGCAAATCACAAGCCTTGAAAAATGCAGTTACCAAATTGTTTTTAATTTACATTTCAAGTTATCTTAAATAATTTAAAATAATTTTATGGGGTTAAATGCAGCCAAGATAATATTTCTTGCAAGTCACAAGCCTTGAAAAATGCAAAGTGGCCTCCTTTAAAATTCGTAGCATTTACGAGCAACATGGTGTCATCCTGTACTTGAGATCTATATAGGTCTGTTCCTCTGTGATCCATCATAATATTATTTTCTCTTATCCCCGCTTCCCGTCCATAAAAGTCGGGAACAAATTTAATGTCTAAGCTTCTCAAGTGCTTGTTGAGCCTACTCTTAAAACTATTTACACTTGGTGCCTCGACCACTTCTGCTGGTAACGAGTAACCCTCTGGGAGAAGTTATTTAGTCATTTGTTAGTACGGCAGTGTTTCTTGTGTATTTTATATTTGTGGCCCCTGGTAGTATTGTTGTTTGCTAATAGTAGGATGTCATCCACCTCAAACTTTATCTATATTTTTGATCATTTTGAAAGTTTCTATCATGTCAGCTCTCAATCTCCTGTATTGCAGTGATGTTAATTCCAATTTTAGTAGCCTTTCTACATAGCTTAGGTGATTTAGTCCAGGTATAAGACGGGTAGTTCCTCTTTGGGCATTTTCGATGAGTATTGCTTCTTTCTCATTAATTACACTCCACTCTATGCTACCGTATTCTAAGTGTGTCTAACTTTACTCTAATATAACCGTGTGAACGTGCCTTGTTCAGGTATTTGAACGACCTGTTGATTAGGCCTAATTTCTGATCGGCCTTGTTTACATGTTTATTTATAAGTTGTTGAAAGTTTAGTTTGTTATCTATAATAATTCCTAAATCTCTGTCTTCTGTAACCTTATTTATAGTAACGTCTGCCATGTTTTATGTCGTTTCTAAGCCTTCTCCAATGTGCATGTGGTTACATTTAGAGCTATAAAATTTAAGAAGCCAGGTGTTGGACCAATTTATTAGTTTATTTATGTCTTCCATGAGAGTATCTGCATCAGATTGTTGTTTGATGGATCAGTATATTTTTGTATCGTCTGCAAATAATTTATAGGCACTCTAAAGTGCATCTGGTAGGTTATATATATATATATATATATATATATATATATATATATATATACAAACGTCTAAGTATTGTGACAACCATATAATATATCTATCCAGCGGATTTCTGAAACATCAGAAATACAGGGTTAATATCAAATATTTATATATACGTCTACAAATTAAGCCCAACACTGTTTGAATTAGATTTTTAACACTGTCAAATCTAATTCAAACAGTGTTGGGCTTAATTTGTAGACGTATTACACGCTAGTACACATGTACTATGTCTATGTCTAAGATTCACCCCGGTTAATGAAGCTATATTTTTATATAGCGGATTTGGCCGAGGGGTCTAGACCGCTGGACATAGTGCAGGCGAATTGGTGCCACAGTGTCACAACGGTGTGAGTTCGAATCCCGCTGAGGAAAGCAAAAATTTGACAGTGTTAAAAATCTAATTCAAACAGTGTTGGGCTTAATTTGTAGACGTATATATATATATATATATATATATATATATATACGGGTAATAGTATTTGTCCTAATACAATACCTTGTGGGATCCCACTGCTGCGATCTGTCCATTCTAAACTTTTCTATTTAAAACTATTCTCTGGCGCCTTTCATGGAGAAAGTCCTCAATCCACTTTATAAGGTTCTCTTTGATACCAATTTGTGAATTAATCTCTTGTCTGGGGCGGTATCAAAGGCATTTTAAAAGTCCAGATAAATTACATCGACTGGAAGTTTATTGTCAAGATCTTCTGTCCATTTCTCCATTACTTCTATTAATTGTGTTGTACACGATTTGCCTTTCCTGAACCCATGTTGATATTTAGTAAAAAGATCATTACTTTTCATATGGTCCATAATTTCATCTCTGAAATTTTTTTCATTGTTTTACATAATATCGATGTTAGGCTAATTGGTCTATCATTCGAGACACTGTGCTCTGGTCCCTTTATGTGAATTGGGGTCACATTTGCAAGTTTTCATTGGGATGGTATTTTACCATTTATTATTTGACATGTTAAAAATCATTGTAACCGGCTTTGTGATGAAGTTAGCTGTTTCTTTGATTAGTTTGGGATGTTATTCTTCTGATCCTTTTGATTTGGTTTCCTTGATCTTGAGTAAATGCCTTTTTGCTATTTCTTCACTAAAGAGTACAGTATTGATTTCCTTCTGGAGTCAAACTTTGGCATGGTTTTGTTGGGTTTCACTTGTTGTTACAGTACAGGATGGTTCTGACCTTGACAGTATTTATGACAACTGTTTTATTTGTGTCTTTATACTGTTTTTAGCCTAATTATCGATGATCTCTACTGATTTGTGACCTGTATGCATGTTGCTGAACACTGGACAATTGGGACACCTTCATCGAATACTCTAGTTATATTCATTTTACCACCAAAATGATTAGTGAGTTTTCTGTTAGAATCAATATTGGATTTTGAAATTGCTTTCTTCATAAGTGTTCGAAGTGTTTTTTTTTTCTTAAAGCAATGTTTTTGTACCAATATTTGCTATTTTCTAGGCTATTGACATTCAAGTAGAATGGACTATCCAAGTCCCAATTTGGTCTTTGGTCTCTATACTATAATAAGAAAATGAGAAAAATGTTCAAACATTCTGCAAAAAATTTACATGTACAACTTACCTGGTACAGTTTGTACAATTTTAATTTTAAAATAACTTTTTAAATTGTTGACTATGTTTTTTTCTTTAAGTAACAAATCCTTGGTAGTATAGTGGTTAGTATTGCTGTCTCTGACAGAAGGCCATGGTTCGATTCACTGCCAAGGATTATTACTGAAAACTTGCAAAGTTGACAGCATCTTTAAGTAAAAGCAAGTACTAAAAAATTGTCAATACATGTGTAAATCTTATTAGAGGAATTGCATGTTTGTACAATTCATGTCAATAGTTTTATACTTTTTCATTACAATCAATCATAATAGGGTTTCCATTTAATGAAAATATAATTTTACACGACAAAGGGAAATATCAGACTGACAAAATTAGTTGTTTCTGTAAGTTGGAATATTAATTTTTTTTTACTTTGACAAATGTACACATTTTTAAACATTTGTACATTGTATACAGGAAAAGTTAATAGTTGTACATTTGACCTTATAAAGTCTTTACATGTCATGGAGTACACATACTCTACCTTAAGGTAAATAGAGAAATGGCATTTAGTTTTTTGTCATGTTTTCCCGTGACTTTAGGGCATATGCTATTTTGTATTTGTGCCATCTCTTGTTTTTGTTAATCGTTCGTTATATTTTAAGTATTTGTTTTCTGATGAATATGTTTCTAATGTTACATCTCCCTATTTAGTTGGCGTTGATCATGTGAACCTCGAAGGCCAAAGTGTATGGTGTTGAAGTACCACAGTGTTGATATCAAGCTATCAGGACCATTTGCACCAAACCCTCCTTCCTCATCATCTGACTCGATAGCCTCGGCAGCATTTCTTTTAGCTGTTTTTTGGCATTCAGACACTATCTTGACTTTTTAAACTCTATTATCTTTGGTGGTATCATACCCATATTCATTTAATCTTAAATATCTTTTTATCATTGACTGAAAACTAGTTAAACTGTCAGGTTGATTTTCTCTAATCAGTGCTGTTAAGGTCACTAAAAAGTTCTTGGAGATAAACATTCAAGATTCGTTGAAAAGTTTTAACAACATAAATCATTTTTCTTTTTGTGTTTGGACTTTCTCTTTGGTCTACGAAGTTTTTGCGATCATTTTCATCATTTTGTTCTAATCTGGAATACAATTTTTCTGGTTTTTTAGCCAAATCACCTGTACTATTTTTACATATCATTAAGTATTTTCTGAATCTCAGGGTCATTAATTGCATCATTTAAAAAGTCAGTTTCTTCATTATAATTCAATGGTAATAATTGATTTTCGGACGTGGTGGCATATTTATTTCTGGCTTTTCTGAAAACTGTTAATAGTTAAAGTTAGACATTTGGAACTACATGTCGAAATCTGGCACTTCCGATTCGTTTAAATATGATGAATCAACATTTCCGTTTAAAATATTGTTGTACAAGTCGAAGTACTGATCCATTTTTGCAGAGCAGGCAAAGTTTGTAATGGGATGGACATAGATACAAAATCGCAAAGTAAATAGGATAAATAATGCTTTAAAAACATTTCTAATGAGAATTAAAATAAAGAAAGATGAAAGGCTATCAGAATCACCATTTTTATTTCAACTGTTAAAATTCTAGTAATTTATCCGAAACTCACTGTGGGGTAAGCGGATGTCGGTAACTGCAGTTACATTCCAAGATGGGGGACGCCAAAACAGGTAGGATCATATTCTCTTAATTTCTCCGTTATATTGATCTGTCTTTTCAGGCAGGCATCGCGGATACGCTCATTTTTATCAAAAGAACGAAATTGAAGCGAAGTTCTGTGAGAAATGCTCATAATTTGGCTAAAATCGTTCGTTCTTTTCCACGCTATGATGTCGGTAACTGGGTTTTGGCAAAAATTATGATGTCGGTAACTGGTATTTATAATGTAATAGGGACCATGTTTTATTTGTTTTGTGACAGCTTATGTGTGGCTTTAAAACTGCTTTGTATGCATGCCAGTAATTGACAAACTTCACTGTTCAAGTCGCAAACAGTTTTTTTTTAAATTTTCGTGTTGTTTTCGTTCGTGTCGACCGGCATTTAAGATTCTGGTTGGTACTTCCTTAAAGCATAATAATACCGATATTAGTGGCTACCAGTAAAATTTCGCTGTGAATTCAAACTTCTTGTGTACGTGTTTAAGTCGCTCCAAGGAACAGCTCCTAAATATCTTCAAGAACTTATGACTGTATACAAGCCGACTCGATCCTTACGTTCCGAAAATAATATACGAATTCAGACGCCACGAGTGAAAACAAAAACATATGGCTCGCGCAGATTTGACATGGCAGGTGCTGCCCTATGGAACAATCTTTCCAGTGAATTGAAAGTGTTAGACAGCCTCGATGCTTTTAAATCACGACTTAAGACTCATTTATTTCGTTTGGCTTACTCTGACTTTTGATAGATTTTTACTAGACATTAGAAACTTTTTCTTACTATAGAACTCAGAAAATGTTCTTGTATCCATTTTTTGTTTTAGTTTCATAGTCCTCTATCTGATTTTATTCTCTCATTTAAACTTTTAGACACTTAAATAAATTTTTAATTTTTGTTACTTACATATTCTTAAATAATTCTGCACTTAAGATTAATGTTTTATAGCTTTTCCATTTTTAGGATAAACTTAATTTTACACTTTACTGATTCTTTCTTTATTTTAGACTTGTAAAATATTGTTTTAAAGTAAATTTTCCTTGTTTGATTGATAATGTACATTTTATTGTGTGTATTTTATCTTATGATGGATTGTAAAGCGCTTGGAGTAATTATAATTAGTTAATGCGCTCTACAAATACTGTAAAAAAATAATAATTAGTGAAGGTCAATTTTATTATTTTTTCCCTAATAAAATGAGTGCCTATCAAAAACTAAGATTCTCGCTAAAGTTGTAATGCATATCCTTAGACGTGTTAATTTAAAATTTTTATTTTAATTTTATTTTTTTGTTGTAAAATTAATATAATATGAAACATAAGATCGATTTATGTTGTGTAAAAATATATATGAACCTATTTTTTATGCGTTTGAAATTAAGGTATTTATTATATTATTATTATAATTATTATTATAGACTAAACAAATGGTATTTTTCTTTCATATACCGGTGCTCTCCGATGCTATGTGTGTTACTTTGCTGCTGCAACAGCAGAGAAAGTTTTACTGCACACGATAAAAAATCATGGTGAATCAGTTGAAAGAGTCAGCCTCAGGAATTCGATTTTTGATGAGGAAAATGGTGTGTTTACATTCAGATCAATACATTTTGGTATTACATGCAGTGATTTGAAAACCAAAATAGATCGAGGCTTGAATCCGGTTTTCCGATATGACGGAAATAAAATTGTGTTTAAAAGGACAAGGAGTAACACTGAACCAGATTTACTAACAGCTGAAACTGAGATACCAACAGCTGAAGCTGAGAAACCAACAGTTGACACTGAGATAATTAAACACAGACAACATATTCTGATATTTATAGTATTATTCCGTCAGTTATTCAACACTTTGAAGCATGTGGTAGGCTCTCCAATTTTTCTTCTATGTTAACTGCTATCAGTAAGGGTTTTTTAGACAACAATATAGCATTTCACTTAATGCTTGATATTTGTACTCAACATGTACACCAACTGTAAGTGACATGCGGTACTCTGATCAATCACTACAGTTCTGGCTTACGGTAAAGAACATTTTTAAAGGAAAGGGTATACAATTTTTCCGTGGTTATGTGCCCATGGTGTGAAAGGCGAATTACCTGAAAGGCCACAAGAATGTCAAATCAACATAATGTACAGTCAGAAAGTATATTGAGAAATTCTAATGCAGAGTATACGAATCAAGCAAAAGACCCAGGGATAATATATAGATGCTTCCATTAATTCTTTTTCACAAGATCACTTTGAGAGTAACGTGAGGATATCGATTGACGGCAAGAAATTCGGAGAAATTGGTGACGAAAACCTATATGGATACAAGTAATCCCCGACGTTACCTGAAAGAAAAGAGGCATTTAAGACCGAAATAAGCAAAATTCAGGAACTGAAAACTGACTTGGATAACAAATCCGTTGATGGTCATTTAGATTTAGATAGCTTAGACATAGGGCGCAAAAACAACATGAGAGAAGCACTTTTTCATGTCATACATAACCTTAGTAAGAGGATAAAAACCTTTGGAATTAGTTTTGAATAAAAAATATTGCTTTGAACAAACTAATTAAACAAGTCGAGGGGGATTGGAAAAAATTAGTCTGGCTCCATCAATTAGCTTTTGCAAAACAAAAGTTGTTCACTGTTCCACAACAATCAAAGAGTTATTGACATCTATAGACAATATGTCCTTGGGACAATCTCCTCGTCTTGTTTTATCAACAGGAAAATTACATTTGTCTTCGGAAACCAGCAGATTTTTGGAAAATAGAAGATCCACACTTTATTAAACAACGAACTGAAGCATGGTTTGAACTTCGCGATGGAAGTAAAACAAGAAAACTTTTGATGGCAAAGCATCAGTTCGCCGCCGATTTGATCTGCATTCTGGACGCGTTTGTCAAAATGATTTGAAAAAAATACGGGATGCATTTTAAAGCAAGTTTATACCTTCGGTACAGAGGTTATTTTTATGTTCTTTGCAATTATATTGTAATGTGTCAAAGCTTTAAGTTAATATTTTGTTCAAATTATATATTAACAGCAATACTTTAGACCCAATAGTGTGTTTTTCTTAGAGGCTGTATTATGTATAATCAAACGTTTCGAACCTTGAATATGTGTTTTTCTATCTGTTTGCATTTGCTTAAATGCAAAATACATATCATCTCGACAATATGGCAATTAGAGAAAATAATCTCAATTTTTAAACTGGATTAAAAAATTGTACGTGTAGAGGACCAGAAGAATAAATAATCACAGTCAAGTTGTTTTTATATAATATAAAAGCTTGTGTAGCCGACATCTCAGATTTTCAATCGAACTAAAAACACACAATTTCTAGGGACTATTTAATGAACATTCGCTTAGAAAGAATTGCAATTTCTAAACAGAAGGCATTTTTACTTTTTCTCTCTTAAGGTTCTATGTAAAGATAAGTCCTGCTGTTCGGCTAATTTGAATTGCCGATTTCTAAATTTGCGCACATGTAATCTTTTGTCATATATTTAATCACAAATATACTTGAATTAAAACTAATATTAAGTTGTTCAATTAAATTATTGACATAACATTTATATATTGAATCTTACAAATGCGGCATACTCCGGAATTGTATAAACAAAATTGCCTTTTATTCTGGTTTCCGATTTTTCAAACCTACGCTCTTCGATAGAACTATCAACGAATTACACAGTACCAGGATAAAAATAGTCTCCCTCTATTATTAACTTCCGTAAATAGAATACCAACAAAATTTATTATTACATGAAACTCTGATATTACCCAAGCTTTTTTGCAGTCGAAACTTAGCTATCATCTTGTTTTTTCACTGAAGTTAAATGATTGACATTCTTGTAGCAAATTTCTGTTCATTTGTGTTCAGATGGTATAAACCGAACATTTCAAGTGAGTTACAGAAACTGTTCGATTACGGTACGAGGCACGAGATAAATGCCCTCGCTACATTGCTTGAAAAAATTATTCCAGTATACTATCCGCATCTGAAGTTTGTAGAAGACGGGTGTGAAGTAATTTCAGAAGGAGACTCATATGGTATCTTTAGCGGGGATGGAAGCGGTATCAATGAAAGTAATAGTACACAGGTCGCGTTTTAGTTTAAATGTCCAAAGCCAGGTAAAACCAATGCCTTAAATGTCCACTATCGTCTCCCAGTGTACTATACTACTCAGATCCTATCTCAAATGAATGCGAAAAGCTGTGATATGTTCGTATATGTACGTTACAATCCAGAGAGCACGACCTTTTTATCTGGAAAAAACAAAATTGAGCTTTGGAACAAGTTATTTGACATTGCTAAAAAGTTACATGGATCGACGGACTGTCCCAAACCAAAACGGATTCAGCCATATAAATCAGAAATGTTAAATGAGTTACAGGAATATATGAGCAAAAACGAATTTGTTGCTGAATTTCCTTCCTTGGTTGGGGTAACTTGTTCTTGCGAACCGGCAAAGAGCATAAAAGAACTTCACGGATACCACTTTAAAGACTCAACTTATCTTAACTAATCCATTAACTTTATGTCGTTTTATGAAACATTACTGGCACACAGTTCAAAAGATGGAAAAAGCTGGGACATCTCTTACAACTTAACAAATTCCCAAGTATTAAGAACGAGGAAGACTTGTACAAATGTTTTCACTATAACCCCGCATCATAATAAATGTGAAATATTATCAAAGATATCAATAACTACCATTTACTCGCCAGAAAATGTTGCAAAGGTTGTCAAATATAAACCCTTAAGTAAAAGTGAAGCACCCGATTATGCCGAACAGCCCAATGATGACAATATCCAAGTCCCTTCGTCTGTTGACTTTGATATTTTGGCATATCTACAGAAGGATATAGTTGATAGCTTAGATGAAAACACTCTTCGAAAACTGCGAAATGTAAAAAAAACTCAAGATGATGATCTTTCTGAACGTAGCGATAACTTCAATCAGTTTATGGAAACAAATGACAGTTCATACACTGTTAATATCGGTCAAATAGATTAAAATAATGATGAAAATACTACTGAGAATTCAATAAATGTTGAGGCTAAACAAAACAACAATGCAAGGTTTGAAGAGGTGCTAATCTATCTTATTGCAGCTGTTACAGATACAAAATGGTCTGAAATGTCAATAGACAGTTTTCGAGAGCTTTTCACGAACGCACGGAGTATCCAGGCATCTTTTAACGTTGCAGAACTTAAAACCATTGCAAGTATCAAACTGAATAGCAAAGAATTTAAATCAATGTTAAAACCCCAGCTCGTTAATCTTGTCATTAAACTGTATAGTGATTCTTCAAGAATAAACAAGACGCCTAAATCTTTGAGGACCTTATACACAAATGCCATTAAGAGATGGACAATAGATAGAGTAAACGTTGCATATGCCCAGTTGGAATTTCCAGATGTATTAGCGCAATGGGAAGAATCGAATGAGTTTAATGGAGAGTGGACAATTGAATTGGAATCTGGGAAAACCATCGCGTATGAACGGACAATCCATTCAGTTTATTATTGACCCGCATCATATCTTTGTAAATAACCGAGCACGGTGTTGTTCAAAAGGTATGTACGATGAATATCAAAAGCCAGGCATGGTGGCGAGTAGCTGAAAAATCATCAATAAATGGTGCTGGCCTGTCAGTTGAAATTGCGAAACATCTACGAGACAGACAGAGAAACTCTTTTTCTCAGACCACATTTAGTACAAAAGTTGAGCAGGAAATGGAGAAAAACGTAGACTTTAATGAAGCACAATGGTGTAGATTGATCAGAAACTGGTATAGGTCAATCGATCAAGCCGGAATTGATATTGAACAGAGGATGGAGTAGTTGTTTGACATAAGACAATTCTTGTTGAAACTCCTGCGTGTTGGACACTTTCCTCCTCCCGGTGGTTTTGTAGCTGGATTACCAATGGAACAGTTTGAGGGAATACTCAGCAATGTGGACAGACGATTACATATTTACGACATTATCAACGGACCGTATAACCAGAGAGCTGTTTTCAGTCTAGACTCCGAAACATTCTTGAGTGCATTTCAGGTATCGTCATTCTTTGATATACGGAGTGAATATTCATGACAACAGGTTACACAAAATTCATGCAAATGCAAGTTTTGAAAAGTCTTTGATACCAAGTCCATGGGGTATTACCGGCAAACTGAAGACAGCCCCCCCCCCCCCAAAAAAAAAAAAACAAAACAAAACGGTGTATGATTTTTTACAAGGAAGAAGACAATAGGAGAAAAGATGGACATAGACAACAGACTAGGATAAGATTGCTGTCTACCATTTCCACCTATTGTCATTTTCTTTGTTAAAGTTCTGCACATGTAATCTTTATGGACTGTCTTCAGTTTGCCAGAGTTTACGATAGCCGGTAATACCAGTGAAGTCAGGACAATTGGAATATTTAAAATTCTCTGGAATGTAATTAAGATTTATCATAAATTCATCTTAGAGTTACCTTATTTTGCCGTTACCTAAAATATAGCATGTTCTTGAAATTATAGTGGCGGATCAAGACATTTTGCTATTAGGAAAGTATTGACTAAAAAAAGTGACCCGGACCTTGTCACACTACCGTGATTTCCTATTCATTCAACAACTGTTTTAAATGAGAACCATTTCATGTAATGTCTAAAAAACATAACATACTAATCAGCCTCATTCTCTCTTTACATATGTCATATCTACATAATTCAAAGTGCTAACATATTTACAAAGTATAATAATATACATTTTTTCAAGATTATGATCCGAAGGGATCAGGGATTTATCAAACCAGACGATATTCCAATAGCAATGACTGCTGCTTCATCACTATTTGGTCAACGAATGAATACAAACAGGTCAATTTTATATAATAATTTATAAAGAATCATCGAAGATCTATCTGTTTTTGATTTTTTTTTGCAAACATTAAAACACAACTATAAGGGTACAAATGTATTTTTAGTCGTTTTAAGTGGTTTGGTGGTAGACACTTATTCCATGTTTTATTCTCTTTCATTAGAACCATTTGAACGTGTTGTGCTAATGAATTGAATATTTTGGGGAGAACCTATATTTTGCCGACAATGCCCTTCCTGGCTGTCGTATTCTAGTACCCGATTCCATACAATTAACTTGTATTTATTAATTGAATTAACATGACCATTGGGATCTTCAATTTCTTTTTTAATAGAGCGACTATTTGATTTTTATGGGGCTAAGGATATATTTTTCATGCTGCCTTTTTATTTTCTGAAAAATCAGAGCCTGGATGGCTTTTTGCGCGCCAATGATCGAAATTTATTTTTAATTTTTAAATTTACTATTTTTTTCCAGCCAAAACACCATACTTCTTTTTATTTAAATTCAAAACACTGTTCTGCCTTTTTATTTCCGGATTTTTGTCAGCAACCTTTTTATTTCAATTACACCATAGCCCCCTCCATAAAAAATCAAATAGTTGCCTACTAAGTCTTTGTCTTGTTTTGTCTATTCTTCTTGAACATATGCAATTGATCATCCCAGTGCTGTAGTTTTGTTATTTACACGGCTTACTTACAACAGAAAATATCTATACATCCTCATATCGTCCCTCATTCATTGTATGACGTTTTACACGAAGACCAACAAGAAACAGAGAGTATACCCAGAAAATTCATAACATTTCGCTGGGGACACATCCAAAGATGAACTTTCATATGTGAAACTAGCAAATACTATATTAGTAAGGTATAAAATTTTAATGACAATTTGAAATGATTTACACAAAAGACATTTTAGTTCCCGTCAATATTTTTAATTCTCATGTTTCCAACTTGTTTTCATACAATATAATTTTTTGATAGTACTTTGTAATATACGATAAGTTTACATCAAAGTCTAAATGATGGCTGCTGTGTCTGATATATCAATATCAATATTCTACGAGGAACATCTTTTAACAAAAATGAGAGATCATTGCACCAAAGGAGAAAAAGTTCTGCAATATCAAGCCTTGGAGCGCCAAGCAAGGGGGCTGAAGGAGTAAGATCCTACCATAAACTAAATGAAGAAAAATTCTTCCACATAGGCGATATGGTCTAACAGATGAGGAAATCGAACGGAACTTATTTGAGCAATTCATATTAAATTTGTGATACAAATATGGGCAAATTGTTAGAAATCATGTTTAGTAAATGATATGAGCTTTTTAACAATATTTAATGCAACGTCTTGATGTATCTATTAAGGTTGCTCTTGTATTTGAAAGAACGAAGGCAAGAACGACAAACAAAAATACTCTTTTTATGCTCAGCAAGAATATGTCGCTCTAACGACTTGTTATAGGCATATGTTATATTACAGTCTGAACACTTGTAAGGTTCAATCTTCTGGTGAACTGCCTGCTGGTAGCCTTTCAGGTCCTTGTTGTGGACAAAGGACTTGTCACATTCGTCACACTTGTACTGCTTTTGCTGCAAATGAATTATTATCATGACTTTATTTTATTATTAAAGTAGCTGTATATTCTACATGCAGAAAGGTAAATACATGTGAAAAAGTAAAATAAAACACCTACAAAATTGCTCACTACTCAGTAAACCGTAATTGATTTTGCATAAACTTGTAAGCTTGTATATTACTTGGGTTAAGCATCAGTTTTGGAGGAGTTAAATATATCTGATATGGTAACTTGAAATCACTTGGATTTATAGTACAATAACCTTTAGGTGAAAAATACCGTGCGACAGGAACAGAGTTCAAGAACTGAACTTTTTTCTGCAGGTTTCACATTTGCATTTGACTTCTCCGTGGTTTTTCTAATATGGTCAACAAGACCCTGACTTGACCTGTACGTTTTTCCACACTGGTTACAGACACATAAATGTTTACCATATACAAAGAAATACAACAAACATACATACATGGATACATAGCATATTTATCGATATTTAAGGACTTTGTTAAAATGTTCAATAAAATATACAATGATATATTGTAAATTTTAACCTTGGGACAATCGCAAACTGCGAGCAGCGCCTACTGGCCTCTTTGAAGGAGGCTGGCTGTTTTTCATTGCGGTTTTTAAATTTCCACTGGTTTATGCTGTGTCGCGAACACCTATTCCACATCTCATTATTTTCTATTGTAAGAACCTGTAATATATGGAAGACTGTGTTAACCATGCTATCCTTAATTTTTCATGCAGTACTTTTACAGTCAAAAATGGTCGGATTTCGTTAAACAGGAAGTAGGCGAGGGACTGACCTAAAATCGAATCTCACGGTATGAAAACCCACGCTGATGCTGTATATACTAAATATCTAGGGGCTGTGCTTAGTAATTTTGCATCAGACCAACCTATTTTCAATATAAATGATCTTAACTGACTTCGATAACATGCATAAAACGAAACAACAAACAAACAAAAAAAGCAAACAATGTAACACAAACCAATATAAATATGAACTGTTGTATAAATTAAAATTTAAATCTATAGTACTGAGGAAGATGGTATGATATACAAACGCAGTGGTGGATCCAGAAAAGGGGAGAGGGTCAGGCGGCTGGAATCCCCTCTAACTTTCGACAAATTATAATTTTGTTGTTACCCCGGGCTTTTAAAAAATCTCAATCCCCTCTGATGCGTATTTAGTATTCAAGTATTTACATGTCTGTCACGTCTGTATTGAGTTGAAATTTACGAGAAATAAAGGTCTTTTAAGTTAGAAGAAATGTATTTACAAAACTGAAAGTTCCGTCTTCCTCAATTAATAGATCATTAATGAACTTGAACTTCATTATTTTTTTTTCTATCTAACCTTCATTCATACTACAAGATTGCTGAAAAAATAATTATGCAAATAACCCTAATCGATGCAATCTATTTTAAACTTATTTAAAAGTTTAAAAGTAAGATTGGACAATTAAAAAACTTAAAAACAAACGGTACTGGGTAAATAACATGGAATTGAAGGATGTATCTTAAATTAATAACGAATTAACAAAAGAATGTAATCAGCCGACGATCAACTCACCTCTGCAATGTCTTCGGAGGTCTCTGCTGCAAAAAAATACAGAATGTACTCATGAATATACAAGGTTTTATTCATTTTAAACCATGTACTGCTCATTCAGTTACCGACATCGTCGAAATAGTTACCGACATCATAGCGTAGAAAAGAACGAGCGGTTTAGCCAACTTATGAGTATTTCTCACAGAACCGCGATGCCTGCCAGAAAAGACAAATTATATAGAGAAAATGATCCTACCTGTTTTGGCGTCCTCCACCTTGGGATGTCGGTAACTGCAGTAAACAAGTTTGACCTTTTAATCGAGGTTGCTTTGTTTGTTTTTGAACGTTCTGTTAGTTACTGTGACGTAATCATTGTTAGATTCCTCCGCAGCCTACTAACCCGATAAATTCGGTATATTATTATTACAAAGAACGTTGTAGGCTCTCATTAGTGAGGATTAAGGGGTACCTCATACAGGGTAAATGAAATGTAAAGGTAAAAACGTGTAATATTGTACTGTGGTAATGAATTATATTGAGTGATAGGAAATATTATGTTTAAAAGTACTATAGATAATAAATAGATATTTGTATATTTTCAAAGAGAAAAGAGAGTTTTCTATTTATATTGAATATATTTTTTATTATTTTATTTTATCATTATAAATACATTAATTTATTACAAAATTTAACAAACAGGTAATAATAAGTTCTATACAGTAATTCAGGACAAGTAAAGTATATCAAGTTTTTATCCCAGGTGGAGCAGCTGTGACAAGGCATCCACATAGTCCATGAGTTCGATGGTGTTGCTGGTGAGTCTGTCTTTCAGTGTGCTGATGCAGCTGTCGATTGTTTGGTACTTCTTAGGTTTGAGTCGTTTTGTTCCTCCGGCCTGAAGTTGAATACTTGTAATACATGTATCGTTGACTGCGTCGATGTCTTTGATAATCTGGATGATGGTGTAGATCTGGTTGAAAAATGATGGACATATATAGAAGGCCGATGCGAAGGCGATGACGCGTTTTCCTTGTGTGTTTTCGTCGAATAGTAGGAATCGGTCTCCGGTTGTAGTCTAGGTCCACTTGCCATCAAGCTGGATATCCGTAATAGTGGTGGGTAACTTGGGTGTCTGCTTGCGTCTGGCTCTGTATAATGTTGATTTTGCAGAGTTGAATGTCGGTCGTATCCAATAATAGTGTCATTTTTAGTGTTAGTAGTGGGTAGGGATGCTTCCAGTAAGTTCTTTCACCACGGGTAGGTTTACAAGGAAAAGATAACCATTGAAGGCTAAGTTGCTACCTGTTTGGGCGTCCTCCATCTTGGGATCCGCTTACCCCCCCCCCCCCAGTGAAGCTAGGCCAAGCCGGTAAACAAGTTTGACCTTTCTATCGAGATTGCTTTGTTTATTTTTGAACGTTATGTTAGTTTCTGTGACGTAATTATTGTTAGATTCCTCCACAGCCTACTAATCCGATAAATTCGGTGATGAATGCCAGTACCAGTCGGAAAGCATTTCCATGATTAGACCGTTAAAACCGCGATTTTATTGACAGAGAAACAAGTGGAGATAATAAAAAACTTAACGACCGCTAGATGGCACAAAACAAATGTTATTTCCATCGTTTTCATGACCTTGCGGAAAATGCATGAAATTATCATAAATATTGAAAAAAAAGAAACATGTGAAATATAATTGTAAAACTATTTTAGCTGTATTTGTTATGTAAAGATATGATTTAATGCATATTAAATACATAAAAATGGAGGTTAACTTTGGTTGTGCGTAGTGACCGGAAGATGGCGGCGACTACTGTTTACAATTTTAAAGCTCGGAATAATCTGACACAATTGCGTATTAGGTACTGAATATTCATAATGACTGGTTACTTCTAAACTAGATGATCTGAAGAACTGACGATAAAGGTAAGAAACAGCTGGTTATTGTCGTTACTGCGCAGTCGTCATTCATTTCGGAGGTCACCATGCAAAAGCACATGGTAACCTGAAAAATATCTCGTTGTTTGTAGTATTTTTGCCGATTAGTAGTCAAAATAACCGTATATACTATGATAAAGGGATATGATTTTGTCAAATTATTTATTTTTCTTAAAAAATAATATGAATGTAGGCGCAGCCTAAATGCGAGCATCGCACATTGTTCATGTCGTTACTTCAGAGCCCCCCTTACAGTGCCTCTACGTTCGATTGATGACGTGACGTCTTTTCTAATGTGTTGGTGACGTCACAAAACTCAATTTCAAATACAGCGTTTCAGATTGAAAAAAATTTGTCTGGCATTTTTGTAATAATTTAAAAAATAAACCCTTTAATTTTATCGATGTCAAAATTATTTTTGTCTACTTTTATATTATATATTTTTTCGTTCGTCTACAATATTTTGTTCTACCAGCTACCATCTGAAATGGATTTTTTCATATGGATCACGTGACTTTTTTTTTACACACACGCATGTAACCGTATAGCTCGCATTTGCGATACTCGCTATTATTATTCTATTCATGAAAAAAGTAAAATTTCAACCAAACCAGTTGTAAAATTGACGGACTGCAAAGCCGTTGTTATACAACTTATAAGGAGGGTGCAGTTTCATAAAACGATCGCTAACGTACGTTTAGTCGTTAATCGGACGTAACGCACACGCAAGATTTTTATACCGTTTCATAAAACAATCGATAATGACGATTATCGTTATTTGCGTGTAAATCGTAAACGTTAACTACGTGTTCTTTTCGCTGCCGCAGAGTAAACGGTAGTTAAAGACGTCATGGCGCTTGCTTTGCAAATTATAGAAAATACATATCGTAGAGGTTTACGACGAGAAAGGATATTTAGAGACAGAACAAATATTATGGACACTTTAGATGATCATGAAATTATTTCCAGATACCGGTTGAATAGGGAAACTAAATTTGAAATTGTGGAAAGTTTGCATCAGGTTTTAGAGCGTCCTACGCTTAGGAATTGTGCAATACGCCGTTTTCAAGATAGGTAGTTAGATGTATCTTGTCACGTGATTTATGGTATCACGTGATTTTATTTAGGGCACTTTCCTTTACGCACCGACTTTTAACATCGCGTGAACGGCATAAACGGAGTAAAACTTGACTACCTTTCCATAAATTTATTTTAAGTGTTGGCTATGCACCCTGGCACAACACATGCAAGGGTTTCGTTTTGCATCCTCTTTCTTACGTCGTCCCATTTCGTAACAAACGTTGCCGTTGTAAACTAAAAGTGCCCTAAATTTTTTATGACGTCACGTGATCAACATTACAATTTTCACCTCCTTTAACGAGAGCGATTATATCTTGAAAACGACGTATTCCTCCTTTGTTGCAAATTTTGACAACTCTGCGTTATTACGCAAAGGGCGAATTTTTATCTGAAACTGCGGATTTGCATGGCTTAAGCAGAGCAACAGGTAGTCGTGTCATTATTTTTTAAATTTTGCAGAATTAAAAAAAACCTACAATGGTGATACAAATACTCAGAAAAAAATACAAGACAAACTTTCCCTTTTGACGTCTTGTTGTTTGGGGGTGGGGGTGCTTGGGGGGGGGGCGGGTAGGTGGGGTGAAAAGGGGTTGAAATAGCTCATTGTAAATGATAATAATTTTCATGATTACATGCAATCGTCATGGGCATGTTAAAAACCAGGGTTTGGTTTCTAAGTATGGTCACACACTCGAATTTCGTCCATACTCGAATTTCGGGCGATTTTCCTTCATTCAGCAATGTAAACAATGAAACTAAGGAAAAATTACTTTGAAAATATCTTGCATTTATTGCTCTAACCAAATGACTTATAAATAATAAAATATAGTGCATTTTAAAGAAATTAATGTCCGTTAAACCGACATACTTTCATCGCCGAAATTCGGGTGTACGAGTATAATTATACCCCCGCTCAACAGAGTCGGGGGTATATAGTGGTCCTCATGTCCGTCCGTCCGTTCGTCCGTCCACATTTGGTTTCCGGATGATAACTCAAAAAGTTTACATTGGATTTGAATGAAACTTTGGGATATTGTTATATATCAGGTTGGTAAGAAGCCTATTGATTTTGGGGGAAATCCGTCAAGTTTCAAGGTCACAGTCCACGAAAAACGTTAGAAATTTTAACAAAAAAGTTGTTTCCGGACAATAACTCAAAAAGTTTACATCCGATTTGAATGAAACTTTGGGATATTGTAATATCTGGTTGGTAAGAAGCCTATCGATTTTGGGGGAAATCAGTCAAATTTCAAGGTCACAGTCCACGAAAAACGTTAGAAATTTTAACATAAAAGTTGTTTCCGGACAATAACTCAAAAAGTTTGCATCCGATTTGAATGAAACTTTGGGATATATCAGGTTGGTAAAAAGCCTTTTGATTTTGGGGGAAATCCATCAAATTTCAAGGTCGCAGTCCACGAAAAACGTTAGAAATTTTTACAAAAAAGTTGTTTCCGGATGATAACTCAAAAAGTTTGCATGTGATTTGAATGAAACTTTGGGATATTGTTATATATAAGGTTGGTAAGAAGCCTATCGATTTTGGGGGAAATCTGTCAAATTTCAAGGTCACAGTCCACGAAAAATGTTAGAAATTTTAACATAAAAGTTGTTTCCGGACAATAACTCAAAAAGTTTTCATCCGATTTTAATGAAACTGTAAAATATTCTTATATATTTTGTTGGTAAGAAGCCTATTGATTTTGGTGGAAATCCATCCAATTTCAAGGTCACAATCCACGAAAAAGGTTAGAAATTTTCACAAAAGCGGGGGTATCAGCGATCGCTAGATCGACTTTGTCTAGTGTACTTTTCTTATACTTTTAGACAAATACGTACATAAAATTAGTGGATTCCGTTTTTATCTTTTCAGGACAAGACAACAATAAGGTGATGTAATCAGTTGATAATTATTACATGTTTGCAAATAAAAGATTTGTCAAAGTCGGCATTCTTACTTATTCACTATTGCCTGCCAGTTTCTTCTTTTTAGACTGGTCAATACTGGGGCAAAATGCACCGTACAAATAACCATAATTCGCCTCAACTTCTTCTAGTAAAATTACAATTTCTTCGTTACTGAAGTGAGGTTTTCTTAGACTCTTTGTCTTTACCAGTGAAGTGGTAAACGTTTCCATATTTTATTCGTCTGCCTATTTAATGATAAACTTTACCTCCAAACATTAGAGAATTCCTGCGTTGCTAAGGATTTCCGTTCTAAAAATAAACAACGATCAATCTGTGTGTAACACGTAAGCGTACAACTGCGACTGCTGTACGTTTGAGTAAAAACTGTTTTATGAAACGCTCGTTAAAGCAAACGTTAACCAGTCGTTATGTAATCGCTAATTTTAACGACAATCGTTATTAGCGATCGTTTTTTGAAACGATACCCTGCAGAGCTGTCTAGGGTTTGTGATAATTGCTCATTTTACGTTGAAAACTTTGGTATTATAACTCTTTAGATAAAATTATGAATTATAGTGACATAACATTCTCGATTGTAGTATTTATAGTACAGTACTGCCTTAAAAAGGAAGTCAAGTGCAGCTCAAACTTGATAATCTGGCATCTACACAAATAATTATCAAGTGCTAACCCATGTCCGATATTTTGTAAATCTTTAATTTTAAGTTCAGTATTAATATACAACCCAGTTTTGTTTAATCGATTTGTAATGCATCTGTTCTTGCAATGATACATTTGCCACATCACTGTATATTTAAATTTCCACATTTCCATGTACGTCTATACCCCATCTACTATATCATTTATTGCTATAAACATGAGGTAAATTTCAGAATTTTGTGCATTTATAAAATTATTTGAAGATTTGTCTACTATGTTAATAATAATTTTGAAGTATGTGCATATTTGCAATATCTTTTTTGTGCTTGCAGCTGAAATGAATGCTCCAATTTCTTATTAAAAAAATTCTAGATAGAACAAAATAATGTTCTGAAAAACTGTTGTCTAGTTTTAAACATTTGTAATTAAAAACTTTAGAAGTGCAATGCAGATTTTTGTTACAGTTCTAATTTAAATACTAGATTTTTATAACACCTATTAAATATTACTCATTTTAAGTGAGTTTTGTATAGTTGTAAGTAATAAACTTTTAAATTTTACTATATTTTGTTAAATTAGGTATCCATAATTTCTGGTTCATTTTAAAATTAATATTTAATTAAACTTTTCTTCAACAAAGTGTGTTAATTTAATTAAAATATTAAACATGATTGAAATTGTAAGTTTTGCAAGAAGAAACAGTTTGATCAACCAAAAATTAATCCGGGTAAAGAATTGTAACATTGTTATGAGAAAACTTACGAATATTCATCATTTTTTATTTATAATCAAAAGAAATTAAAGAATTGAGAAAAAAGAAATAACCGGAAGTCCTTCAAACGGTGCTAAAATACAATTTCAAATTGATTGATTGATTGATTAATGGTGTTTAACGCCCGAGCAGCAATATTTCAGCTATATTCAGGCGATGAACATGAAATGGATGATAAAATGAACATGAAATGATGATGAATGAAAATGGGATGGGACACAAGGACAAATAGGGGTAACGGATTTTAGATTGCCACTGGCAAATGGGAGGATGGATAGGGTCGGGCAATTTAGCCTCCTGTAGCGGGATCGAAATCCCTACTCATAGCGAATACTACAGCAGCGTTCTTTAACGTGCGAGGAACGTGGCATTTTTCCCAACACGGTGCACTAATATGGTTTGCGGTCAGGTTTTCCGTATTATGGCCTGACAACCCCAGCTTGCCAGGGGTACCCCATTCAACCACCTGGGGCACACATCCCAGTCGGTCTTTAGGCAAACCGACCTGACACGCCGGTCAGGGTACTGGGCGCTATTTAGCCGCCTTTTACGACAAGCTAGCGCGACTGCGGTCTTTCTATTAGCCACCCGGATCCCGCACGGGGCAATTTCAAATTGACCCAAAACAAATAACTTTTCAAGTGTCGAAGACAGCTATTCCAATTTGGAGGCGTATATTTCTACTTAGATACTTTTGTACACTAGGAGAAGCTGATTCTGTGACTGTGTCATGGTCCGACTATGATTTACAAAATAAACAACTAGAACTTAATGATGAACAAGCCCCGTACACTTCAAACATCCCAAAGGCACTATATAAATTGGTTACTAAAATTCTACTCAATGAAAAAAAACTCATGACAATTACATTTTATTATACAACTTCTAATTGTGTAGTTCAAGGTAACAATACACAAAAATGGGTGCATTCAGAGTTCAAAATGTTACATGATCTTGTAAATGATATTTTCAAAAGGAAAGTAGACAATCCGGACGACCTGATTAATAAAGCCCCATTAGAATTACCTAACATAAATAGGAAAGGAGAAACAGATAAGGATGAGATCCAAGAAAAAAACTTAGAAAATGTAGAATCTGTAAAAAAACCTATCAACACTGAAGATAAAAACTTGGATAATGTAGAAACTGGGAAAAGCAAACCCATTAGCACTGAAGTGAATAAAAACAATAGTGTTTCAAATGATGACATTATACAGTCTATACATTTGTTAGAAAATGACCATTTTTCAGTAAGAATGGAATTAAAGCAAGAGATTCATGTATTTAAAACAGAAATAGCTAATGTAATGATAACATTAATAGACAGAGTAGGTTCCCTTGAACAAAAAATTACAAAAATTCATGAAGAAAAAATTGACAAAAAATTGAACGCAATACAAAGTAATGTAGAAAATATTAAAACATGCACGGAAAAACTAATAAGAGATGACAACATTCAAAATGAGAAAAGTGTAAAAACAATGAAGTGTATTAATGAACATTTCGTAGAAGCACTCATTGAATTAACATAAAAAATCTCCAGCATTGAATCAAAATTTCAGAACTTAGCCGATACAGAAAGTGAACATGATAAAACTCACAAAAACAATAATATAGATATGGAAAACCAAGAAAATATGAATATCAATTATAATGGATATCAATATGAGAAAGAATGTGAAATAGATATAAGTACACACAATAAGTATGAAATTCTTGGAACTTTGTCGGAAACAAACACACCAATGAATACTGACGCAAAAGTACAAACAAATCATACCACTAGAAACAAAACACAAACACAACCAGATCTTTGGATCATTGGATCCTCCATAACAAAGGACATTAAACCCAGATTAATGTATAGAAACAAATATGTAAAAGTAACAACATTACAAGACAAAACAGTAATTGGAGCAGATTCATATTTAAGAAGCAGAAGCAACAATATCAAACCAAAAATTTTGCTTCTGCAAGTAGGATCTAATGACTTAAACAAGAAACAACCAAAATGAAATACTACAGGAATATGAAAAACTAGTTTAAGTGTGCAAGGAAAAAATTCCAGATACACATGTCATTATTAGTGAAATTTTGCCTAGATTTCAAAAAGATCTTCAGTGGATAAATGAGTATAATACTAAACGAAAACAACTTAATGAAGGATTGAGAATTCTAGCGGATAGAACTGAATGTAAACTGTCAACAAGTCCTGATATTAGAGAGAATGATGTTTACGATGGCATACATATTTCGAGAGAATATGGTGTACCAAAACTTGTCAGAACATACAAAGAAACTATTAATCCATTACTTGGAATGAAGGAACCAAACAGTCACTTGATGAAAAGACAACAATATTCTGATACTAGACAGGACAGACAAAGCTCAACTTCTTACAGAGATGTGAAAAAATACGATGATCACAAACAGTATAATGATACATATCGCATGGTCAATCAAGGGTACGATGATACATATCGCAGAGTTAATCAAGGAAACATTAAGGAAACAAGAACGACACATAGTGGTACTAATCAACAGAATAGCAGGCATTATTTCTATGATGCACAAATGAATAATGATAATCAAAATATTGTAGATTATAATCATGGTTTCTATGAAAGTCCAACTACAATTAATAGACAACATTCCTACTTGCACAATAACCAACATAATTAAAATGCACTGCTTAAGCTAAAATGGTTTTAAAAATCATTTATGAAAGAACTCTGAATGAAGAAATTGTCCAAGATTATTTCTTAATTTTTTTTAACAGTCCAAAATTATTTCTTAGTTTTTTGTTTGTTTTTTTTCCTTAAGTGATCATTATTTGTTTGTGCATTCACTAGACAGAGGTTGTCAGATGTTTAATAGTTGAGTATAAGTAATTATATTTTTTTATAAAGTGATCCTCATTTGTGCATTTACTAGACAGAGGTTGTCATTTTTCTCACATAATGGCATTTATGCATTAACTAAAAATAATTTTTAAAATGTTTATGCTTTTTTTCCTACATACTGTTATTTATACATGTACTAGAAAGAGGTTGTCAAATGTTTAATATTTGAGTAAAAATTGCATACTGTTATTTGTACATTTACTAGAAAGGGGGTGTCAAATGTTTAATATTTGGGTAAAAATTAATTGGTTGGAACAGATCCCTGCATACTGTTATTTATGCATGTGCTAGAAAAAGGTTGTCAAATGTTTAATATTTAAAATTAATTGTTTTGAACAGATCTTCATGACTGTTTTTCCCCTGCATACTGTTATTTAGGCATTTACTAGAAAGAGGTTGTCAAATGTTTAATATTTGAGTAAAAATAATTGTTTCAACAGATCTTCATTATAATCAGGTTGATACATACTACTGTTTTTTTCTTGCATATTTTAAAAATACATTAGAAATAATGAAAAAATGAACATAGATGTAATTATGATAATATTTCTATCTCAAGTTGGAATATACATGGATTAGGACAGAAACACAGAGATCAAATTTTCTTGAAATATCTAAATCATGTCATAAATATCATATTAGAAACTTGGAGAAATGATGCCGTTAACACTTCTATTCCAGATTTTGACAACTTTACTATTTTTAGAAATAAAGCGAAGAAAGCAAAGCGAAATAGTGGTGGTATAATTATTTATGTAAAAAGTGAAATTCGAAGAGTTATTGAAATTTTGAAAAACATGTCAAATTCATAAAATACAATATGGATTAAACTACATAAACATTTTTTTAGCCTTATTCAGATTTATATATATGTGGAATATATATTCCACCAATATCTTCACCACACTATGATTATGAATATGAAACATTAGAAATGGAAGTTAATACTCTTTTTAAAACTGGAAAAATACTCATAATGGTCGACTGCAATTCAAGAACATCAAATTCACCAGATTATATTCCAAATGATAATGAAAATCAATATCTGAAACACATCTTACCAACAAATTATAGTGCTGATTTTCAATATACAAGAAAATCGCAAGATAAAATACTTAATTCCTAAGGACGTCAGTTGTTGGATCTTTGTGTTTCTGAAAAAATTCGAATTTTAAATGGTAGATATATAGAAGATCTTCTAGGAAACATAACTTGTTTCAATAAAAATGGTTGTAGTATTGTAGATTATGCCATTGCATCTGAAAGTCTACTTTCTTCAGTAAAATACTTCCAAATTAATAATCCAACTCATTTTTCTGATCATAATCAATTGACTTTACAACTCAAATGTCAGAATAAAATTAATAAACCTTATGATAACTATAAAAACAAGAATTTAGTTTCAAATGGACAAACTACTCAAAAATGATACTCCAAAAAGAGCTTTCTGAAAAATGTACCCATGACAATATAGTAAACTTTCAAAACACAATTTTTGAAAACAATATAAGTGGTGTCAACAGTGCAAAGGACAAAATTTCCAATATATATATATTAACTTATCTTCGAAGTGTATGAAGAAATGTTATACTAAAATTGTAAAAAAGAAAAAGAAATCCTCTTGGACAAATTCTCAATTTATGTCTCTAAGAAATACTGTTAATATATATAGTTTAAAATGAGATTATCTCCCTTTGACCAAAATATAAGAAGACCTTTTTTTAACTTATTCCAAAAAACTGAAGAAAATGTCTAAAATTATGAAAAGAAATCACAAACAAAATATAATTAATAAAATAAACAATATTAACCCAAATGAGAGTAAAGAATTTTGGAACATTCTTTAAAATATTAAAAATAAAAATGAATGTAAAAATGAACCTAATATAGATTTAAATCAATTTGCTAATCATTTAAAAAATCAATGTTATCCTCAAGAGATCAATAAACAGTTTGAATCCCCGATAAATTACAATCTTTTAACAGAAGAACAAAACCTACTTGAACAAAATACAGATATACCTATTACAATAACAGAAATTAAAAAAAAAATTAAAAAAAATAAAAAATGGAAAAAGTAGTCGACCAGATCTTATTTGCAATGAAGTTATTAAACACAGTAGTACTATAATGCTAACAGCTTTAGCCAAATTTTTTAATCATATCCTTAATACGACATTATATCCTGAAACATTGAACAAATTGTTTATTATTACAATATTTAAAAGTGGAGATACAACAAACCTTTCAAATGATAGAGGTATCTCACTAACGAACTGTTTAAGTTAATTATTTAATTCTATAATTAATAATAGATTATTTGATATCTTTGAAGACAAAATTGATACATCACAATTTGGTTTTCGTACAAACCACAGAACCTCAGACAGCATATTTATTGTCAAAACCTTACTAAATAAATATATAAACAAAGAAAAAAAGAAAGTATTTGGATGTTTCAGTGATCTTAAAAAAGCATTTGATTCTGTGTGGAGAAATGGTCTTCTGTATAAAATTGTTCAAAATAAAAGATATAAAATATATTATGTGATTAAATATATGTATAGCAAAACTGTAGCTTCAGTTAAATCACACAATTTTATATCTGATAATATCCTTATAGATAGAGGCATAAAACAAGGGGACAATTTAAGTTCCTTGTTATTTAATATTTATATCAACGATATTCCAAGTGTATTTGATACTTACTGTAGACTAGTTTCACTCAAAGATATGTCTTTAAATTGCCTTATGTTTGCTGATGACATACTACTTTTGTCAGAATTACCTGATGTACTAAAACAATATATTAATAGACTACATCAGTACTGTGAGAATTGGCAACTTTCAATAAATGCCAACAAAACTAAAATTATGATATTTCAACAAAAAATATTTTAAATACAAAAGATGATTTCTATTTAGGCACGGAAAAATTAGAAAAATTATTAAAGTACAAATATTTAGGGAACATCATAGAAGCCTCTGGAAAATTTCACTCAACCCACATTGAATTGTCAAAAAAGGAAACAAAGTAATGTTTGGAATGTTTAAATATCTACAACCCTTAGACAATATTTCAATAAATATCTTTAAAAATATTTGAATCACTTGTTAACCCAATCTTAATGTATAACTCTGAAATTTGGTACATGGACTTCTATCAAAAAATTATTAAAGCATCTAAACGGGGAGAAGAAAATAATTTTGATCAAAATTTCATTAATAGATACTAGTTTCATTGAAAAGGTAAATCTAAAATTTTGTAAATACACATTAGGTTTGAGCAAACAGTCTGTAAACATAGCAGCTAGAGCTGAATTAGCTCAATATACTGTAGCTACATGTATTAAAATACAGTCAATCAAATACCTAATAAGACTTCTACACCATACTAGTATCCTTTGCTAGATGATGCAATCTCATTATCACAGTCCCTGCATAATAAAGGTACATACTCCTGGTTTTCATATGTACATAATATATGCAGTTCAAATAATATAGAATTAGAAGAACTAAAAAATATTAACTATAATAAAAACTTGACTTTTGTTTACAAAGACATTAAACAAACATTTTCAAGATAAATATGTAAAATGTTTTTTTTTCATAAACTAAAAAAACTTACACCAGAAAATAAAATATATTTATATAGTAAAATTAAAACTGAATATAACATAGATGACTGTTTATTAAAAACACACTTTGATAATAGAAGAAATATATGTAAAATGAGAACAAGTTATCATTTCCTTGAAATTGAAAGAGGAAGATACAAAAGAGTGAAAAGGCCAGATAGACTATGTAAAATATGTACTAACAATGTATTAGAAGATGAAATTCACTACTTTTTCCATTGTCCGAAAAACTCCGATATCAGAAAAAATTTAGAAAATAACATTAAAAATAGTTATGAAAATGATATAAATAAATATATAAATATGTCTTCTTGGAGTCATTTGCAGTTTGTTGTTCCATTTATTAAAAAGTCTTTAATACTGAGGAAAGTGGACTAGAAGATGGCATGATTCTACTATATGATTTGTTAATTTTTGTTTGTGTATGCCTTCAACCCCTCACGGGGTATAACTGTGCTTTAAAAATAAATAAATAAATAATTTATTTCTACATTTTGTGCACTTGTTTATAAATAAAAGCAATATTTTTTTAAATTCTGCCAATTGCTTTTGGTTCTAGTTGACCTCTTTTATGAGTTATATTTTTATTGAGGTTTTAAAAAACTAAAATATAAGAATAAATTAGTTCATCAACATAAATATACTAACCTATAGACTTGCCGCAAGTCCCTTTGAATTTTTTTATTGTAAAAAGATAATTTATTATCAACAATTTCTATGCTATCCACTTGTTGTATACAAACCTTGATAATAATGTAATTTTCCAACTGCAAAATAAATATTAAAAAAAATCAAATGTGCATTACAAGTCTAACTGATAATAATTTTTTTTGTTAAAAAGCCCATCAATTTCTTGTTTATTTACAAACAGGGAATTGAAGGAAACTATGATCAGTTTTAAATGTGGACAATTGTTTATTTTCTATTGTTAAAACTAACCTACCTAAGTCGAATATATTCATGCATTTATTTAAGTCAGTTAAGTTTGAGAAATAAATTTACTATTCCAAATTTTTCTAAATAATTTAAAAATAATTCCAACCTAAGCCTCATACATTCAAGTTTTAAGGTGTCAGTAAACAATTATAAATAATTTTTATTTCCAAATTTAATTAAGTTACCTAAAATTTCTGTAAATAAAGCTAACATATCGTGAAATAAAAACGTCAAATTTTCAAATCGAAAATCACGTGACCTTGTAAAGAAATCGGAAGCCATTATGAGAAATGCTTCCCGACTGGTACGTTGTTACTTACTATATCACCGGTACATATCAAAGGGGAAATGTACAAATATACGATAACAGTACGTCATTGTTTTTATATTTATATCTTAAACTTTCATCCATATTAATAATTCGTTCCGGTGTATAAGATTGACAAAATTGACATAGATTGAGGCGGACTTGAGAAGGTTGAATGTCGACGTCACATGGGTACTTTGCATAAGTCAACCTACTAATCTTATAGCGGACTAAAACTTTTCTTCACACTTCATTGTGATTGATCGATAATTCGAATAGTAAAGGTTGAAAAAAAGTTCGATCAGGAGATCAGTCCTGCTATTGTAGGAATTGAAATACTTTATCTGAAGAAGGTTGACGCCAGCCCCCTTTTAAAGGATGTTAATCAGCCAATGAAACGGCCAATCAAACCACCCCTCTTGGAGAACAATAAATTGTGTGTGAATTCATTGTAAATTTGAATACACAAAAACACATCAAGTATACAATGGATGCCGCTGCAACTTCCACGCCTAATTTAAGATAATTAAGCATGACAACGGTTTAATAAGTACATAAATAGAAAGGTATTAGCATTACAAATTGTATCATTCACAATAAAGTAGTCAACCAACCGATTTTATGAGCGACTTGGTAAAAATTGCCCTATTCGAAAATGTCAACAAATTGCCGTTCATGGACATTTATTACGCTAAACTCTTGAATAAGACGTTTCTAAGTGAGAAGTTTAAACATTTATTTCCTTAGGTGGTTGTGACGAGCATAAAAATAGCTATATTGTAACACTGCCCCTCTCAGTTAAGCACTTGTCTCCAAATGCAAAGGAGGTCATCTTTAGACTGCTATCGTGTAATCAAGCAAACATGATAACTTGCGTATTTACATATTAACTATGCGAATATATATTAGAAAATATCTTTGGTAAATCAAAATGAAAAGACACGCTTTATACAATACCCCGTCTTCTATTATATGTGAATAAACAAGCCAATGCAGAACATCAAAACCTGAGAGAAGAATAGTAAACATCATCAGTCCTCGAAGACGTCATAGGTAATGCTGTGCATAATTAAGAATAAAATTCGACACATGTCAATATTAGAAAACATATCGATACATATATATATTAAGTCCCCAAATTTTCACAAAATTGGTCATTATTCTTCAAATGTTCTACTAAAAATCCACCCCAAAGTTCAAAATACAGCCTATTGAAACACATCTCGGATTCTTTTTACAATATTAAGTTCTAAATGTTAGTCCATAAAAATAGCCTCATATTGCAATTTTCTTAAATTTCGAATGTGTCTTGGTAAAACATCAAAATGCAGCTGAGCTTTCTTAAATAATTTAGATTTAGTCCAAAATATCTAGGACCTTTATCTTAAAATACGACCTTCCTTCCAAATTGTAGAGCTGTAAAATAGACTCATCTTTTCATTGCAGCTTAAATGGAATCGTGCTCAACCAATATTAAGAATAAATCAGGTTTGCTGGCATGTCTGTATCTGGTTCAGTTTCAAATGCATGATGGGAGTAGCCACATACACTGCTTCCGCATGTCTACCTCCATTTGTTCCTCAAAATCCTGGGCCGCTACATTTCTCTGACAGTAGCTGAACTCCCTCATCCAAAGTAGACACTCTGGAAGTGGCAGACAAAGTTGCCCCTTAACTATCACCTTTGTCTCTCGCTTGATCTGAATCCACACGCTCATCCTCCTAAGTCTCTGACAATTTCTAAGGTGTTAGTGGTTATGAGATCATCTTCATCAACGTCTCCTCCCCGTCCTCACTAAATTACCCCTCTTCATATAGCGACACTTCCTCGCAAGGGGAGATGGCTACCCTCTTGCTACTGCCTTTAGATTTTCCAAGTTCAATATTTCACTGAACTTTGACTCATCTTCATCCTCCACCCTGTCACGAACCCATTCCACAGCATATAATTGTTATGTACATTTTGTGTATATATGTTCATTAATTATTAGAATAGCTACGGTAAACAACGCCTTAATCTCAGTCGAACACACCGAAGCTATATTCAGAATCGTAAACTTGTTAAACAGGTTTCTTGTGGTCAATATATATACTTGGTTGCACGGGTTTTTCTTAGTGTTGGGTTGACTAGTTGATAGTCAGGACAGCCGATATGCACCCACTGGATTGAACGCACGATATCTGAGGTAAGTGAGAAATTTATTTGTTAAACGCATACTTGCGTATTTTAAACAGTTAGCTTCTATGATATTTTCTGTAAGCATGTAATTTGCAATTTCGTATTTGGGGTTGAAATATTTTACCTTGTATTTTGAGATATTGTTTTCGTATTGCATACAATAGCGCTAGATTGAAAGTTTCTTAGTAAACAAAGCACAAGGTCCAAAACGTTGTAAACATTTGTTGGTGCGTATTCAGGCACAATATAACATTTAACATGTATTAGGTTGTAGTACTGTGTGTACTCGGACATAACATGTATTAGGTTGTAGTACTGTGTGTACTCGGACATAAAATATGCATTGAGTTATTACATTTTAGTTGATAGAATTGTACTGTGCGTATTCAGGCACATTATAGTATTTGATATTGATGTGTACTATTTTATCAGGTCAAAGCATAGGTGGTCACTTGGACGACGGAGCACGTAAATAGTCGCATGGACCACGTGTTTAAGTCGAAAGACAACGACGTATAAATGGTCGCAAGGACGACAGAGGATAAGAAGTCACTTAGACGGAGAATTGGTGTTTTGTGTTTCAACAGCGCAAACTGGACTTGGTGTTAACTGATCAGTGAAACGAACAATAAGACATTTAGACGTTTATTATTTTTGTTATTACATTTCGGGGGGTATTTTAATGTTATATACTGTAATTGTGTTATATGTAAATACATTTAGTTGTGGATTTTCTTGTTTTCTTTAAATAATATAATCAACCGGAATAAACTCGGTTTTACTTGACACACCCACTCTTTCTTTCTTCCCCCGGCATGATTGACTTTGCCTTTTTCTCTTTCATGATGTTCTCGTTTCCTGGTAAATTTCACTTATCTGATCTTTCTTTCACGGATTCTTTCGTCTATCCCTTGAGTCTGGCTTGCTAGACTTGCCCTGTTGAAAATTTCTGATGTTCTCTTTCGTTGACGACCTTGACCTTGTCTCTCTCTTACTCTTCCTGTCCTGTTTTGCCTGACTTGTATCTCCTTGTGTTGTTTGGGTACAAAGCAGATAAAGTGGACATCATTTCTAAGCTCTCCTTCCTAGGGCGAGCCTTTACTTCTCTTCTAAGAAGACTTTCTCCTATCATCTTACGTTTCCTGCTCTTCAGGAACCGGTCGTATGCATTTTTGAATTTTGAAGGGAATATCATTGTGGTTATGTTGATTCTTTCCAGGACCACTGAGCAATATCTATATGTTCCTACTGCCTAAGCAACACCGATATGCAATCGGGGCAACGAGAATTCACTGTGCTGTTCGTCCATATGCCATTTGCAGGTAATAAACTGGTCAAAACTAAAATTATGGCATATATATCCCACATGTGTAGATTATCAGAGAACAGGTTATAAAACAAATCATTCCGTAAAATGCGAAGGTCCACACTGCAGAAAGTTATGACTGCAACAGGAAAAATACAAACCACTGGCTACAGACAGATTATTTTGCTCTTTCTTGATGTACGTTATCTATCTTGTACTTTGTTTTTGGAAAACTACAAAAGGGTCTTAAGCTGATGAATAGCAGCCAGGCATTCCCTAACCGTCAACTGCGGATGCGCTAAGTAGGTGTGTAGATGGAACATTAGGAATCACTTTTAAGCAGGAACGCCTGTTGATAAAGTAGTATTCAAGTGTATGCATATCTACAGAAGAATTGAAATTTCTAAGAGTTTTCTAGTCGGAAAATTTAGAATATCATAGTGAGTTATAGTATATCGTTTGGAATTGTTAAATAAGTTGATTGCTTAAAACATCTCGCTTAACCTCCATATAATATCAAAAGGAATACAAATTCAATCACGTTTGTGTGAATACATACTTATGAAAACTGTGCATTGCATTACTTAAAGATGTTTAACGTTCTCCAGCAGTTTTGCTGTTCTAAATAAGAGAGAACATGGTATAGAACAAACCAATCCGTAAAAACCATCAGTTTTGCAGTTCTAAATAAAAGGGAACATGTTATAGAACAAATCAATCCGTAAAATGCGAAGGTCCACACTGCAAAAAATTATGACTGCAACAGGAAAAATACAAACCACTGGCTATACAGATTATTTTGCTCTTTCTTGTGTATGCATATCTACAGAAGAATTGAAATTTCTAAGGGTTTTCTAGTCGGAAAATATAGAATATCAGAGTCAGATATAGTATATTGTTAGGAATTTAATTATTAAAGGCTCTAAAAATTTTACATTTGAATTGTCTCAATGTTACATATTTTAGTGCTGGGCCATACTCTAAGGGTTCCCTGTGCTCGATCCACGGAGATGCATAGCGCTTCCCCAGGTGGCGGATAGGGGAGGCCCTCTCGTTGGGGCTTGTCAGATCATAAAACGGAGAATCTGGCCGCCTCTGTAGTAAATTGAAGAAAAAAATCTAGCATCCCACAGTGCATTTGAACTTAAACGTTACGATACTAACAATTTCCGACGTAATGTGTTTTCTTTGTCGTGTGCTCACTATGTTTGATGATTTTACCGTTTGAATCCTTGTTATCATTGTAAGCATACATGTAAACATGTAATGGATTCTTCCATATGACCGCTTTCGATAACGTTATGTTTTGTGAATTATTTTTAAAACACATTGGAATAGCCCATTTTAGTATTCTTTGTCAAAACTATTGCAAGATTAGTTAAATGTAACAGTGCATTGATCTAGACGACAATCAAAGATGTTAAATAAGTTGATTGTTTAATACAACTCACTTTACCTCAATACCGTATCAAAACGAATATACGTACTTGAGTGAATACAAATCTAATCACGTTTGTTTGAATACATACCTATGATAACGATAACTGTGCATTGCATTACTTGAAATTGTCCAACGTCTTCCAGCAGTTTTGTAGTTCTAAATAAAATAGAACAGGTTATAGAACAAATCAATCCGAAAATGAGCAGGTCCACACTATAGAAAATTATGACTGCCACAGGAAAAAATATAAACCACTGGCCACAGACAGATTATTTTTCCCCTTTCTTTATGAAAGTTCTCTTTCTTTTTCATTTGTACAAAAGGGTCTTAAGCTGATAGATAGCAGTCAGGCATTCCCTAATCGCCAACTGCGGATGCGCTGAGTAGGTGTGTAGATGGAACATTAGGAATTACTTTTTAGCTGGAACGCCTGTTGATAAAGTAAATTTAGAATATCTTAGCCAGGTATAGTATATTGTTTAGATTTTGTTAATAAAGGCTCTAAAACATTTACATGTAAATTGTATTTTAGTGCTTGGACCATAGGGTTCCCAGTGCTCGACCCACAGAGATGCATAGCGCTTTCCCAGGTGGAGGATAAGGGAGGCTCTCTCGTTGAGGCTTCTTAGATCATAATAAGGAGAACCTGTCCGCGTCTGAAGTAAATTGGAAAAAAACTAGCATCCCACAGTGCATTTGAACTGATACGATACGAAACTAACAATTTCCGACGTAATTTGTTCTTCTTTGTCGTCTTCTCAGACTACGTGTGGTCACTATGTTTGATGTTGTTACCGCTTGAATCCATGTTATCATTGTAACCATATTTAAAAATGTAATGGATTCTTCCATTTGACCGCTTTCGTTAACGTTTTTTTTTGAGTAGTATTTTTAAAACACAATGGAATAGCCCATTTTAGTATTCTTAATCGTTTGTCAAAACTATTACAAGATTAATTAAATGTAACAGTGCATTTATCTAGACGACAATCAAACATGTTAAATAAGTTGATTACTTAAACAACTCACTTAACATCCATATCATATCAAAAGGAATATACGTACTTGAGTGAATACAAACCTAATCACGTTTGTGTGAATACATACTTATAATAACTGTGCATTGCATTACTTAAAGTTGTCCAACGTCCTCTAGCAGTTTTACTGCTCTAAATAAGAGAGAACAGGTTATAGAACAAATCAATCCGTAACATGCGAAGGTCCACACTGCAGAAAATTATGACTGCAACAGGAAACATACAAACCACTGGCTAGAGACAGATTATTTTGCTCTTTCTTGATGAACGTTCTCTTTCTTGTACTTTTTTTTTGGAAAACTACAAAAGGGTCTTAAGCTGATGAATAGCAGCCAGGCATTACATAATCGCCAACGGCGGATGCGCTGAGTAGGTGTGTAGATGGAACATTAGGAATTACTTTTTAGCTGGAACGCCTGTTGATTAAGTATTCCTTATTCAATATTCAAGTGTATGTATATCTACAGAAGAATTGAAATTTCTAATGGTTTTCTAATAGGAAAATTTAGAATATCTTAGCCAGATATAGTATATTGTTTAGAATTTTAATAAAAGCTCTAAAACATTTACATTTAAATTGTCCCAATTCTACATATTTTAGTGCTGGGGCCATACTCGACGGGTTCCCAGTGCTCGACCCAGAGATGCATAGCGCTTTCCCAGGTGGTGGACAAGGGAGGCTTTCTCGTTGAGGCTTCTTAGATCATAATACGGAGAACCTGCCCGCGTCTGTAGCAAATTGAAAAAAACTAGCATCCCACAGTGCATTTGAACTGATACGATACGAAACTAACAATTTCCGATGTAATTTGTTCTTCTTTGTCGTCTTCTCAGACTACGTGTGCTCACTATGTTTGATGTTGTTACCGCTTGAATCCTTGTTATCATTGTAACCATACATGTAAAAATGTAATGTACATGTAATGGATTCTTCCATTCGACCGCTTTCGTTAACGTTATGTTTTGAGTAGTATTTTTAAAACACAATGGAATAGCCCATTTTAGTATTCTTAATCGTTTGTCAAAACTATTACAAGATTAATAAAATGTAACAGTGCATTGATCTAGACGACAATCAAACATGTAACATGAATTGAGAATTTTCCTTTGATCTTCTGAAAGAATAAATAAGTACTAATAGGCATTTGTATTCCAAATCACCTGAACTGAATGATATTGCATAAAATGTCACCTGTGTTATATAAACCCAATGGAAAATTTCCATGCAATAATCAACACCAAAGACCCAAGTATTGTATACCAAAAGCTCCGCCTCCAAAACATGACTCCTTCAAACAATGAAAAAAATATTTGAATATTTATTTTATTAACTTGAAATGAAATCAGATTCAAAAATACCAACGTGACAAATTATTAAATGAAGTCAAGCTCTTACTTTCCAAAATCTATCACAAATAATCACAAATTTCGGTTCCATCTGAAATTATATAGTTTAAAATAAAAAAAAGGTGTCTTACTTAACGAATCTAAATTAATTAAAGCTGAAATTACAGTTTGTAAAGTTAACAACTCTCTCGTTGCCGTTGGTCACGTCTGCTAAACTTTGTCTTACTGTTGAATTCATGTATCTTGGGAGTTTCATTTGACTTGGACCATCTTAATTTTCATTTTCATTATCATTAACAGACTCGTTAATAGCATCGCATTTCGTATCTGGGGCTGGAGCCAGTGGAGGGTTCAATACAACCGAAACTTTTTTTCTGCATGACATCATTAGATGTCTTGTATATACGGACAGCATTTGATCTATGCCCTGTCCTACCCATGATTTCCTGTTCATCTATCCCCGCCTGATAAAGCTGTGTCGCACAGGATCGTTTTCCTGAATGATTTGTATAATTCCCTTTTAGACCCCCTTTTTGGCATATTTCTTTCATGAAGAGATCTAGTTTGTTTATACCGACTGGTTGTTTGCCATATCTTATATGCTGATCTCCACTTCCTTCAAGCGGTTTACGATAAAACGGACCTTCATTGCCTAAAGCATCTAAATACACCTGGAAATGTGAAGCTATGCATCTCGGACCTGAAAGACAAGATATGAATAATAAAAATACTGAAATTTAATATTTAGTTTTAAAAAATTTCACCTTATTGATTTTTACTTTTCTATAGGATGTAGCAAACAGTGAAGTACCAAAGCAGCATCCGGACAAATCTTTTGTCTTTTTCATCTAAAAAGTTTTTGTCGTTAACATTCTGATCTTTGCAGTATCGCAACAATCCACAAATAATAGGGGGCCTCGGTGGCCGAGTGGTCAAGGTAGTTCGTCTACCATTGATCACGTGGTCTGTCAACACTGAGATTGTATTTCATTAATAAATATTTTGATTGGTTAAAAGATAATCACGCTACAATTATGTGCTCCGCGTTTCAATTCAATTTTCATAAGTGGGCGGAGTTAATAGCACAGCACTACGAGTTATCAGAATAAACTTCTCACGCTTCGCGTTCGAAGTTTATTAGGATAACTCGTAGTGCTGTGCTATAAATATAACTTAAATAAGATGATTACTTAAAACAACTCACTTAACCTCCATATCATGTCAAAAGGAATATACGTACTTGAATGAATACAAACCTAATCACGTTTGTGTGAATACATACTCAAAGTTGTCCAACGTCCTCTAGCAGTTTTGCTGTTCTAAATAAGAGAGAACAGGTTATAGAACAAATCAATCCGTAAAATGCGAAGGTCCACACTGCAGAGAATTTTGACTGCAACAGGAAACAAACAAACCACTGGCTACAGACAGATTATTTTGCTCATTCTTGATGTACGTTCTCTTTCTTGTACTTTTTTTTTTGAAAACTACAAAAGGGTATTAAGCTGATGAATAGCAGCCAGGCATTACCTAATCGCCAACGGCGGATGCGCTAAGTAGGTGTGTAGATGGAACATTAGGAATTACTTTTTAGCTGGAACACCTGTTGATAAAGTATTACTTATTCAATATTCAAGTGTATGTATATCTACAGAAGAATTGAAATTTCTAAGGGTTTTCTAATAGGAAAATTTAGCGCTTTCACAGGTGGCGGATAGGGGAGGCTCTCTCGTTCGGTCTTCTTAGATTATAATACAGAGAATATGCCGCCTCTGTAGTAAATGGATGAAAAAACTAGCATCCCACAGTGAATTTGAGCTGAAACTATACGAAACTAACAATTTCCGACGTAATGTGTTTTTCTTTGTCGTCTTCTCAGATTACGTGTGCTCACATGTTCGATGTTGTTACCGCTTGAATCCCTGTTATCATTGTAACCATACATGTAAACATGTAATGGATTCTTCCATTTGACCGCTTTCGTTAACGTTATGTTTTAAGTAGTATTTTTAAAACTCAATGGAATCGCCCTTTTTAGTTATCTTAATCATTTGTCAAAACTATTACACGATTAATTAAATGTTACAGTGAATTGATCTAGACGAAAATCAAACATGTTAAATAAGATGATTGCTTAAAACAACTCACTTACCCTCCATATCATCTCAAAAGGAATATACGTACTTGAGTGAATACAAATCTAATTACGTTTGTGTGAATACATACTTAAGATAACTGCATTGCATTATTTAAAGTTGTTCAACGCCTTCCAGCCGGTTTGCAGTTCTAAATTGAGAAAAAGAACATGTAATACAACAAATCAATCAGGAAAATGCGAAAATCCACAGTGCAGAAAATTATATGACTGCCACAGAAAAAATACAAAGCACTGGCTACAGACATATTATTTTGCCCTTTCTTGATGTAAGTTCTCTTGTTATTGTTTTTAGAAAACTACAAAAGGGTCTTAAGCTTATGGATAGCAGCCAGGCATTCCCTAATCGACAACTGCGGATGCGCCGAGTAGGTGTGTGGATGGAACATTAGGAATCACTTTTTAGCTGGAACGCCTGTTGATAAAGTATTACTTATTCAATATTCAAGTGTATGCATATTTACAGAAAAATTGAAGTTTCTAATGGTTTTCTAGTCGGAAAATTTAGAATATCGGAGCCAGATATAGTATATTGTTTTAGAATATCGGAGCCAGATATAGTATATTGTTTTGAATTTTGTTATTAAAGGCTCTAAATCATTTACGTGTGAATTGTCTCAATTTTACATATTTTAGTGCTGGGACCATACTCAAAGGGTTGCCAGTGCTCGACCCACAGAGATGCATAGCGCTTCCCCATGTGGCGGATAGGGGAGGCCCTCTCGTTGGGGCTTGTCAGATCATAAAGGGGAGAATCTGGCCGTCTGTAGTAAATTGATGAAAAAACTAGCATCCCACAGTGAATTTGAGCTGATACTATACGAAACTAACAATTTCCGACGTAATGTGTTTTTCTTTGTCGTCTTTTGAGACTACGTGTGCTTACTATGTTTGATGTTGTTACCTCTTGAATCCCTGTTATCATTGTAAGCATACATGTAAACATGTAATGGATTCTTATGTTTTATGTAGTGCTTTTAAAACTTAAAGTTGATTTAATCATTTGTCAAAACTATTACACGATTAATTAAATGTAACAGTGAATTGATATAGACGACAATCAAACATGTTAAATAAGATGATTGCTTAAAACTACTCCCTTTTCCTCCATACCGTTATCAAAAGGAATATACGTACTTGAGTGAATACAAATCTAATCACGTTTGTGTGAATACATACTTATGATAACTGTGCATTACATTACTTAGAATTGTTCAACGTCCTCCATCAGTTTTGCTGGGACCATACTGGGACTGTTCCCAGTGCTCAACCCACAGAGCAGCCCAGCGCGTTCCCGAATGGCGGATAGGGGAGACCCCCTCGTTGTGGGGTTGTCAGGTCATTATACGGAAAGCCTGACCGCGGACCATAGTGGGTAACGTGTTTGGTACAGTGCCACGTTCCTTGCACGATAAAGATCCCTTTTGTAGATTTCGAAAAAGAGTAGGCTCATTGTAGCCGCTACAAAAGGCTAAATTATCCGACCCTACCCAATACTCCGTACTTTTCCAGTAGCAGTCAAAATTTTTTTCCCTTTTATCCCATCCCACCCCTTTTTCAATTGATGTATAGTTTGTGAACTTGTTCCCGTCCTGAATATAGCTGATATCTGAAATAGTGCTCGCTGGACGTAAAGCAAACATCCAATCAATCAATCAATCCAGCAGTTTTGCAGTTCTAAATAAAATAGAACAGGTCATAGAACAAATCAATCCGGAAAATGAGAAGGTCCACACTATAGAAATTTATGACTGCCACAGAAAAAATACAAAGCACTGGCTACAGACATATTATTTTGCCCTTTCTTGATGTAAGTTCTCTTGTTATTGTTTTTAGAAAACTACAAAAGGGTCTTAAGCTTATGGATAGCAGCCAGGCATTCCCTAATCGACAACTGCGGATGCGCCGAGTAGGTGTGTGGATGGAACATTAGGAATCACTTTTTAGCTGGAACGCCTGTTGATCAAGTATTACTTATTCAATATTCACGTGTATGCATATTTACAGAAAAATTGAAGTTTCTAAGGGTTTTCTAGTCGGAAAATTTAGAATATCGGAGCCAGATATAGTATATTGTTTTGAATTTTGTTATTAAAGGCTCCAAATCATTTACATGTGAATTGTCTCAATTTTACATATTTTAGTGCTGGGACCATACTCAAAGGGTTGCCAGTGCTCGACCCACAGAGATGCATAGCGCTTCCCCATGTGGCGGATAGGGGGGGGCCCATTCGTTGGGGCTTGTCAGATCATAATGGGGAGAATCTGACCGCGTCTGTAGTAAATTGATGAAAAAACTAGCATCCCACAGTGAATTTGAGCTGATACTATACGAAACTAACAATTTCCGACGTAATGTGTTTTTCTTTGTCGTCTTCTCAGACTACTTGTGCTCACTATGTTTGATGTTGTTACCGCTTGAATCCCTGTTATCATTGTAAGCATACATGTAAACATGTAATGGATTCTTTCATTTGACCGCTTTCGTTAACGTTATGTTTTATGTAGTGCTTTTAAAACTTAATGGAATCACCCTATTTAGTTATCTTAATCATTTGTCAAAACTATTACACGATTAATTAAATGTAACAGTGAATTGATCTAGACGACAATCAAACATGTTAAATAAGATGATTGCTTAAAACAACTCACTTTACCTCCATACCGTATCAAAAGGAATATACGTACTTGAGTGAATACAAATCTAATCACGTTTGTGTGAATACATACTTATGATAACTGTGCATTACATTACTTAGAATTGTTCAACGTCCTCCATCAGTTTTGCTGGGACGGTTCCCAGTGCTCAACCCACCGAGCAGCCCAGCGCGTTCCCGAATGGCGGATAGGGGAGACCCTCTCGTTGTGGGGTTGTCAGGTCATTATACGGAAAGCCTGACCGCGGACCATAGTAGGTAACGTGTTTGGTAGAGTGCCACGTTCCTTGCACGATAAAGATCCCTTTTGTAGATTTCGAAAAAGAGTAGGCTCATTGTAGCCGCTACAAAAGGTTAAATTATCCGCCCCTACCCAATACTCCGTACTTTTCCAGTGGCAGTCAAAATTTTGTTCCCTTTTGTCCCATCCCACCCCTTTTTCAATTGATGTATTGTTTGTGAACTTGTTCCCGTCCTAAATATAGCTGAAATAGTGCTCGCTGGACGTAAAGCAAACATCCAATCAATCAATCAATCCAGCAGTTTTGCAGTTCTAAATAAAATAGAACAGGTCATAGAACAAATCAATCCGGAAAATGAGAAGGTCCACACTATAGAAATTTATGACTGCCACAGAAAAAATACAAAGCACTGGCTACAGACATATTATTTTGCCCTTTCTTGATGTAAGTTCTCTTGTTATTGTTTTTAGAAAACTACAAAAGGGTCTTAAGCTTATGGATAGCAGCCAGGCATTCCCTAATCGACAACTGCGGATGCGCCGAGTAGGTGTGTGGATGGAACATTAGGAATCACTTTTTAGCTGGAACGCCTGTTGATCAAGTATTACTTATTCAATATTCACGTGTATGCATATTTACAGAAAAATTGAAGTTTCTAAGGGTTTTCTAGTCGGAAAATTTAGAATATCGGAGCCAGATATAGTATATTGTTTTGAATTTTGTTATTAAAGGCTCCAAATCATTTACATGTGAATTGTCTCAATTTTACATATTTTAGTGCTGGGACCATACTCAAAGGGTTGCCAGTGCTCGACCCACAGAGATGCATAGCGCTTCCCCATGTGGCGGATAGGGGGGGGCCCATTCGTTGGGGCTTGTCAGATCATAATGGGGAGAATCTGACCGCGTCTGTAGTAAATTGATGAAAAAACTAGCATCCCACAGTGAATTTGAGCTGATACTATACGAAACTAACAATTTCCGACGTAATGTGTTTTTCTTTGTCGTCTTCTCAGACTACTTGTGCTCACTATGTTTGATGTTGTTACCGCTTGAATCCCTGTTATCATTGTAAGCATACATGTAAACATGTAATGGATTCTTTCATTTGACCGCTTTCGTTAACGTTATGTTTTATGTAGTGCTTTTAAAACTTAATGGAATCACCCTATTTAGTTATCTTAATCATTTGTCAAAACTATTACACGATTAATTAAATGTAACAGTGAATTGATCTAGACGACAATCAAACATGTTAAATAAGATGATTGCTTAAAACAACTCACTTTACCTCCATACCGTATCAAAAGGAATATACGTACTTGAGTGAATACAAATCTAATCACGTTTGTGTGAATACATACTTATGATAACTGTGCATTACATTACTTAGAATTGTTCAACGTCCTCCATCAGTTTTGCTGGGACGGTTCCCAGTGCTCAACCCACCGAGCAGCCCAGCGCGTTCCCGAATGGCGGATAGGGGAGACCCTCTCGTTGTGGGGTTGTCAGGTCATTATACGGAAAGCCTGACCGCGGACCATAGTAGGTAACGTGTTTGGTAGAGTGCCACGTTCCTTGCACGATAAAGATCCCTTTTGTAGATTTCGAAAAAGAGTAGGCTCATTGTAGCCGCTACAAAAGGTTAAATTATCCGCCCCTACCCAATACTCCGTACTTTTCCAGTGGCAGTCAAAATTTTGTTCCCTTTTGTCCCATCCCACCCCTTTTTCAATTGATGTATTGTTTGTGAACTTGTTCCCGTCCTAAATATAGCTGAAATAGTGCTCGCTGGACGTAAAGCAATCATCCAATCAATCAATCAATCCAGCAGTTTTGCAGTTCTAAATAAAATAGAACAGGTCATAGAACAAATCAATCCGGAAAATGAGAAGGTCCACACTATAGAAAATTATGACTGCCACAGAAAATACAAAGCACTGGCTACAGACATATTATTTTGCCCTTTCTTGATGTAAGTTCTCTTGTTATTTTTTTAGAAAACTACAAAAGGGTCTTAAGCTTATGGATAGCAGCCAGGCATTCCCTAATCGACAACTGCGGATGCGCCGAGTAGGTGTGTGGATGGAACATTAGGATTCACTTTATAGCTGGAACGCCTGTTGATAAAGTATTACTTATTCAATATTCAAGTGTATGCATATTTACAGAAAAATTGAAGTTTCTAAGGGTTTTCTAGTCGGAAAATTTAGAATATCGGAGCCAGTTATAGTATATTGTTTTGAATTTTGTTATTAAAGGCTCTAAATCATTTACATGCATGTGAATTGTCTCAATTTTACATATTTTAGTGCTGGGACCATACTCTAATGGTTCCCTGTGCTCGATCCACAGAGATGCATAGCGCTTTCCCGGGTGGCGGATAGGGGAGGCCCTCTCGTTGGGGCTTGTCAGATTATAATGGGGAGAATCTGGCCGCGTCTGTAGTAAATTGATGAAAAAAACTAGCATCCCACAGTGAATTTGAGCTGATACCATACGAAACTAACAATTTCCGACGTAATGTGTTTTTCTTTGTCGTCTTCTCAGACTACTTGTGGTCACTATGTTGGATGTTGTTACCGCTTGAATCCCTTTTTTTATTGTAAGCATACATGTAAACATGTAATGGATTCTTTCATTTGACCGCTTTCGTTAACGCTATGTTTTGAGTGGTATTTTTTAAAACACAATGGAATCACCCTTTTTAGTATTGTTAATCATTTGTCAAAACTCTTACAAGATAAGTCAAATGTAACAATGCATTGATCTAGACGACAACCAAACATGTTAAATAAGTTGATTGATTAAAACAACTCACTTTACCTCCATATCAAAAGGAATATACGCACTTGAGTGAATACAAATCTAATCACGTTTGTATGAATACATACTTATGATAACTGTGCATTGCATTACTTCAAATTGTTCAACGTCCTCCAGCCGTTTTGCAGTTCTAAATAAAATAGAACAGGTTATAGAACAAATCAATCAGGAAAATGCGAAGGTCCACAGTAGAATAAAAATAAACGTTTTTCTGAAATGAGAGGTTAAAAAATAATAAAAAGTTTCATATTTTATTAATATACAAAAATAAATGTATCTTGCTCTTGGCCACCAATGGACTCGCTGGTAGGGCTGGTCTAAATAATATTAACTTTCTTTAAAATACTTTAAATGGCCAACCAAAATCTTTCAAACATGTTGTATTCACGAAAATACAGTTTTACAATGACTAAATAACACAACAATTCTATGCATAATATTTTGAGTAGTAAATTCGGCAATCATACATTTGCCAATCATAAATTGTATATTAAAGAACCACCATCTTCGCTTAACGTTTTGAACCTGAACGTCACCTTAAACGTTGGTTACCATCACCGTCACCTATATTTGGTCACCGTCACCGACACCTTGGCCTTGGTCACCGTCACCAATTCAACGTTACTGTATCGTTGATACCGTCGCCGTTATCTAATAGCGGGTCACCAAAATATTTAATTGTATAATTTTATTACCAACCTTCTCAACTTGGTTCAATCTATCGGACATTTTAGCTATTTTCAGGTTTACGTCTTAAATTCTAATTTGATGCTATACTAACTTGGAGTAAATCCGTGTTCAGGTGATGGTTTCGGATTTCATACCACAATCCGACCAATGAAATGATCGCTACGAAAAATGAACCAATCATCTGTCATGAAAGAATGTTGGGGAATCTCCTTGTCACCGATCGCCATTTGAAAACAATTTTAACAGGAGATAGAAATAAAGTGTTTCCCTTTTTATGTTGTACATGAATATGAATACTGCGCAATGAAACTGATCTGTTACCTATGGAACTTGCTCAAACAAAGAATACTAACGCTAACTTTTTATCGATCCCTGGTCATAAATCCCTTGGAAAGACACCAGTCATCGGCAGTTTAACACCGGTGACTATGTAAACATCTAGGTATTAAATTTTACTATCATAACAGAGGAACCAAAATATTTATTAACAATGGTCTTCGTTCTCTATGTGAATGGCCAATACCAGACTTCGTATGTTCACCTTCCGTTTAACTCGGCTTCACCAACAAAAACTCTGGGACCATACTGGGAGGGTTCCCAGTGCTCGACCCACATAGCAGCCCAGCTCGTCCCCGGGTGGCGGATAGGGGAGACCCTCTCGTTTTGGGGGGGGGGGTTGTCACGTTATAATACGTAAAGCCTGACCGCGGACTGAAGTGGGTAACGTGTTTGGAAAGTGCCACGCTCCTTGCACGATAAAGACCCATTTTGTAGATTTCGAAAAAGAGTAGGCTCATTGTAGCCGCTACAAAAGGCTAAATTTTTCGCCCCTACCCAAAACTCCATACTTTTCAATTGGCAGTCAAAATTGTATTCCGTGACCCATCCGACCCCCATTTTCCGTTGATTTATTGTTTGCTAACTTGTTCCCGTCCTGAATATAGCTGAAATACTGCTCGCTGGACGTAAAGCAGACATCCAATCAATCAATCAACAAAAACTAATGTCAACTAACTTTTTAGTTAACGCATATGAATAGTTCAACATAATAATATTAAACACTCCCAAGGGTTATATACATCCATATCATCTTTGATGCTTAAGATGACGGAGGAAATATGGGGGACCAGCATAATATTGCTCCCTTCCTTCCTAGGATTTAGGCCCTCCCCCTGCATAACATTGCCCCATTCTTTCGGGATTTGGGCCTCAAAAGGCAAGTGTATTGATAGTGTTTCATTTAGGTATCCTTGACACGCAATAACATTATCAATAAATAACCATAAACAAATTTGTTCCTCAAGCACAGGCAAAACAACACTCTTCATTTCATAAAACTTTCAGTAATCTAATATCCATCTGGACTTTATAAAACACAATTTGCATATCATTGCTGGGCTCTAAGTGAAAACACAAATGTTCAGTATTTGTCATTTCATTTCAAGATGTATATACCAATATTTTTTTTAATTGTCATAAATCTTATTCCATACAATATCCTTATACATCAATAGCATCCACACTCTGGGATAATTAAAATTGGAGAGTTTACATACACAAGATTCACCTAATCGTTCCTCCACAATAGAACACAGTCCTTCCAAGTGGTAGAATCGCCTCAATCAAAAGTGGCCCCGTGCGGGATCCGGGTGGCTAAAAGAATAGACCGCAGTCGCGCTAGCTTGTCGTAAAAGGCGACTAAATAGCGCCCAGTACCCTGACCGGCGTGTCAGGTCGGTTTGCCTAAAGACCGACTGGGATGTGTGCCCCAGGTGGTTGAATGGGGTACCCCTGGCAAGCTGGGGTTGTCAGGCCATCATAATTCGGAAAACCTGACCGCAAACCATATTAGTGCACCGTGTTGGGAAAAATGCCACGTTCCTCGCACGTTAAAGAACGCTGCTGTAGTATTCGCTATGAGTAGGGATTTCGATCCCGCTACAGGAGGCTAAATTGCCCGACCCTATCCATCCTCCCATTAGCCAGTGGCAATCTAAAATCCGTTACCCCTATTTTTCCTTGTGTCCCATTCCATTTTCATTCATCATCATTTTATGTTCATTTTATCATCCATTTCATGTTCATCGCCTGAATATAGCTGAAATATTGCTGCTTGGGCGTTAAACACCATTAATCAATCAATCAATCAAAAGTGCATTCAAAAAGATGTGCTCCCGGTGTAGATACCGTGTTTTAACTGAACAATTGTTTGTTTCTCAAATAGTTGAGAATAAGTTTAAAATGGGCTAGATCTCGATCAAAACATAAATACTGATTATAGGCCGGAACGGACTATGCACTTCCTGCATTAAAGCGAATACTCTTGAGGGGTCGGCCCTAAAATTGTCTTACTCGTCTCAAATTTAACGCCACCAATGTTAAAAATTGCAGTATGATCCTGGGTTTCTTGTAGAGATCTCAACAGCTTTTCTATTGTATCGTTAGATTCGTGCACCACCACTATTCTGTCTGTCATGGTCTCTAACAACATAAAGTTAACTTTCCTTTTTTCCAGTTCTTGTATGCTACGAACAGCAAGTTCTGCCTCATCTCCTTCTCTTACTGATTTCTTTTCTTTCAAATCATTATCACAGGTGCCGCAAGTGGATCCAGAGGAAGAAGAAGAGAAACTAGAGTAAGAAGAAGATTCTAAGGCATTCCTCTCCTTCTCAGAAACATGCAGCTCAACCTCTACCTGAGCATCTTTGTTGACTACAGTATCCAATTTTCGTGTGTTCGATGGCATATCTTGTTCAGTTACAGAGTCGGTTAGGTTTCCCCCCCCCCCCCAAAAAAAAAAAAAAAATCACTTGACAGCTCCCTGAATACTGATAGAATTTTCTCCTCCTTTTTCTCAACTCTCCCTTTCTTGGTTTTATGCTCATTGTCTTTGTTCTCCTTCTCTGTTGATCTTTTTGGTAGATAACTTGCAACAGTGCTCCGACTCTCCACCGATCCTGCTATTCTGCTCCTCTCTTTTGATCTATTACCGGTAGGTATCTCCACCTCATTTCCTTTCTCGTCCACTAATTTCATTAGTTGAGGCATTCAATCCCATTTGAGTGTCCAAAGAGCTTCCTCGGCTTCTTCTCCCCTCAATCCAGTACTTTTTTTAAACAGAGCATCTCCTTTTCAGTTGCGGAACACCCATGGGGCGTGTTCCTCCTTTGAAACAACTTCTTACAGTGGGCACACTTCCAACTATAAACACTATGTCTCTCCAAAATGTGCCTCTCTAGAAACCATTAATTTTCAAACAAAATGTCCTTACATAAGGTACACTTTCATTTGCTCTGTAAAGGTAACCAGGAACAATGTTTACTGTTTTTTTTACATTTTTATTTTGTTATATACATATAGCAACGTACTTGTATTCATAACTACAAAATATTAAGCACAATTTATCAACAGTGAAACATTGCAAAACAATTACTAAAAAAGGGGGTCGCCTAAAAACAAAACCACAAGGAGTTTTTCTCATGAAGTCATAAATGAAACAACATCAAATTTATAATTGTCAGTCCCTCCATCACCTGTATACAGAAATCTAATTTATTTATCTCCCTACAAAACCTAGTTGATTTATGTTCACCAATAAGGCTTTAGTTTATCATGGTGGACAACTGTTGCCTTAGCTTTTGGACGTAAATTCATTCTGTACAAAACATCATTTAACTTGTTTATAACAGCATACGGACCATGCCAAGGTCTCTGAAGCTTCGGATTTAATCCTATTTTACGCTGGTATGGTAGTACCAGACAGCATCACCAACATTGTATTGGTTTTTGTGGATTATATTATCATAAGTCTTTTTCATTGAGTTACTTTTAATAAATCCCAAATGCCCTCCAGTCACACTATCATGTAACTGCTTTAACACAGAGGCTCTCGCTGATGACTAGCTGCCATTCTATTTTATTTTCGTCATAAGTTTCCCATTTACGAAAAGAACATTCTCTTTTATTTCAAAGGAATTTAACCTTTTCCAATAGTTTTTCAGCTCAATTTATACTTAGCGGCGCAACTTGTTCTCAAACAGGCCTATTTTTTAAATTTTCAACCCACACTCGAACTATTTTTCAAACTTTTGTCCTTTAACTGTTCAGTTTCCAAATCATGGCGTACGTCTTCTCTACTATAAGATGTAGACTCCTCATTTTTCATTTCCTTGATTGTCGCACATCTAACATTCTTCTTTTGAACATTCAAACGATTTATTTTCAGGCTGGGTCCGTCTCGCACCCTCATTCGTACAACTTCCTTTTCAATGTGTTATCTTAATAGGGCTTCTTTAAAAAATTTATTTACACCTGAGTGATCAATGATCACTTCTGACTAGAAACTTTCGTCCATATAAATACTGGTGAACATGTTTACTTGAATTAACAATTACCAATAATTATTTTTCGAGTCACACAAAAGTTCTCACATTTTGAGAAGGTTTTACTGTAATAACTAATAACCCTTTTAGTTCCATCTTGAACTTGTGATAGAACACCACATCGTCAAACTGGAAGAGGTTAAGAATCGGACACCGTTAATTCATTTAATTTGCGAAAATCGCAACAAAATCGAATTTTCTGATCAGACTCTTTCGTAAGCATGACAATTGGAGCGCACTTATCTTAGCAAGATGGCTTAATTATTCCTCTGCTAACGATTTCTTTAATTTCATTTTCAGCTGCTTCGCGCTTGGCTAATGGGAGTCTTTATGATTTTAACTTAATGGGTTTTGCATCCCCAGTATTAATTTCATGGTTAATCGATTCCGTGTACCATAATTCAGCTGCTTTTTATGAAAACACATTTTTGTTTTCTATCAAAAACTCTTAAAACTTCACTCTTATCATACAATTCATTGAGATATGACCTGGAATTTCAGAGCTGCAAGCACAATCTTCACACTTGAGTTTATTTAATGTCTTTTCAACCACTTCCTCAACTGTGACAGGTTCAAAATTTGCGACAACCGTATTTTTGCGCTCCTTAATTGCTTTCGTACTGAAGTTAGCTACCCTCACAGGAATAATATCGCTTTTTGACTGAACTACAGCTTTGGCCAATATAAGACGGTTTTATTCACAAAACTTTCGTTTAATTCAACCATTCCTAACGAATCATATCTAATTAAACCGCATGGTTGACCTTTAATTATGTTCTCGCTTAGAGGAGGGGGTATTTCAACCGTTTCCGTTACAGAAATTCTACAACACGTAGGTTTCCCTCTTTTCTTTAAACATGGCATAAAGTCTCCCTTAATACGTAAAAATTTTTTTCTAAACAGTAAATCAACATTATGTATTACAAAAACGTTCATTCCCAAAATGGCTGCATCCTTAATATTTGCTAATAGAAACTCGTGACTAAATATGTGATTTTTCAACTTAATGTGCACAATAACGTAAGATGCCGAGGCGTGGCCGGTAGCAGATAATAAATTCATTCGAACCGGTGTTATAGGTGGTCAGGATTGGGTTGGTATTGAATCATAAATATCTTTACGTACAATGGAGACACATGCTCCAGAATCTGCTAACATTGTTACTTCTATATCATTAACCTTTGCTGAAACAAACATCCCTCATCCTGACACCGTGAAGCACTGCAAATTATTGTGTTGGGTCTCTAGTTTTTTTGAATTTCTCGTGTATCATATTTACATCACGACTGGCCACATCCGTTGCCGTAACTGATTTTTCTTTTTGTCTAACAGCGACGCGTAATGCTTGTAATCTGACAGCGATATTTTATGCCTTGTTAATAGATTTGGGTCCTACTTCTCTTAATCTCAATCTAAATTATGTCTCCGGAATAGTATCAATCAAATAGTCCAACACTGGTGTATCTCTTGCAACTCGGGAGGTACTGGGGTATGCTTGACGGGTCAATTGCTTAATTGCTTGTGCGAATTCCTGGCAAACTTTCGTTTCTGCGGCGGACCCGAGTTTGTAATTCAGCCCTAAAAACTTCAGACCGATTTGCCGACCCATAACGACTTTTTAGCGCATCAAAATGATGTCTATCGTAATAAGACATCTCACATATCAAACTGTGTTACATACTCGTCTGGATCGTCATAAATTTGTAGGCGATCGAACCCGTGTTTAGGTGACAATATAGGTGTGACAGTTATTGAAATTTCTTACCCTTTTATGTGTTCTTTCTCCGGACCTTCTCCCAATAATAGGAGTAGATGGCCCCTGACGAAGTTGCTTTCGAAACTTTAAATCATGCTATCTATTATATTGGTAAACTCGCCGAAACATTCTTACAGACAGTCGATTTCGACACTTGAAGTCATGACTTCAGAACTAGTGTATTTGTGAACAAATTTTCTATATGATGACCAAATGTAACAATGTTCGAATCGTCCTTTTCTTCAATTTAATATTTAATTTTAGTCACAATGACAGACTCTAGAGCAACAAATCCCACCATTGCCACCATAAAGGTAACTTCGCATCTTTGGTGCTAGAGTATGTCACCAGAGAATGCGTTGTCACATCAAACGGGGATTTCTATAGAGGGGTGAACTCGATGTACCGTTAAACCAACAAATTGTTTTATTTATACGCCGCAGCCTTAGCTAATAATAAAAGTTTTCTGAAATGAGAGGTTGAAAGACAATACAAAGTTTCAAATTTTATTAATTCTTGTTCTTGGCCACCAATGGACTCGCTGGTTGGACTGGTCTACACAATATTAACTTTCTTTTAATTACTTTATACGGCCAACCCAAACCTTTCAAACATTTGCTGTATTCACAAAAATACAACTCTTCAGAATATTTTGAGGAGTAAATTCGATAACCATACATCTGCCAATATCATAAATTTTTATAAAAGAACCACCATCTTCGTTAAACGTTTTGCACCCTCACCGTAACCTTAAACTTTGGTCACCATCACCGTCACCTTATCCTTGGTCACAGTGTCCGTCACCAATTCAACGCTACTGTATCGTTGATACCGTCACCGGAAACTAAAAGCGGGTCACCATAACATTTAGTGATATAATTTTATTACCAACCTTCTCAGCTTAGTTCAATCTATCTGACATTATTGCTCTCTTCAGGTTTTCTTCTTAAATTCAAATTTGCCGCTATACTAACTTGGAGTGAATCCGTGTTCAGTTGATGGTTTCGTATTTTATACCACAAACCGACCAATGAACCAATCATCTGTCATAAAAAGATTTTGTGGAATCCACTTGTCACCGATGGCCATTTGTAAACAATTTTAACAGGCGATAGAAATAAAGTTTTTTCTCTTTTTGCGTTTTATATGAATACTGCGTTTTATATGAAAACAGAAATGCTACCCATGGAACTTGATCAAACAAAGAAGACAACCGATAACTGTCTTATATAATTATATAGGCAAAAATCCCTTGGAAAGACACCAGTCACCGGCAGTTTGTCGCCGGTTTGGGTGACAACCTTTTTACCTCTCATTTCTTCAATTCAAAGCAATTAAGGAATTCAGAAATACTGTTGTAGCTTCATCAACAAAAACTAATTTCAACTAACTATTTAGTTAACACATATCTATAGTTCAACATAATAATATTAAACACTCCCAAGGATAATATACATCCATATCATCTTTAATCCTTAAGATGACGGAGAAAATATTGGGGAGCGGGGGAGACCAGCATAACAATATACGTACTTGAGTGAATACAAATCTAATCACGTTTGTGTGTATACATACTTAAGATAACTATGCATTGGATTACTTAAAGTTGTTAAACGTCCATCCAGCATTTTTGAAGTTCTTAATTGAGAAAGAGAACAGATTTTATAACAAATCGATGCGGAAAATGCGAAGGTCCGCAGTGAAGACAATGGTGACTGCTACAGGAAAAATACAAAGTACTGCCTTCATACGATACGGATCTTTTTGCCTTTGTTTGATGCGCTAGGTAGCTCTGTAGGTCGATCACAGGGAACCCTTACAGTATGCCCAGCATTAAAATATGTAAAAGGTATAGAAAAGTACCCCGAAAAGTCCAGCTGTCAAAGACAAATACAAAAGACAGAAATTAGTCGATACATATAAATAACCATAAACAAGCTCTAGAGGCTTTTAAAACCAAAATACATACAGAGAACAATAGTAAAATACAAACATGAGATAATTTACATGTTTTAAAGATTTTTTTATATTAATTCCAAACGATATACTATGTCTAGCTAAGGTATTCTTTATTTTCCTAATTGAAAACCCTTAGAAGTTCAAATTCTTCTATAGATATGCATTAGCCTAAAAGTCTAAGTGTATGCATATTAACAGAAGTGTAGAGTGTTTCCGCTCTATACGGTAAGTAATATGTCAAAGTTGCCAAAGATGACTGACTAAAAGAATTAAGAGCATTTTTTGTGTTTTAAGATTAATCTCCATTTCAGGGGATTCATCCAGGGAAACTGAGTATCCATATTCATTTTAATTGAAACTCCGATGCATGGTACAAACAAACCAAACAGACAAGAAGTTAGCAAGTCCTAATATCTTGTTCCAATTTAAATGTAGAACCCCAAATAGTACATTTAGTCGGTATGAATAAAAGAATCCCAATGTGAAAATGTATCGCTTTGTATGTTTGATTGTTTCCTCCGTGCATAAAGCGTGACAACATAGTTTGATCCAAAATAGACAAGTTTTTATTTTCTTTCCACATATCTCATTCCAGAGTTGGTAATTGATTATTCCATACTGGATGGTCATCATCTGATGTAATATTAAAACTTAAAGAAGATATGATATCAGAAATTACAGTGTGTACAATTTTCATGATATATCTGAAAATTGTCAAGATCATAAATAATAAATTGCTTTACCTGAATTCGTAATACAGCATCCTTTACCTGAGTAAAAGCATTTGTGTGTAATTGCAAATTTAGAACAGTGTGTAAAAATACGTAAACTGGAACCGTGGTGGAAATTTGAGGCAAGTTCATCAAAATCCAAAGATGCTCCATACTCAGTTTTTAAGGAAATTAAAAAATCATTACTTTTACCATCACCTACTACAACCACATAATCACACAACACTCCAACTTGAAATTTTTCATGCAATGTGTTGAGAACAAGACGAACAGTGTCTTTTTTGTCAGCAGTTTTGTCAAGTACTGCAATAAATGGCTTTTTTCAGTTGGAAGAGATAAAAATGTTTTGAAGCTTGAATCAAGAGATATTTTTTGCTGTAATAGGAATTTTGAAACCTCGTACTGATGAACAGTGTTCTGAAAAGAAATAAATTCCTAGTTCTCCACTTCGAAACCCCAGAAGGCTCATTCAAGATTCGAAACTCGAGATTCGAGATCCGAAACTTGAAATTCAATATACATGTAGTTATAACCAATCGGATTGCGTGTGACATAATCGTCCACCAATCAGAATAGTTCTTATATAAACGTAGCCACGTGCTATCAAGTTCGCGGGTTTTGTGCAATATAATTGTGTTCTTTACAATTATTTTTATTTTGGGTTTTAACTGACTGATTAGTTTTAGAGGATTTGTGCTGACAAGATAATTAATGGGTATTTTCAGCACATTTCTAAGTTCAAAGGGCCAAAATAAGGCAGTGGCGGGTCCAGAAATTTCGAAAATGGCGGGGGGGGGGCAATGATTGGCCAATAGGTCCCACTTTGGTCATGCTTCAATGATTTCCTATATATCCAACCAAATTTTTCCGTCAAAAGGGAGGAGGCTAAATTTCGAATCTTGAATGAGCCTTCTGGGTTTTCGTACTCAACAGCTGTGTACTGAAAATCTTAAATTGACATGTTTGAAAATCGGTCAAAATGTGAATTAGGTAGCGGTTGTACTATCTTTTCTGAGGTATAATAAATTCTGCTACCTACATTTACTGAAAGGGTTCTTTGCCTACAATCTGTCAAAGCAGAAATATCAACATGATCAGTGTGATCTACAGCAGAATTGTGTTGGTGACAAGACTAGGTCGTGGTGTTTTAGTTTGAATTGTAGTAAAATTCCTTTACCTAATTCCATTTTTATCATTCTCACCACCCACCTTTTATCATGGGAAAGTTTTGTTTTGTTGTCAGTAGAAAACTGTTAACTACAATTTATATTTAGTAAAATTGAATATTTTTCAAAAA